>CAWUFW010015816.1:0-340587 GCA_963921515.1 Calotriton arnoldi | reverse complement strand
GGCGCTGCGGTTGGCCTCTGCGTTGTGCGCATGTGTGGTGGCGTCATCGGCGCTTTGGGGCCGTGACGGGGTGGTTGGTTCCTAGTCCCAGGTGGTGTGTACACATGTGTTCCGCGATGTTAGGATTTGGCCTGTGTGTCATATGTGGATGCAATGGTGGATGTGTAGTGTGCACGCGCTGGTGGGGGGTTGTCCGCTTTTTCCGCCCTTGCACTGTGTGCGCTGTTTGCGTGCACTTGTTGTGTGTGTGCCTACCTGCGTCTCCGCGGTACGTTGCGTCCTTGGTGGTGCATCAGCAGAAGCATGGGAAGGGCCTGCAGTGCTGGATTCATGCCCGGGGTGCCGCTTCTTCGTTGTCCGTGCTCTGCGTCCGTGTTTCCGCCTCTCTTTCACGTGCGGTGTCTCTTTGCCGTGGGAGCCGTTTGTTTGCGGCATCGTAATTTATGCGCCGGGCGGGACGTGTTTCGTCGGACGGTGTGTGTCAGTTGTGCTGCGCCGCTACGTGTGCGGGCGCACTTTGATGGCGGACGGTGTTGCTGGCTTGCCGGCGGTGTTTGGCCTGCTTTTCGCATCGTAATTTGGCGGGCGTGTGGGCTGCGGCATGCGGGCGGTAACTGGTGGTTTTTGCATCCGCCAGCACGGCGGTAGTGCTTCCGCCCGCCATCGTAATGGGCCCCTATATTATGACTGTCGATATTTTGTCATTCTATATTTTTACTTCGATATTGTTGTAGGTCGATATTGTTGTATTCGATATTCTGTCAGTGATCCGAATTTCGATATTCTTAACAACTATATTTTGGCAATTCGATATTCTGTCCATTCTATATTTACAACTCGATATTTTGGCAATTCGATATTTACAATTCGATATTATGTCTGTTTACCTTTGCCAGACATGGATCATGATGCATGGTGCATGTATGAGCCACCCTCTCTTACTTATGTTACTGTCTGCATCAACAGACACAGTGATGGGTAATATGTCATCCATTTCTAACTGTTACTGAGTGTTAGGTTTGACTTTTGCTTACCTACATGCAGGCCATTGCCATATTATCCATTCTGGAACTAGTCATTAATGATGGATTGCCTGAATATGTATGCATCATGCACACTGCCGGGGTATTTGGCCAGCACATTGGTGAAGAGGCCCTAATGGTCCGCGATGGCCTGGACATTTATGGAGTGGGTGTACTCCCGGTTTCTGTACAGATGGGATGTGGCTGCAGGAGGTACAAGTTGCACATGTGTTCAGTCCATGGCACCAGGCACACGTGGGAACCCATACATGGCACAGAAACCATGTTTGATCTCCAGCTGCAGTTCCTGGGTTTTGGGGACAAGGAGGTAGCGGGGTGTCAGATGGACAGAGGCAAGGAATGAGGAGAAAGATGGCTGGGAGATTCCTGGCCACTCTGGCGGATGTTATTTGGAAGGATCTGATGCCAGCGTGAGTAGTACCGCCATGAGCTTCACCTGTGGAGGGATGTTGATAGCCCTGTCAGCTGTTGGCTGTAGGCTTCTGGTGATCAGGGGTAGCAGCTCTACAATGGACTCCCTCCTAAGCCAGTAATAGGTGATTACCTCATCCTCCCTGAGCCCTATCAGAGCGGTCCTCTGGAGATAAATATGCTCCATTCTTCTGTGTTGCCTTTGTGGGGGTGAGGGTGGGGTCGGATGGGTGGCTGGGGTAGGGTGGATGGTGGTGGTTGTCTCTTTACATCTTCCTGCTGCAAAATTACTACCTCCATGGTGTAGCTGTGGTTGCAACACTGTCCTGTCCAGCTTCTCTTTATATAGCAAGGTCAATGCATCCTTTCCTACGCATGTGTTTCACAGTCGCAGAATTTTTGATGTTACCGGACCTCTGTGCCACTCACGCTGCCTCTGCGTTAATTTTCTAAAATGTTGCAAAGATCCATGCATCAGTTTTATGCTGGAAATTATGATGGAACGCCTACCATGCATATATTAATGCTTTCGTGATGCAGGCGGTTCCAACAAAGGTTCCTTTTGGCTCAGGAGTCCAAAAAGTGACGCATCCTCCAAGATACATCACCTTGTAAATATGGAGTAGTGATTGCGCGGCCAATGCATCAAACACTTTGACGCATTGGTGGTGCAAGTTTGTTATAAAAAAGCCCTTTTCTTTGTATCTTTCTTGTGTTTACCATGGGCATGCATAAGTAAACAAAGAAAGGGGTAAGGTCTGTTTCCATGATTCCCTTGGGGATCAGAGTGTCATGTTCAAGAATGCCAAAATCAGCTACCACCCCAGGAAGGTTAGGGGTTCGGGTGAGTTAGCTAGGAATAGGGCCAACAGTCTCTGATTATGTAGATGGACTCAGTCTCTACATTCTGAAGTCCTGTAGACCAAATACATAGTCCGACCTTTTCTAGTAGGAACCATGTAACCCTGCGGCGACCTGGAAACCTCCTTACACCTTTCTTTCTCACTATCACTTGCAGTTCGGTGGAGGTTTTACAGCAACATTTGGTTACCATGTTCCTTCTGCTGTCACTGATGCTTGAGGTATTCTGGTGCCCAGTTATTCTTTGTTTGTATCATGTAATAAACTCATTGCAGTCTTGAGTTCTCAAGACCTGCCCTGGGGTAAAAGATTGATGATTTTCCAGTTGTGTAGATTTGATCAGATTTCTTTTTGCGTGGTATATTATAGGATGTGACACACTTAGTTTCTCTCTTTTGTGGTGATGCCTGGAAAACAGCCGCCATGTTGGGGAACTTTTGTACTTTCAGCGAGTGAATACTATCTGCCAGAGAGGAGAAAAACCTCAAGCATAAGGCTTGCCTCAAAGAAGACCAGGACTCAGAGTAATGACTCAGATTAATGAAGATTATTGGTAAGTAATCGTGGAATTAACAAACCGGGGGGGTCCTTCACTGCTGACTATGTCTCACCCCTGCCCTCTCGCTTACATTGAGGGCACCGACCCTTTGTTGATACTTTGCTGTAGGTCCCGTACATATCGAACGTGAGTCTCTGACAGTTGATATCATGCACAGCAGCGAGTTGTCATTACTTGCTGTAGTTGAAGCTGCTGGGCCTCTTCCTGCATTAGGTATGAGTTCCTTCTCTATTCTCCTCTTTCAGGTCTTGCTGCTTCTGTTTGTTCTTCTTTGTAGCTTCAGCTGATGAGTTTCTAAGAGGTCGCCTTGGCTGAGCTTTGACTGAGCTAACAATGATTTATTGTGGAATAAAAGCCTGTGTCCATACAGCTCTTTAAGAGGGTGTTTGCTGTGCCCTGTGTTTTAGGCACAAAGATTGCCTTCTCTGCAATCAGAGGAGGTGTGTTTGATAGGTCTCTTGACATTTATCGGTTAAGTCATTTTAAGACTCTATTTATGACTGTGTTTGCGGCTAGAACAGGGTATACTTTATAATGTGTCTTACACTTGGTACTTCTGCTGTGAGTAGAGCTCAGTGTGGTGCACCCGGCCAGGTTAATGCAAGTTCTGGAGAGTCCATTTCTCACGGTGGTGGAAGCGCAGAAACATTTTACCAATGGAGAAGTAAAGACGTTAACGCCATTTCTATCTTCTACACGGTATTTCATGGTCCATGAATCCGGAGGTGTTTCCCTGTTTTTTTTTCCTGTGCTCCCTGACAGTCTGAGATTGGGAAGCGTGGCAGGCTGTTGTTGGGAACTGGAGGTAGCACTGGTGATTGGGCACATGTGATCACCGCACCTACACACTGCACTTAGAACCACACTATTTGTTTGACTTTTTTAAATTCTCAACATAATACTGTCACACGTTTTGTGCACAAACAATCTAAAGCACAGCTCCTGAGAGATGAAGATTTTATTCTACATTTTCAAACACAGCATCTCTCTGTCTGCACCTCCTGCTGGTGCTGTCAGACCTGGGGCTTCAGAGCTGGTGGGCACGAGTCTGGCAGAAAGGTCTTGGGTTCTGCCCCTTGTCTGTCAGGGGTAGCAGCTAACTCAGGCACACATGGAAGGTGAGGCTGGACAACCAGTGGAGAGGGGACAATGTGGCACCAGTGGTGGACTGTGTGCGGCTGCCGTGGCAAGGACGGCAGAGGGCACTCTGTGTGAGGCTGCTATGTCAAGGGTGGCAGAGTGCACTCTGTGTGAGGATGGCATGGTAAGGATGGCCGAGGGCACTCTGTGTGAGGCTGGCATGGCAATGATGACAGAGTGCACTCTGTGTGAGGCTGCCATGACAAGTATTGTAGAGGGCACTCTGTGTGAGGCTGCCATGGCAAGGATGGCAGAGTGCACTCTGTGTGAGGATGGCATGGTAAGGATGGCAGTGGGCACTCTGTGTGAGGCTGCCATGACAAGGATGGCAGAGTGCACTCTGTGTGAGGATGGCATGGTAAGGATGGCAGAGGGCACTCTGTGTGAGGCTGCCATGACAAAGATGGCAGAGTGCACTCTGTGTGAGGATGGCATGGTAAGGATGGCAGAGGGCACTCTGTGTGAGTCTGCCATGACAAGGATGGCAGAGTGCACTCTGTGTGAGGCTGGCAAGGATGGCAGAGTGCACTCTGTGTGAGGCTGCTGTGGCAAGGATGGCAGAGTGCACTCTGTGTGAGGCTGGCAATGATGGCAGAGTGCACTCTGTCTGAGGCTGGCAAGGATGGCAGAGTGTATTCTGTGTGAGGCTGGCAAGGATGGCAGAGTGCTTTCTGTGTGAGGCTGCTGTGGCATGACGGCAGAGGGCACTCTGTGTGAGGCTGCCATGGTACGGATGGCAGAGTTTTTTCTGAGTGAGGCTGCCATGACAAGGATGGCAGTGGGTACTCTGTGTGAGCCTGCCGTGGCAAAGATAGCAGAGTGGTATCTGATAGAGGCTGCCGTGGCAAGGATGGCAGAGGGCACTCTGTGTGAGGCTGCCGTGGTGCAAGGATGGCAGAGTGCACTCTGTGTGTGGCTGTCGTGGCAAGGATGGCAGAGGGCACTCTGTGTGAGGCTGCCGTGGCAAGGATGGCAAAGTACAATCTGTGTGAGCCTGCTGTGGCAAGGATGGCTGAGTGCACTCTGTGTGAGGCTGGCAAGGATGGCAGAGTGCACTCTGTGTGAGGCTGGCAAGGATGGCAGAGTGAACTCTGTGTGAGGCTGCTGTGGCAAGGATGGCAGAGTGCACTCTGTGTGAGGCTGGCAATGATGGCAGAGTGCACTCTGTGTGAGGCTGGCAAGGATGGCAGAGTGCACTCTGTGTGAGGCTGGCAAGGATGGCAGAGTGCACTCTGTGTGAGGCTGGCAAGGATGGCAGAGTGCTTTCTGTGTGAGGCTGCTGTGGCATGATGGCAGAGGGCACTCTGTGTGAAGCTGCCATGGTACGGCTGGCAGAGTGCTTTCTGAGTGAGGCTGCCATGACAAGGATGGCAGTGGGTACTCTGTGCGAGCCTGCCATGGCAAAGATAGCAGAGTGGTATCTGATAGAGGCTGCCGTGGCAAGGATGGCAGAGGGCACTCTGTGTGAGGCTGCCATGGTTCAAGGATGGCAGAGTGCACTCTGTGTGTGGCTGCCGTGGCAAGGATGGCAGAGGGCACTCTGTGTGAGGCTGCCGTGGCAAGGATGGCAAAGTACAATCTGTGTGAGCCTGCTGTGGCAAGGATGGCTGAGTGCACTCTGTGTGAGGCTGCCAAAGTCAAGATGGCAGAGGGCACTCTGTATGAGGCTACTGTGGCAAGGATGTCAGAGTGCACTCTGTGTGAGGTTGCCATGGCAAAGATGGCAGAGGGCACTCTGTGTGAGGCTGGCATGGAAGGATGTCAGAGTGCACTCTCTGTCAGGATGCAATGGAGGGATTGCAGAGTGCACTCTGTGTGCAGCTGCCGTGGTGCAAGGTTGGCAGAGTGCACTCTGTGTGAGGCTGCCATGGCAAGTTTGAACTGCTGATGTCTATTTAGGAACAATTCAGGGGTGCATGCACTATTGCACCCGGTATTTACTGGGTACAGTAAGCTCTTCATGTCTTGCTTTGCAGCCCCACTATTAACGTGTTTTTCATGGTTCACTGACACAACATCGACGTCACAAATATCGATGAAAACATATAGACTACAAAATTATCAACTCCGTATATTTAAACAGGTAAGTACAAAAATATCGACTAAAAAATATCGATGTAAAAAATATAGATGTACAAAATATTGATTTATATATATACATTCACTGAAAAAACCATAGGTTTCAGGGATGTTATAGTTAGAAATTAGCATTTAAAACACCTTAGAAATTCACTGAAAAAACCATAGGTTTCAGGGAGGTTATAGTTAGTTGGACATTTCACTCGTACAAAACCAGAGAAATTCCCCCGTTATAGTTAGTTCAGCTAACTATAACTCACGCCCCCGCAATGCACTGCTGATGACGTCACATATTACATCATTCATGACATGGTCAGTGACATCACTGATGACATCACTGATGACATCTCAAATGACATCACTGATGCCATCACTGATGACATCATCCAGTCACTGTGTGTTTCTGTAAAGTTTAAATATGTTTTATATATATGCCAAGGTGTATTGAAGAATGAGTGGGTGTATAAGTGTCTGGATGGATGATTTAGTAGGTGCTTGACTGACTGTATAAGTGAGTGATTAAATGTGTCTTACTGAATGCATGGGTTGGTGAGTAGCAACATGAGTGTGTATATCGGTTATTGATTGGTTGCTTGAGAATTTGTATGGGAGACCGAGGGGCCGATTCCGATCTCGGCCGGTAGGGCTCCGAATCGGATTCGGCTTAACCGGATCCGATTCGGAGCCCTATTTCCCGACCGATCCGTACGCGCGTCCGGACGAGCGAGTACGATGCGAAATCGCCGATCAACTCGTTTGGGCGTCCCAACCGCTCCGACCGACTCGTCCCCGGGTCGAACCGCACCGACCGACTCGCTCAGACACGACTCGCACTGCGCAATGGAGACGTTCCCCGGCCGGGTAAGTACGATGCGCGCCGCGAGCAGTCCGACCGACACGCGCCGTCCGGCTCGAAAGAGCAGTCGGAGCCGTACTTCGGGGGTCCGTGTCGGACCCCCCTGTATGCGTAGCCACGCGAGTCGCACACAGGGGGGACCCATGGGTCCCGGCTAACTGTGTGTGTACGGCGTGAGTCGCTTCGCCGCGTACCCGCTGTAGGGGCGCCCTTGTTCACCTCGCACCCATTGAGGCAATGGGAGCCCGCGTACGCGTTGTACAACCGGCTCCCATTGACTTCAATGGGAGTCCGACCGACTCGAGTACGATAGCATACGGACGCATCGTACTTGTTCGGTCGGGCTGCACGGGTCCGATTCGGTCGGAAATCTCTCCGGGTCCGGCTCGGTCGGAGAGATTTCCGGCCCGAATCGGAATCGGCCCCTGAGTGTGTGTGTGGGTGGGTGTGAGGTGTGTGACTCTGTGCATAGATGTGTGAGTGGTTGATTCACTGGGTGTATGGGTTCAAGAGTGCATGTGAAAACAGCTGTATGGGCGGGTGAGTGTGTGTATGGGTGTGTTGGTGAGTGAATGGATGTCTCATGGTACATGTCCAAGTAACTACATAGGGAAAAGGCTGTATGTGAGAGTTGGAGTATAAATGACTATACGTGAGAGTCAGTGATTGTGAGAGTGGCTGTATGGATGAGTGTGTACTTGTATCAGTGATTATATAAGAGAGTAAGTATGCGTTAGTATCTGTATAGGTGAGTAAATGGGAGTGTGATTGATTATTTGCATGACTGACTAGGTGTGTGAGTAACTCCATGGATGAGTGGCGGTGTGTGAGTGTCTGTATAGGTGTATGAGTGCATATGACAGTATTGTATTGATGAGTGACTGCATGTATGAGTGATTGTATGGGTGAATGAGTGGATGTGTGTGTAGACCTAGGAATCAGTGAGTGCGCATGTAGTAACTGGTATTGGTGTGTCGATGGTTTTGAAAATGGTAGTCTGTATTTTACTGTGGGTGTATCAAAGGTTATATTAGAGTGTGAGGAGGTGCATCAGATTTTCACGTGGATGATGTCATCAGTGATGTCACTGACCATGTCATGAATGATGTAATATGTGACGTCATCAGCAGTGCATTGTGGAGGCGCGAGTTATAGTTAGCTGAACTAACTATAACGGGGGAATTTCTCTGGTTTTATACGAGTGAAATGTCCAACTAACTATAACCTCCCTGAAACCTATGGTTTTTTCAGTGAATTTCTAAGGTTTTTTAAATGCTAATTTCTAACTATAACGTCCCTGAAACCTATGGATTTTTCCGTGAATTTCAAAGGTTTTTTAAATGCTAATTTCTAACTATGCCTACAAAGGTAGGACATGTGAAGAAAGAGGAAGAAAAGCGCACAAAGAAGCAAGACAAATGCAGAAAGAGGCAACAGAAGTCCAGAAAGACGAAGAAAAGTGCAAGAAGAAGCAAGAGATGTGCAGAAAGAACCAACAGAGGAGCAGAAAGTCCTGCTGTGCCCCCAACTTTTTGCTGACGGGTACTGGTAGTAACTGACTCTGACTAACCGGCCCTAGAGCCAGTGCTATGCTAAAAGACAATTAGAATACAGTGAAAACACCTACATACACTAGGGAACACTATGCATTGGGGTACCCCTGTGATTAGCATGACCTCCTCTGTATTTGCCATGAGTTAGTGCCTGGGTCATTGGATGAGTACATGGGTACTGACTGGATGGTTAGAGTACTGCAAGGAGAGTGGATGGTGAATTTATAAACGCTTGTGTTTTGGCGGAGTGATTGGATAAGGACATGGAACTGGTTTGGTGATTGAAGGAGTGCATGGGTAGTGACAGGGCGATGGCTGGACTGCATCAGTAGTGCTCAGGGTATTGTAGCAGTGCATGAGTTAGTGCATGGGTCATTGCATGAGTGGATGGGTACTGACTGGATGATTAGAGTAATGCAAGGAGAGTGCATGGTGAATTTATAAGTGCTTGGGTTTTGGCGGAGTGATTGGATAAGTACATGGTGCTCGCTGGGTGATAGGAGGAGTGCATGGGTAGTGACAGGGCGATGGCTGGACTGCATCAGTAGTGCTCAGAGTATTGTAGCAGTGCATGAGTTAGTGCCTGGGTCATTGGATGAGTACATGGGTACTGACTGGATGATTAGAGTACTGCAAGGAGAGTGGATGGTGAATTTATAATCGCTTGTGTTTTGGCGGAGTGATTGGATAAGGACATGGAACTAGTTGGGTGATTGGAGGAGTGCATGGGTAGTGACAAGGAGATGGCTGGACTGCATCAGTAGTCCTCAGGGGATTGTAGCAGTGCATGTGTTAGTGCCTGCGTCATTGCATGAGGACGTGAGTAGTGACTGGATGATTAGAGCACTGCAAGAAGAGTGCAGGGTGAATTTATAAGTGCTTGTGTTTTGGCGGAGTGATTGGATAAGTACATGGTGCTCGCTGGGTGATTGGAGGAGTGCATGGATAGTGACAGGGCGATGGCTGGACTGCATCAGTAGTGCTCAGGGTATTGTAGCAGTGCATGAGTTAGTGCAGGGGTCATTGCATGAGTGCATGGGTACTGACTGGATGATTAGAGTAAAGCAAGGAGAGTGCACTGTGAATTTATAAGTGCTTCGGTTTTGGCGGAGTGATTGGATAAGTACATGGTGCTCGCTGGGTGATAGGAGGAGTGCATGGGTAGTGACAGGGTGATGGCTGGACTGCATCAGTAGTGCTCAGGGTATTGTAGCAGTGCATGAGTTAGTGCATGGGTCATTGCATGAGTGCATGGGTACTGACTAGATGATTAGAGTACTGCAAGGAGAGTGCATGGTGAATCTATAAGTGCTTGGGTTTTGGCGGAGTGATTGGATAAGTACATAGTGCTGGCTGGGTGATTGGAGGAGTGCATGGGTAGTGACAAAGAGATGGCTGGGCTGCATCAGTAGTGCTCAGGGGATTGTAGCAGTGCATGTGTTAGTGCCTGGGTCATTGCATGAGTACATGGGTAGTGACTGGATGATTAGAGTACTGCAAGGAGAGTGCATGGTGAATTTATAAGTGCTTGGGTTTTGGCGGAGTGATTGGATAAGTACATAGTGCTGGCTGGGTGATTGGAGGAGTGCATGGATAGTGACAGGGCGATGGCTGGACTGCATCAGTAGTGCTCAGGGTATTGTAGCAGTGCATGAGTTAGTGCATGGGTCATTGCATGAGTGCATGGGTACTGACTGGATGATTAGAGTAAAGCAAGGAGAGTGCACTGTGAATTTATAAGTGCTTCGGTTTTGGCGGAGTGATTGGATAAGTACATGGTGCTCGCTGGGTGATAGGAGGAGTGCATGGGTAGTGACAGGGTGATGGCTGGACTGCATCAGTAGTGCTCAGGGTATTGTAGCAGTGCATGAGTTAGTGCATGGGTCATTGCATGAGTGCATGGGTACTGACTAGATGATTAGAGTACTGCAAGGAGAGTGCATGGTGAATCTATAAGTGCTTGGGTTTTGGCGGAGTGATTGGATAAGTACATAGTGCTGGCTGGGTGATTGGAGGAGTGCATGGGTAGTGACAAAGAGATGGCTGGGCTGCATCAGTAGTGCTCAGGGGATTGTAGCAGTGCATGTGTTAGTGCCTGGGTCATTGCATGAGTACATGGGTAGTGACTGGATGATTAGAGTACTGCAAGGAGAGTGCATGGTGAATTTATAAGTGCTTGGGTTTTGGCGGAGTGATTGGATAAGTACATAGTGCTGGCTGGGTGATTGGAGGAGTGCATGGATAGTGACAGGGCGATGGCTGGACTGCATCAGTAGTGCTCAGGGTATTGTAGCAGTGCATGAGTTAGTGCATGGGTCATTGCATGAATGCATGGGTACTGACTGGATGATTAGAGTAAAGCAAGGAGAGTGCACTGTGAATTTATAAGTGCTTCGGTTTTGGCGGAGTGATTGGATAAGTACATGGTGCTGGCTGGGTGATTGGAGGAGTGCAGGGGTAGTGACAAAGAAATGGCTGGGCTGCATCAGTAGTGCTCAGGGGATTGTAGCATTGCATGTGTTGGTGCCTGGGTCATTGCATGAGTACATGGGTAGTGACTGGATGACTAGAGTACTGCAAGGAGAGTGCATGGTGAATTTATAAGTGCTTGTGTTTTGGCGGAGTGATTGGATAAGGACATGTTACTGGTTGGGTGATTAGAGGAGTGCATGGGTAGTGACAAAGAGATGGCTGGGCTGCATCAGTAGTGCTCAGGGTATTGTAGCAGTGCATGAGTTAGTGCATGGGTCATTGCATGAGTGCATGGGTACTGACTGGATGATTAGAGTAATGCAAGGAGAATGCATGGTGAATTTATAAGTGCTTGGGTTTTGGCGGAGTGATTGGATAAGTACATGGTGCTCGCTGGGTGATAGGAGGAGTGCATGGGTAGTGACAGGGCGATGGCTGGACTGCATCAGTAGTGCTCAGAGTATTGTAGCAGTGCATGAGTTAGTGCATGGGTCATTGCATGAGTGCATGGGTACTGACTGGATGATTAGAATACTGCAAGGAGAGTGCATGGTGAATTTATAAGTGCTTGGGTTTTGGCGGAGTGATTGGATAAGCACACACATGTCACATCAGGCCCACCCCCTCCCTCCACCACTGTGCAAACACGCCTCCTGGCGGGTTTTAAGTTGGGGGGTTAATTCCCCTTGAATCCTGAGGGTCCCTGGGGCCAACTAGCCCACCAGGTACCTCCAGTAAGCGCCACAGAGCTGCGTTGCAGAGAGGTGGTCCAAGGCCACTCCCCTTTTAACACCTCTCTGCAACGCAGCTCTGTGGCGCTTACTGGAGGTAACTAGTGGGCTAGTTGGACGCAAGGGACCCTCAGGATTCAAGGGGACTTAATCCCCCAACTAACACCGCACCAGAGGGCCTGTTTGCACAGTGGTGAAGGGAGCGGGTGGGGCCTGATGTAACAAGTGTGCAAACGCAACCCGTGGTGTGTTTTAAGTTGGGAGATTTACTCCCCTTGAATCCTGAGGGTCCCTAAGGCCCAACTAGCCCACCAGGTACCTCCAGTAAGCACCACAGAGCTGCGTTGCAGAGAGGTGGTCCGAGACCACGCCCCTTTTTACACCTCTGCAACGCAACTCTGTTGCACTTACCGAAGGTACCTGGTGGGCTAGTTGGCCCCCAGGGACCCTCAGGATACAAGGGGACTTAATCCCCCAACTTAAAACGCACCACGGAGCGTGTTTGCACACTTGTCACATCAGGCCCCACCCCCTCCCTTCACCACTGTGCAAACACGCCCCGTAGCACGTTTTAAGTTGGGGTATTAAGTCCCCTTGAATCCGGAGGGTCCCTGGAGTCCAACTAGCCCACAAGGTACCTCCAGTAAGCGCCACAGAGCTGCGTTGCAGAGAGGTGTAAAAAGGGGCGTGGCCTCGGACCACCTCTCTGCAAGGCAGGGCTGTGGCGCTTACTGGAGCTACCTGGTGGGCTAGTTGGCCCCCAAGGTCCCTCAGGATTCAAGGGGAATTAATTCCCCAACTTAAAATGCGCCACAGGGCATGTTTGCACACATGTCACCTGCGGCCCCGTCCCCTCCCTTCACCACTGTGCAAACGCGCCCCATGGCGCATTTTAAGTTGGGGGATTAGGTCACCTTGAATCCTGAGGGTCCCTGGGGCTCAACTAGCCCACCAGGTTCCTCCAGTAAGCGCCACAGAGCTGCGTTGCAGAGAGGTGTAAAAAGGGGCGTGGCCTGGACCACCTCTCTGCAACGCAGGCCTGTGGCGCTTACTGGAGGTACCTGGTGGGCTAGTTGGCCCCAGGGACCCCCAGTATTGAAGGGGAATTCATTTCCCAACTTAAAACGCGCCACAGGGCGCATTTGCAGAGTGTTGCTGGGAGGGGCGGGGCCTCGGCAGGATCGCGTGTTTTTGTTTTTGGAAGGGGGCTGTGTGGCCCCCCTTCTTTTCCTTTTGGGCCCTGGGGACCCCATCCCCCAGGGCCTGACCCCTTTTTAATTAAAAAAAAATTCACGGGAAGGGGGCCGCGTGGGCCCCCCTCCCGTGGCCAATTCCAGCCCCGGGGACCCCATCCCCCGGGGCATGGCCAGATTTTCTTTTTTTTATGGAGGGGGGCTGCGTGGCCCCCCTCCAGAGGCCTCTACTGGCCCCAGGGACCCCATCCCCCGGGGCCGGCATTTATTTATTTACTTTTTTAAAAAAAAAAAAAAAAATTTGGGGAGGGGGCCGCGTGGCCCCCCTCCCGGGCCACTTCTAGCCCCGGGGACCCCATCCCCGGGCTGGCCCCTCCATTGGGGACCGTGGGGGTCCCCAATGCCCCCACGGTCCCGCCGGCTCCCCGCGTCCTGCGGGAGCCAGCATTGCTTTCCACATGGGGAGCTGCTGACATGCAGCTCCCCATGTGGAAAGCAATCTGCTTTGCTTCATTGAAGCAAAGCAGTTTGCAATGACAGGGCGGGAGCCGCGCGGCTCCCGCCCTGTCATTGCAAACAGCAGTGTCCCGGGGGTGGGCACCCCGGGACACTGCAGGAGCCGGCCCTGGGGGGTGGCGGTCCCCAGGGCATCACGGGCTCCAGGAGGGGGGCCACGCGGCCCCCCTCCCACATAATGCACAGCCCCGGGGAGGTGGTGGTCCACGGAGCTCGAGCGTCCGTAACGGACCCCCAAATTAGCATTTTTAATGCCCCGGGGAGGTGGCGGTCCCTCGGTTCTACCGAGGCACAAGATGGCTGCCAACACTTCCTGGTTTGGAGTGTTGACAGCCAATTAGCATACAGCTCGTGATCGGGAGTGTGCGCGGACCCTACGCGGCCATAGATATATATGTGATTTTACTTTTGATTTTCTCAGGCACTACTGAACGGATTTACACCATTTAACCAAAAGGCACAACTCTGAACCAAGGGCTACCTTTTTGCCACATTTGGTGTAATTCCGTTCAGCAGTTCGGGCTGTAGCTGCGACTAAAGGTTCCTATGGAAAATTGCATGGGGAAAACATGTTTTGGGACCCCCCTTTTTTCTCGGCCCCCACTTGACGAATCACCCCGAGACTTTCAGGATAGGAGCGGGCCGGAGCGCCCCACGAGTTTTGAAAATTTCGTGAAGATTCGTCAACCGGCGCCAAAGTTATTGGGAATGGAATGTTGCAGATTTCCTTTGGAAAATAGGTCCTAACTATAACTACCTACTGGCGACCGCCAGTAGATAATATAAAATAATATATATTAAATATATTAAATATTTAAAAAAAAAAAAATTATGTAATTTACGTTTAAACAAAATATAACAAATAAACGTAATAAAAAAAATAAACACAAACATAATTATTTATATATATATATATTCACTGAAAAAACCATAGGTTTCAGACACGTTATAGTTAGAAATTAGCATTTAAAAAACCTTTGAAATTCACTGAAAAAACCATAGGTTTCAGGCACGTTATAGTTAGAAATTTGCATTTAAAAAACCTTAAAAAATCACTGAAAAAACCATAAGGTTTTAGGGACAGTTATAGTTAGTTGGACATTGCACTCGTACAAAACCCGTGAAATTCCCCGTTATAGTTAGTTCAGGTAACTATAACTCGCGCCCCCGCAATGCACTGCTGATGACGTCACATATTACATCACTCATGACATGGTCAGTGACATCACTGATGACATCACTGATGACATCTCAAATGACATCACTGATGACATCACTGATGACATCATCCAGTGACTGTGTGTTTGTGTAAAGTTTAAATATGTTTAATATATATAGGGAAAGGCGTATTGAAGAATGAGTGGGTGTATAAGTGTCTGAATGGATGATTTAGTAGGTGCGTGACTGAGTCTATAAGTGAGTGATTAAACGTATCTTACTGGATGCATGGGTGAGTGACTAAACTGTGTGAATGTCTGTATCCGTCTGTCTGTCTTTGTGTAAGCAGCTGCATGGGTTTCTGACTAGCTAAATGAGTGTCTATATGGGTTATGGATTGGTTCTCTGAGTATCTGTATGGGTGCCTCAGTGTTTGTGTGGGTGGGGTGAGTGTGACTCTGTGCATAGATGTGTGAGTGGGTGATTCACTGGGTGCATGGTTTCAAGAGTGCGTCTGTGATGGACTGTATGGGTGGGTGAGTGTGTGTATGGGTGTGTTAGTGATTGAATGTATATCTCAGTGGTACATGTGTGAGTAACTACATATGTGAAAGGCAGTATATATGTGTGTTGGAGTATATAAATGGCTATAAGTGAGAGTGTGTGATTGTGAGAGTGGCTATATGGATGAGTGTGTGCTTGCATCAGTGATTGCATAGGAGCGTAAGAATGTGCTAGTATTTTTATGAGTAAGTGAGCTGGTGTGTATAACTGTATAGGTGAGTAAATTGGAGTGTGATTAATTATTTGCATGACTGACTAGGTGTGTGAGTACCTCTCTGGATGAGTTGCGTTGTGTGAGTGTTTATATAGGTGTATGAGTGCATATGATAGTCCTGTACTGAGTGACTGTAAGTATGAGTGACTGTACGGGTGAGTGAGTAGATGTGTGTGTGTAGACCTAAGAATCAGTGAGTGGGTATGTACTTATTGGTATTGGAGTGTGTATGGTTTTGAGAATGGCAGTCTGTAATTTAGAGTGGGTGTTTCAAAACTTATATTAGGGTGTGAGAAGATGCATTAAATTCTCACATGGATGATGTCATCAGTGATGTCATCAGTGATGTCATTTGAGATGTCATCAGTGATGTCATCAGTGATGTCACTGACCATGTCATGAGTGATGTAATATGTGACGTCATCAGCAGTGCATTGCGGGGCGCGAGTTATAGTTACCTGAACTAACTATAACGGGGGAATTTCATGGGTTTTGTACGAGTGCAATGTCCAACTAACTATAACTGTCCCTAAAACCTTATGGTTTTTTCAGTGATTTTTTAAGGTTTTTTAAATGCAAATTTCTAACTATAACGTGCCTGAAACCTATGGTTTTTTCAGTGAATTTCAAAGGTTTTTTAAATGCTAATTTCTAACTATAACGTGTCTGAAACCTATGGTTTTTTTCAGTGAATTTCAAAGGTTTTTTAAATGCTAATTCCTAACTATAACATGTCTGAAACCTACGGTTTTTTCAGTGAATTTCAAAGGTTTTGTAAATGACAATTTTTAAATGTATTAATTGTTATATTTATTTTTTTCATACTGATTTACTACATTTTTAGAAACAATTTTTTTACATATTTTATTTTTTAAATTACATTGTAATTACATTATACATTACAAAAAATACTTTCTCAGAATGAATTACTTTAGTTTAAATACTTTGCACATAGGCAATAGACTTTTAAGTACAGTAGTTACAGTTGTTGCAATGGGCAACACATTTTCAAACACAATGCAACATTCAGCTCAATGTGAATTTCTAGTTAAATGCAATTAGTTACTTTATGGATTACTTTTCTAACCACAGGACTGGATCCTAGATTCAGTCCTGGGACATCTCCTGTAAACAGTTGAGTAAAAGCGTTTTGGTTATATTAGTGATTTTTAAGGAATATTATTGTATTTTAAAAGTTGACACTTTGAAACTTTTTCTCATAGAATCACCAATGGAAGGAAATTCACTTAGCAGGTAAAAACTGTTATCGTTACTTTTTCTTACTCAGTGTTGGATCCTGGATCCAGCACTGGTGCATCTCCTGTAAACAGTTGAAAGAATGCGTTTAAGTCATACAGGCGATTTTTAAGGAATATTTGTAGTTTGTGAAAATCGACACTTTGAAACTTTTCTGCTGAAAACCAGACAATGGATTCCTATGGAAGAAAATATAAGTTACTGGTAAGTACGGTTAAAATTACTTTTCAGGGTCAGTGCTGGGCTAAAAGATGCAGCACTGAGGTCTCTCCTGATAACAGGTGAGTAAATCGGAATTCGTATTTCGGCAGATTTTAGAGGAATATTTTAAAGTTCCAAAACTCCACACAAGAATTTCCAAGTGAAACCAGTCAATGTTAGCCTATGGAAGGAAATTCAAGTTACTGGTAAGTACGGTTAAAATTACTTTTCAGGACCAGTACTGAGTTGAAAGATACAGCACTTAGGTCTCTCCTGATAACAGGTGAGTAAATCGGAATTTGTATTTTGGCTGATTTTAGAGGAATATTTGTATGTTTCAAAAATCAACACTTAGAAACTTTTTCAGCAAAAAGCAGACAATGATATCCTATGGAAGGAAATTCAAGTTACTGGTAAGTACGGTTAAAATTACTTTTGAGGATCAGTACTGGGCTGAAAGATGCAGCACTGAGGTCTCTCCTGATAACAGGTGAGTAAATCGGAATTCGTATTTCGGCTGATTTTAGAGGAATATTTTAAAGTTCCAAAACTCCACACTTAGAAGAATTTCCAAGTGAAACCAGTCAATGTTAGCCTATGGAAGGAAATTCAAGTTACTGGTAAGTACGGTTAAAATTACTTTTCAGGACCAGTACTGGGCTGAAAGATACAGCACTGAGGTCTCTCCTGATAACAGGTGAGTAAATCGGAATTCGTATTTCGGCTGATTTTAGAGGAATATTTGTATGTTTCAAAAATCAACACTTCGAAACTTTTTCAGCAAAAAGCAGGCAATGATATCCTATGGAAGGAAATTCAAGTTACTGGTAAGTACGGTTAAAATTACTTTTCAGGATTAGTACTGGGCTGAAAGATGCAGCACTGAGGTCTCTCCTGATAACATGTGAGTAAATCCGAATTCGTAGTTCGCCAGATTTTAGAGGAATATTTGCACAATGGTGAAGGTAGGGGGCGGGGCCTGAGGTGACATCTGTGCAAACGCGCCCCGAGGCGCGTTTTAAGTTGGGGATTAAGTCCCCTTGAATCATGAGGGTCCCTAGGGGCCAACTAGCCCACCAGGAACCTCCAGTATGCGCCAGGGGCTGCGTTGCAGAGACGTGTAGAGAGGCCACACCCCTTTACACCTCTCTGCAACGCAGCTCTGTGGCGCTTTCTGGATGTACCTGTTGGGCTAGTTGGCCCCCAGGGACCCTCAGGATTGAAGGTGATTTAATTCCCCATCTTAAAACGCGCCACGGGGCCTGTTTGCACACATGTCACCTGAAGCCCCGCCCTCCCTTCACCACTGTGCAAACGCGCCCCGTGGCGCGTTTTAAGTTGGGGGATTAAGTCCCCTTGAATCCTGAGGGTTCCTGGGGCCAACTAGCCCACCATGTACCTCCAAAAGCGCCACAGAGCTGCGTTGCAGAGAGGTGTATAAAGGGGCGTGGCCTCTTTACACCTCTCTGCAACGCAGCCACCTGGCGCATACTGGAGGTTCCTGGTGGGCTAGTTGGCCCCAGGGACCCCAGTATTCAAGGGGAATTACTTCCCCATCTGCAAACGCGCCAGGGGGCGCGTTTGCAGAGTGGTGAAGGAAGGGGGCGGGGCCTGCGGGCCGATCGTTTTTTGTTTTTTTCCCTGAAGGGGGCTGTGTGGCCCCCCTTCCTTTTCTTATTTTTGGGCCCGGGGGACCCCATCCCCCAGGGCCTTACCCCCTTTTTTTTTTTTTTTTTTAAATTATTTCTGGGGAGGGGGGCCGCGTGGCCCCCCTCCCGGGCCACTACTTGCCCCGGGGACCCCATCCCCTGGGCCTGGCCTCTTGTTGGGGACTGTGGGGGGGTCCCCAAACCCCCCACAGTCCCGCCGGCTCCCCGTGTCCTAAGGGAGCCGGCATTGCTTTTCCACATGGGGAGCAGCTAAGATGCAGCTCCCCATGTGGAAAAGCAATTGTCTATGGATATTGGAAGCGAGAGCAGGTTTCCCTGCTCTCTCTTCCAATATCCAAAGCAGTTTGAAATGACAGGACGGGAGCCGCGAGTCTCCCGTCCTGTCATTGCAAACAGCAGTGTCCCGGGGGTAGGCACCCCGGGACACTGCAGGAGCTGGCCCTGGGGGTGGCGGTCCCCAGGGCCACCACAGGCTCCAGGAGGGGGCCGCGCGGCCCCCTCCCCACATCAGCAAAGCCCCGGGGAGGTGGTGGTCCCCGGGGCTTCGAGGTCCAAAACGGACCCCCATTTTAATTTGTTAGTGCCCCGGGGAGGTGGCGGTCCCCGGGGCATGTGGAGGGGCTCGAGCCCCCCACACAGGAAAAAAAAAAAGAAGAAGCCCCGGGAGGTGGTGGTCCTCGGGGCTGCGGGAGGGCTCAGAGCCCTCCCGCACCATTTTAAAAAGAAAGCCCCGGGGGTGGCGGTCCCCGGGCTTGGGGGCCCTTAGAGGCCCCCATACATAAAATAAACACCCCCCAGCATGCCCCCGGGACTTGGCCCACCCGGGGCAAATTAACATCGAGCGCGGGAGACCGCGCTTCGATTTTTATCGGCAGGATCCGCGCACCCTGAGCGCATCCTGCCGATTTTTTTTTTTTTTAAATGCTATTTTTTGCCCAGGGGGTCCTTGTGGGACCCCTGAGCAGACCTAGGGGTCAGGGTGTTTCTACCCTGCCCCCTTTGTGCGTTTTGCGCACTTTTTTACTGCTTTCTTGTTCCTCGGTTCTACCGAGGAACAAGATGGCTGCCAACACTTCCTGGTTTGGAGTGTTGACAGCCAATTAGCAGACAGCTCGTGATCGGGAGGGTGCGCGAATCCGACGTGGCCATAGATATATATGTACTTTTACTTTTGATTTTCTCAGCAACTACTGAACGGATTTACACCATTTAACAAAAAGGGTTCTTTCTGAACCAAGAACTACCTCTTTGCCAAATTTGGTGTAATTCCGTTCAGCAGTTCGGGCTGTAGCCGTGTCTAAAGTTTCCTATGGAAAAATGAATGGGGAAAACGCGTTTTGGGACCCCCATTTTTTCTCGGCCCCCGCTTGACGAATCACCCCGAGACTTTCAGGGTAGGAGCGGACCGGAGCGCCCCACAAAGTTTGAAAATTTTGCGAAGATACGTCAACCGGCAAGAGAGTTATTTCAAATAGAATGTCGCGGATTTCCTATGGAAAATAGGTTCTAACTATAACTATCTACTGGCGACCGCCAGTAGATAATATTCACTGAAAAAACCATAGGTTTCAGACACGTTATAGTTAGAAATTAGCATTTAAAAAACCTTTGAAATTCACTGAAAAAAACCATAGGTTTCAGGCACGTTATAGTTAGAAATTAGCATTTAAAAAACCTTTGAAATTCACTGAAAAAACCATAGGTTTCAGACACGTTATAGTTAGAAATTTGCATTTAAAAAACCTTTGAAATTCACTGAAAAAACCATAGGTTTTAGGGACAGTTATAGTTAGTTGGACATTGCACTCGTACAAAACCCGTGAAATTCCCCCGTTATAGTTAGTTCAGCTAACTATAACTCGCGCCCCCGCAATGCACTGCTGATGATGTCACACATTACATCACTCATGACATGGTCAGTGACATCACTGATGACATCACTGATGACATCTCAAATGACATCACGGATGACATCATCCATGTGATAATTTGATGCATCTTCTCACACCCTAATATAACCTTTGATACACCCACTCTAAATTACAGACTGCCATTCTCAAAACCATAGACACTCCAACACCAATAACTACATACCCACTCACTGATTCTTAGGTTTACACACACACACATCCACTCACTCATCCGTACAGTCACTCATACTTACAGTCACTCAGTACAGGACTATCATATGCACTCATACACCTATATAAACACTCACACACCGCCACTCATCCATAGAGGTACTCACACACCAAGTCAGTCATGCAAAAATTAATCACACACCCATTTACTCACCTATACAGTTATACACACACCAGCTCACTTACTCATACAAATACTAGCACATTCTTACGCTCTTATACAATAACTGATACAAGCACACATGCATCCATACAGCCACTCTCACTATCACACACTCTCACTTATAGCCATTGAAATACTCTAACACACATATATACTGCCTTTTACATATGTAGTTACTCGCACATGTACCACTGAGATATACATTCACTCACTAACACACCCATACACACACTCACCCACCCAAGCAGTCCATCACAGATGCACTCTTGAAATCATGCACCCTGTGAATCACCCACTCACACATCTATGTACAGAGTCACAAACACCCCACCCACACAAACACTCAGGCAGCCATACAGATACTCAGAGAACCAATCAATAACTCATATAGACACTCATGTAGCTATTTACAAACCAATGCAGCCACTTACACACCAACAGACAGACGGATAAAGACATTCACACAGTTTAGTCACTAACCCATGCATTTAGTAAGATACGTTTAATCACTTACTTATAGAGTCAGTCACGCACCTACTAAATCCTCCATCCAGACACTTATACACCCACTCATTATTCAATACACCTTGGCATATATAGTAAACATATTTAAACTTTATAGAAACACACAGTCACTGCATGATGTCATCAGTGATGTCATTTGAGATGTCATCAGTGATGTCATCAGTGATCTCACTGACCATGTCATGAGTGATGTAATATGTGACGTCATCAGCAGTGCATTGCGGGGGCGTGAGTTATAGTTAGCTGAACTAACTATAACGGGGGAATTTCACGGGTTTTGTACGAGTGCAATGTCCAACTAACTATAACTGTCCCTAAAACCTATGTTTTTTTCAGTGAATTTCAAAGGTTTTTTAAATGCTAATTTCTAACTATAACGTGTCTGAAACCTATGGTTTTTTCAGTGAATTTCAAAGGTTTTTTAAATGCTAATTTCTAACTATAACGTGCCTGAAACCTATGGTTTTTTCAGTGAATTTCAAAGGTTTTTTAAATGCTAATTCCTAACTATGAGGTGTCTGAAACCTATGGTTTTTTCAGTGAATTTCAACGGTTTTTTAAAAGCTAATTTTTAAGTGTAATAATAGTTATACCTATGTTTCTTGTACTGAATTTCTTTAGTTTTTTATATGTTTATTTGTAAATATATTATTTATTAAACAATATTGTATATTTTTGTGTATTTTGCACAAAAAAATTATTTAATAAATTAAAAAGTAAAATATAGTATAATTTTTTTCTGTTATATTTTTATTTTAATATATTTGTATTGTTTAATTTTTTAAAAAAATGTTTTTTTTGGAATCGCGCACCAAAAGCGTACTGAACGCGGCGAATACGCGTACCCTAGCCACCTGTTTAAGGAACTCGTGAAGGATCCGCGTATGGTATGCGACGGCTGCGTGTTTTTTAGTCACGTTACATACGTATAATATTACGTGGTGTGCGCGTTTGGTATGCGACCGGTACGCGATTCCTGCTCTGACTTATACGCGACACATACGAATTAGCGTACGCAATGCTTGCGCGGTGGCAGGCCCCGCGTGACATCAGATACGTGCCGGGGCGCGCTGGGTGCGCGACTCCCGCGAAAGTTTTTATATTTAAAAATGATATGTATGTGTCTTTAATGTACATATGAAGGCAAGAGATTATCTAAGGTATTCATAAAAATAATATATTTCTACTTGTAATACACTTATATTACTTTTAAATGTATTTTCGCGAAACCGCGTCGGGTGCGCGCGCCGTGTGCGCACGGTGCGCGAATCCCATGTGAACTCAAAAAAAAGGATTTGATTGGTCCATAATATTTCCCACTGTAACTATTGAAGGACCCCACCCACTTTAATTATTCTGTTTGGAGCACTGGATGAGACACATCTCTTCTCCTTGCAGAGCTGATTTTGGATTTTTTTGGGTGTTTTTAAAAAATTGCATTACAGCAATGGCATCTGGTTCAGAAGCTCCTCATCATTCTTCAGAAGAAGATATCTTGGAGGAAGATCCACCCAAGAAGAGGCCTGAGTCAGTGGTGTGGAAATTTTTTACCTTTCCTGCCGGAGAAAAAAAGGTGAATGCTAGAAAAGTTACAAGCTTGCTGTGTGAAAGGGTCCTGTCGCGAGGCAGTGACAAGAAATACTCCTGTGGAACAGCGAATATGTATAAACATCTGCGGACCATTCACCCCCGGAATCTGGCATGAGAAGAAATGAGACGTGCAGCAAAAAATCCACCACCAGGCATTGCTAGCACCTCCGGAGCGTCCACATCAGCACCTCCAATAGACATTCGCCCCGAATTTGCTTTTCTGGAGCAGCACTGCACTAAGTGCAAAACCATCATTTGTTATGGTGAACAGTCGGTGGATGCTATTTGTGCAGCACAACGGAACCATAAGTGCTAATTTTTTTTTGTTTGATTTTGGAATGATGTTTAATTCTAAAAGCTAACTGTTTACTTAGTTCCTTTTTTGTTCAATTTTTAAAAAACACCAAAAAAGTACAAAATTGTTTAAAAACTACAAAAAAAAACAAAAGAAAAAAGAAAAAAAAAGTTCTTCTCAGAACTACCTTATCTGGTTAAAAAAAGAACTATAATTGCATGGTAATGTATGAAAGTTTGCTTGAATATACTTGTAGAGTATGATTGACTGAAAGAATACATTAGTGGTGCATGGTGAAGTTATGAGTGGTTAGGTATTGGCGGAGTGATGTGATAAGAAGATAGTGCTGGATGGGTGAATGAGGAAGTGCATGGGAGTGACAGGCGGATTGCTAGGCTGCATGTGTACTAAGTGGGTATTTGCAAGAGTGTATCAATAGTATGTATGTGGTTAGAGTTGTGGAAGCATAGTGCAGAGAATGTTGAAGGTGTACTTGCGTTAGTGGCTAGGCCTCTCCATAACGACATCACTAGTAATTGGAATGATTACAGTGCAGGAAAGAAGAGTGAATGGTGAAGTTATAAGTGGTTAGGTATTGACGGAGTGATGGGATAGGAAGATAGTGATGGATGGGTGAATGAGGAAGTGCATGGGAGTGACAGGCGGATTGCTAGGCTGCATGTGTACTAAGTGGGTATTTGCAAGAGTGTATCAATAGTATGTATGTGGTTAGAGTTGTGGAAGCATAGTGTAGAGAATGTTGAAAGTGTACTTGCGTTAGTGGCTAGGCCTCTCCATAACGACATCACTAGTAATTGGAATGATTACAGTGCAGGAAAGAAGAGTGCATGGTGACGTTATAAGTGGTTAGGTATTGGCAGAGTGATGGGATAGGAAGATAGTGCTGGATGGGTGAATGAGGAAGTGCATGGGAGTGACAGCTGGATTGCTAGGCTGCATGCATACTGAGTGGGTATTTGCAAGTGTGTATCAATAGTATGTATGTGGTTAGAGTTGTGGAAGCATAGTGCAGAGAATGTTGAAGGTGTACTTGTGTTAGTGGCTAGGCCTCTCCATAACGACATCACTAGTAATTGGAATGATTACAGTGCAGGAAAGAAGAGTGCATGGTGAAGTTATGAGTGGTTAGGTATTGGCGGAGTGAAGGGATAAGAAGATAGTGCTGGATGGGGGAATGAGGAAGTGCATGGGAGTGACAGGTGGATTGCTAGGCTGCATGGGTACTAAGTGGGTATTTGCAAGAGTGTATCAATAGTATGTATGTGGTTAGAGGTCTGCATGCATAGTGCATAGAATGTTGTAGGTGTACTTGTGTTAGTGGCTAGGCCTCTCCATAACGACATCACTAGTAATTGGAATGATTACAGTGCAGGAAAGAAGAGTGCATGGTGAAGTTATAAGTGGTTAGGTATTGACGGAGTGATGGGATAGGAAGATAGTGATGGATGGGTGAATGAGGAAGTGCATGGGAGTGACAGCTGGATTGCTAGGCTGCATGCATACTAAGTGGGTATTTGCAAGAGTGTATCAATAGTATGTATGTGGTTAGAGTTGTGGAAGCATAGTGCAGAGAATGTTGAAGGTGTACTTGCGTTAGTGGCTAGGCCTCTCCATAACGACATCACTAGTAATTGGAATGATTACAGTGCAGGAAAGAAGAGTGCATGGTGAAGTTATAAGTGGTTAGGTATTGGCGGAGTGAAGGGATAAGAAGATAGTGCTGGATGGGGGAATGAGGAAGTGCATGGGAGTGACAGGTGGATTGCTAGGCTACATGGGTACTAAGTGGGTATTTGCAAGAGTGTATCAATAGTATGTATGTGGTTAGAGTTGTGCATGCATAGTGCAGAGAATGTTGAAGGTGTACTTGTGTTAGTGGCTAGGCCACTCCATAACGACATCACTAGTAATTGGAATGATTACAGTGAAGGAAAGAAGAGGGCATGGTGAAGTTATAAGTGGTTAGGTATTGGCGGAGTGATGGGATAGGAAGATACTGCTGGATGGGGGAATGAGGAAGTGCATGGGAGTGACAGGTGGATTGCTAGGCTGCATGGGTACTAACTGGGTATTTGCAAGAGTGTATCAATAGTATGTATGCGGTTAGAGTTCTGGATGCATAGTGCAGAGAATGTTGAAGGTGTACTTGTGTTAGTGGCTAGGCCTCTCCATAACGAAATCAGTAGTAATTGGAATGATTACAGTGCAGGAAAGAAGAGTGCATGGTGAAGTTATGAGTGGTTAGGTATTGGCGTAGTGATGGGATAAGTACATAGTGCTGGATGGGTGATTGTAAAAGTGCATGGGAGTGACAGGTGGATTGCTAGGCTGCATGGGTACTAACTGGGTATTTGCAAGAGTGTATCAATAGTATGTATGTGGTTAGAGTTGTGCATGCATAGTGCAGAGAATGTTGAAGGTGTACTTGTGTTAGTGGCTAGGCCTCTCCATAACGACATCACTAGTAATTGGAATGATTACAGTGCAGGAAAGAAGAGTGCATGGTGAAGTTATGGGTGGTCAGGTATTGGCGGAGTGATGGGATAAGTACATAGTGCTGGATGGGTAATTGTAAAAGTGCATGGGACAGACAGCAGGATTACTACGCTGCATGGGTAGTAACTTTATAAGTAGTGTGTTAGAAGTTTATATAGATACTGCATAACTGAATGTAGTACTGCATAGATAGTGTTTGCATTACTTAATCTTACCTTTACAGTAGTAGATATCAAATTTTTCTAAACATTTTTTGTAGTTGTTTTTTATAATTTAAATTTTTAAAAATTTCAAACTTTAGATTTATGATCTGTGAAAGAGAAGAAAAATACAGTTATAATGTATAGTATTATAATTTTATAAACACAATATAATGTAAGCACAATTTAAATTATTTAGTTTTGCCTTTTTTGCTGTTTTCAGAATATATTGAATGTCACTTTAAATAGTGATTTCAATGTTACTCATCACATAACAGTGGGCAAAAAAAAAACAATCAAGAAGATTGTTTTAAAAAAAAAAAAATCTGTGTCAAAAATATTTTCAACATAGTAAACTATCTCTGCACATTGTATAATAATAAGATCGTCAATAACATAGCATATAATTCAAATCACACATATATAAAATAGTTCTTTGTAAGTGAATTTTTTTAGTAGAAGATAAAAGAAGCAAAACAATAATTGAATCAATAATTTTTCCAAATTTCCATATGCTCTAAATGATGTTCTTTTAAATGTATGGTTTCAGAATATCCCAGAAAAAGTGCTTAATTCACATTAATATCTTTCCTCTAGGCCAAATGATATTCCTCGAATCCTTTATACTAAAATTGTCCAAAGTAATCGTATTAATAGAGTTCAACATATTCCCAATAGGCCGAATTATGTTCTTAGAACTTTGGTTTTAAGAATATTAGGTATGAATTTGGTAATTCATTTGGCAAACGATATTTGAAAAGTAAATGAGCATCATTACAATATGTCCATCCTTTATTGCATTTTAAATAGACAGTGTAATGTCCAGATGTTGTAGAAGGTCCATTGTGAAAAATAATTGCTACTGCTACAAAAGTTCTTCCTGATATTGATAGTTGACTTGCTACAAAATGTTTTATTAAGGTTTCCAATTTTCTTCCATCAGCTGTACAACGTTGTATCATCAAAATTATATATTGTCCAAATTTTTCTATAAATAGTGTTGATAACATTTCTGATTTGCATTGCATACACTGCATGTTTTGATTTGCAGCTTTAACTAATTTGTTGAAAGACACTGTTTTACAGTCTGGTATTGTTAAATATATAAATCTTTCAGTGTCTATGTTAGTGGTAGAAGTAAACGTACAATTTTCACAATGATGTTCCCATTTATAACAAAGTCCAAATAGATTTTCAATTTGTATTCCTTCCTCTTCAAATACTGCAAGCATATACATTAGAAATTCTTGAGCATCTTGTTGCACATTCTGTGTAAATTGCGTAGAACCAGAACATATATCCAAAAGTTTCCGAATATCTGAAACACTTTGTATTTCACTTTTATTAGTTCTCAATTTTTCAAAAATAGAACACAACAAGGAACAAAACGTTTTTTCATTATTCTCCAAAATTTGCTGTTGCAGATATTCTAGAAAAAATACAACATTTACCACTACATTAGCATAGCAGTTGATACCTGAACTATTTTCTAACTGATATCCGACAATCTCTTCAATACTGTCCTTTTTCTTTTTGTTTCGAATTTCAACTTTATTCTGATTTTTTGTCTTCTCTTTAACTTCACTACAGATATTCTCATAACTTCTTTTTCGACCTACAACACGCTTTTCATATACAGGATATTCACCTAAATTGGGAGCATACAGTCTCCTTAACCGATTATACTCTCTTACACAATTTACATCTGCACTAATTTTTCTCTCATCAAAATCAATTAAATGTAATCCAGATAAAGTTCTGACTCGGGACAAAGCAACATATGCAATACCCTCTTTAAATATGATACTTCCAATATTTACCAAAGCACTGTCCACAATTAAACCTTGAGATTTATGAATAGTCACTGCATATGCCAAAGAAAGAGGAAACTGTTTTCTACGAACATACAAATCTTTAACAAGCAAAAAACGAACTGAACAACGACCAATTTGTTTTACTTCTTGAATTTGATCAAATTTGATTTTCAAAAATTCAATTCCATCTCTATTTTGATAATTAACAAAATCAACAACTTTACCCATTGCACCATTTACCTAAACCTTTTTCCACATCCAAATTACGCCGTAAAATAACGCGACAGTTTACACATACATATAAATTCTTTTCTAAACCAGCAGTTTTAGATATAGATTTTTCTAAAGAATCCAATTTTGTTTTCAGTTTTTCTGTCAAAATAATAGTAATTCGTTCATGCTCTATTTTATCAATGGCTTCCATTTTTATTATTTCTTCATTTTCTAGCTTTAAAAGTTCTTCATTGAATGTACAACACTCTCGCAGTGTTGGCATGAGGCAGATGATAGATTTATATTCTGCAATATTTTTGTATAATTTTGCTGGAACTATATTTTCATTTGGAAACAAGTTGGTAAGTAGACGACTTTGCAAAGCTTGTTTGCCATGTTCTGTCAATACTCCAATTCGTATATCTTGAAGAATGGTTCCATAATCTTCATCATTTGCTTGTCGCATATTTTTAATGAGTTCTTTGTACTCAAAATATGACCAAATGTTAACGTTTCCAACACTTCCCAAAGACTTTCTGGTGTCTTCGTGCACAAGCGTTTTAAACACTGGTTGCCCTTTTACAGGAGTAAGTTGCAGTAGATCACCAAAAACTATCACATGTTTTCCTCCAAATAAGACATCGTATTCTGTTTTTAAAATTTGCTGTATTCTTAAATGCACAAAGGCAAGCATTAAGTTTGACACCATGCTCACCTCATTAATAATTAGAAGTTTCATTTTCTTTAGCACTCTTGAAACTTCATAACAAGCTTCTCCAGATAGCTTGTGATATTCCAATGTATTTTCATGTTCCACAGGTAGCATTAGTAAACGATGTAATGTAATTCCTTTAATGTTGTGTGCTGCCAATCCAGTTGGAGCAGTTACAACACAAGACAAATGTGAGTCAGTTATTTTCTGTAGATAAGTGGTCAAAACTTTAATCAAGAAACTTTTTCCTGTACCAGCTTGACCACTGATATACATTCGGATAGGTTGAAATGATGTGCATGTGCATTCTTTGTTTTCATGAAGAAAACCATGGTTGATCTGTTGTGTAACTTGTTGATATATTTGTTTCTGTTCAATATTTAGCTGGTCCTCCAAGTTTTCTAAGTCCATAATATCTTCTTGAGCTTGATGCATTGCTGTTTCCACTTCATTCATGGCGATTGCTGCTTCATTTTCAAGAATTGGTTGTCCTAGTGGATCTTGACTCAGGTGAGCAGAACTTTGACTGTCTTGAGAACTGTCTCTAGCAATCTCAGCTGCAATAGTAGCTTCTTGATCAATTTCTTCATTCAACATTTTGAGATAATTTGCAAAAATTGGGCATTCAATGCTATCTTTACATGCATTGAAAGAATCTTCATAGCACTGAAAATCTCCAAGTAATTCTAATTCTGTACGCCAAGGCTTGAATAGTTGCAAAAGTGCTAAATAGTAAAATTCTCTTTTATCAGCAGTATCACAACTTAGTTTTCTGTGATTAATCAGATTTCCTTTAGTATGTTTCACTAAACATCCTTCTGAACCAATAACTGCATATTTTCCTTCATTTATGTGTTCTGTAGTATTTTTTTATAAAACTATAAAATTGCAGCACTTCATAGAGACATATGTTCTCAAGATGACAACTTCTATTTGGATAGTATGTATCCAACATGTTTGTTTTGACAATATCTGTACTTCCTGGTTCATTTACTGCTAAATATTCAATTTCTTGTACAGATTTAAGCACTCGATTTCGTGTTGCAGCAAAACCAAGACTCACCCAAATGATCCCTCTTGACTTTGAATATAAACTTGCAGATGATAACCGATCCGAGCATTCGTACGCTCCAATCTCTCGATGAGATAACATCTTCAAACTGAAACTGTACAATTTCTTACTAAGACTCTTCTCGTGAGAAATTTCTTTCCACATTTCTTTCAACTCTGTCTTTTCTGATTTTGTTATGTATGATGTTACATACCGAGCAACAGCGATGGAATTATCCGCAACATACTGGATATCCATATTAGCATTCCACATCGAGAGAATAACTAGATTATAATCATTGATATACTTTGATTCTTCACTTCTTATCAAATTGTAAGTATTTTTGGGTGATTTTCTAGTGATGGTATGTCTCACTGCTGACATGAAACTGTTTACTCTTCCTTTGGATATTACTGGACGTGGAAATCCAAAACGACATTTGGTATAAAACTTTTCCTTTGACTTGTATTTCCGTCGACAGTATTTGCCACATCGATGACTTTGGAATCGTAACACTTGTTGCCTTAAGTTATTTTCTTCTGTTCTTTTTGGTATAGCACATGTAACATAATCTTCAATAAATGATAAAACAGTATCATCCGAATCAGTTCCAAATTTGGGTGCATCTTTGATCCATAAAAGCATATGTATATGAGGAGCACCTCTAGCTTGATACTCTTTTCTCCAAAAGAAATCAATAACTTCTCCAAGAGGAGGATTCTTTTTATTGCAGATAAAAGACATCATAGCTTCAAACCTATGATTGAAATATCTGCATACATTAACAGGATCCAAAGAACACAATTCTCCAGGTGTCTTGTATTCAATATTTTTAATATTTGAATTTGCTTCTCGAAGAAATGCAAGTAAATCATCCCAAGCGTATTCAGCACAACTTAGGGTAACGAACCACGTAGGAGTTCCTAAGTTCCTTAGCATGCATTTAAGTTCTCCATGACGTCGATACCAATACTCATTAGTACCACGCTGACATGCCATCAAATTAATCAGTTGAGATTCTAAATGATCGTCTCTCTGATGTACTTTATCCATAAATTCCTTTGCAGAAACATTTTGAAGATGTACTCCTGTTTTTAATATATGGTTGACAGCATATGAAAGTCCAGACAAGTCACTCTCAAACAAAAGATTAATTATATATGGGATACATTGACGAAATCTTGGATCTTCTGCATACAATCTTGTTGTCCGATATTCTGATGCAGGAATCTGTACTGATCGTTCGTCATATTGTCCACCTTTTCCAGTTGGAAACAGCTGGGGAAAACAACGAGCTTCCAAACTTTTCTCCCAAACACTCATGGGAGTCCCCTTCGCTTTCTTCATTTGGAATAATTCAATAGTATTCCCCATGACTTCTTTCGAATGAAGTGGATGTACACTATAATGTTCATAAATTTCTTCACTTTTGGACATATCAACTTTCTCAAATTGACCACTTGACGTTTCACTATCATCTCCTAAAAGTATTTCGTCTTCTTCCACATACACATTTTTGTAGTAATCATTGTTTTTTTATAAGATATAGGGGCCGATTCCGATCTCGGTCGGAGGCGCACCCAATACCATTCGGTCGGGAAAAAAGCCATGCGAAAGCCTGTTTCCCGACCGATCCATACAGCACACCGAACGAGTAAGTACGATGCGCACAACAGCACAGAATCCGGCCGAGCCGTACTCACCCAAACCAGGTCCTGTTCCCCGACCGAGGCGAATCCGGAAACGCTGAATCGAGTCGCACGGAAGGGAAAATGCAGCTCCGTCCGGCTGAACGAGTACGATGCGCTTTCCGTACGCGCCGAACCCGTCGCTACGCACGGCACGTCAAAGCATCCGGGAGAGGCGCACATAAGCTCCGATTCGCGCCACAACACGATCCACGGCTACGAGACGAACACGCCAGCGACGAGGACGAGGCGAAGCGACGAGGACGACGCGAAGCGACGAGGACGACGCAAAGCAACGAGAAGGACGAACGACACGAACCAACCATGAATCCCTTCGTCCCGATCATACCAATATTCTACATTTACTACCGGAACAGGCATGGACGCGTACGGAGCAGAAGGTAAGTCAGACACCAACCACAAAACACATACAACACGTACACGACACATCACACACACACAGAGGGATGCAGAATATACTTACACCAGCAACAGCAGCACCATAGGGGCGGGATGCCCATCACCAATGCCACATATGCACACAGGGGCCTGAATGCGCACCACCACCCCTACCCAGGGGGGGCAGGATGCCTACCACCACCCTGAGCCAGGGGGCTGGATGCCCACCACTACTACCACCCTCACCCAGGGGGGCTGGATGCCTACCACTACTACCACCCTCACCCAGGGGGGCTGGATGCCTACCACCACCCTTAGCCAGGGGGCTGGATGCCTACCACTACTACCACCCTCAGCCAGGGGGCTGGATGCCTACCACCACCCTTAGCCAGGGGGGCTGGATGCCTACCACTACTACCACCCTCAGCCAGGGGGGCTGGATGCCTACCACTACTACCACCCTCAGCCAGGGGGGCTGGATGCCTACCACCACCCTTAGCCAGGGGGGCTGGATGCCTACCACTACTACCACCCTCAGCCAGGGGGGCTGGATGCCTACCACCACCCTTAGCCAGGGGGCTGGATGCCTACCACTACTACCACCCTCAGCCAGGGGGGCTGGATGCCTACCACTACTACCACCCTCAGCCAGGGGGGCTGGATGCCTACCACCACCCTTAGCCAGGGGGGCTGGATGCCTACCACTACTACGACCCTCACCCAGGGGGGGCTGGATGCCTACCACCACTACCACCCTCACCCAGGGGGGGCTGGATGCCTACCACCACCCTTAGCCAGGGGGGGCTGGATGCCTACCACTACTACCACCCACACCCAGTGGGGGCTGGATGCCTACCACTACTACCACCCTCAGCCAGGGGGGGCTGGATGCCTAACACCACCCTTAGCCAGGGGGGGCTGGATGCCTACCACTACTACCACCCTCACCCAGGGGGGGCTGGATGCCTACCACTACAACCACCCTCACCCAGGTGGGGCTGGATGCCTACCACCACTACCACCCTCACCCAGGGGGGGCTGGATGCCTACCACCACCCTTAGCCAGGGGGGGCTGGATGCCTACCACCACTACCACCCTCACCCAGGGGGGGCTGGATGACTACCACCACCCTTAGCCAGGGGGCTGGATGCCTACCACTACTACCACCCTCAGCCAGGGGGGCTGGATGCCTACCACCACCCTTAGCCAGGGGGCTGGATGCCAACCACTACTACCACCCCCACTCATAGGATGGACAATGCATGACACAACCAGCACACCACAACCTAGGGAATGCAAGAAGAAGACATCCCCCAACACCATGACAAGCGTGTGTAGACTGTGTCAAATGCCTACAACACCGAACATGACTTTGAACATACAATGTGACCCCCTAGCACATGTGCCACACATATATGTGTGTGGCACCCACAATGCAAGCAGGCCATGACCATTGTGGCAATGGGGTCCAAACCCCCATCATCACAGTGACCAAAATGTAAGTGTGGGGTCCATAGCTGAAGCACATTTTGAACATTGTGGCAATGGGGTCCAAACCCCCATCATCACAGTGACCAAAATTTAAGTGTGGGGTCCATAGCTGAAGCACATTTTGAACATTGTGGCAATGGGGTCCAAACCCCCATCATCACAGTGACCAAAATGTAAGTGTGGGGTCCATAGCTGAAGCACATTTTGAACATTGTGGCAATGGGGTCTAAACCCCCATCACCACAGTGACTAAAAGGTAAGTGTTAACAAAGAAAGAGGTGCAACTTCCAAACTGCATGGATGATTCCTGGTCACAGAACAAAAAACACATCAGTGGCAAAGTAGTGTATGCGTCCCATTGCAACATAAATTGGGGGAGCCAAATACTGCAGTGCAAATAAGACATACCTTTGGCCATGTGCAGACAAACAACACCCATGGGGGCTGACACCGTCAACAATCATCAATGACACAATGACAGAAGTGACCATCAGAATGCAGACCCACATATTTGCACCAATGGGCACACAAATGCAGATACCCTGTGGAGACTGCAGATGTGAGGTGAACAGATACCATACCATGGCAGCAATGGGACACACAAACCATGATCATTGTGCTGACCGATGACCTAGGAGTCCCAGGGACAGCAGGGGAAACACACAAACACCCAAGATATGCCAATGCAGTGGTGCAGATGCACAAACACAAACAGGCAGACCCACACTGCACATCATACACAACAGGTGAGGGGGGGGTGCCAGTGTCCCCAGGCAACCACACAACACATGAGGAGACCTGAATACCAATCATACAAATGTGCATACAGTGCCACACAAAGGTAACTCATGGATCCAAATCCCCTATGTGGGCAAGCAGGCATTGTCAGATGAGAGGGAGCACAAATCACACATGTCACACAGGCACGTAGGGACAGCAACTGACACAGCAAGACACAGACACACCACAGCACCACCCCCAGGGCCCCCACAATGTGGTGACCCTGGGCTGCATTACAATCCCACTGTGATGACAAAGCTAAATGTCGTTCACACTGTGAACCACAGTCATGTGTCCTGAGCAACTAACTACCATCACACCTACACAAGCACAAATCAATCAGCATGGCCAGTAAGCCAAGGCCAACATGGAGGCAGGGGCCTGGCCGGGCAACAACTCTCATCTGCACACACTCAACACCACACCCCTCGACCTCCAACAATGTGCAGCAGTGAAGTACACATGCACTGGTGACATTGCACATGCACCCATGACTATTCCAGGGTGGTGGGTGGGAACCAAGTTGCAGAAACACATCACACATGGCCACTCAACAAGACTCCTGAATGTCTGACACACTGCACACTACGCTGTACATGGACATGACGGCAATACCACACCAACCAATGGGATCCCATCCACAGTCACACACCAATGAAGAAGCCAAGGTCACCCACAAAGAACACACATAGACAACAACCAACATTGTAGCCCGGACCCTGAGGAGTGCCAGCAGTCACACACACAATGTGTCACAATCACTGAAAGATAACACAAACTGGAAATCACATGACAGGGGCAAACAACAAGTGCCAAGGGGAAACCTGACTGTGACCCATCTGCGTCTGCACACAAACTCAGCCCTGACAGCAAACACACCTATGGGTGACACCCTGATGACCAGTAATGTGCCATGCACCCACATCACAGAGAACCCAGGGAGAAGACTTTGGGGGAACATAGGTCAACTCAGCTAGCATCACAAACAGGTACAACACTAGGGATCACAGCATGCACAGCTAAACGGAAGTGAACACACAGACATGCACATACAACACACACCTTGGGCGCAGGCAATGTCACAGGAGTACACACTGCCATGAGCGGACTCCACTCCTGTGTGAGGAAAGCTGTGCCATATGTTGCCTCAGTAGGGCCCCATCATGTCAGCTGAGCACTTGGTCACACAATCAACAATTAGCACCAAATGAGGGCTCCCGTAACATCAGCCTGGTCATGGAAGTGCCAACGGAATCATCAGCACAGATCCAACACACTTGTATAGCAATGTTGCACTGACAACACAGATGAGTCCTTCCCCATTGATGCCCAAACCTGCATGTCCACTGGAGATGGCCACACGGTCAGGGAAGTAGACGAATTGAACAATGGCAGGCACAACAGATGTGCAGGGGTGGAAGCCACAGATGTGAAATAGCCAATCTAAGTAGGAAATCCCATTGCCAAATACTGAACACATGACACCCTCAGATGCTGCTATGGATGACATGGATACACCACAGGATAGGACACATTCCCCCTGGACCACATGGGTTCCTGCACAGTAACACTTCATTATCATGAGACCAAATATCACCATCACTGCAGCAAGGGCATGGTTAGCATCATCAACAACATGTACATCAGAAGCATAAGCACTAGAGAACAGAAAGTTGCTTTATTCAGCATATGTGTGGAATGAAAACAAAGGCCAGAAAAAACACAAAGGCCAATGGCCAGTCCATTGTAAAAGTCCAAACAGGGTGACAGTGGCAGATGTCACCCTACGCATGCCTGCACAAAACCAGGGATAATCCACTAGGAGGGGCAACCAGGGGGGTAGGCCAGGCACCGCAGGGACAGGATCAGGGCTCACCAGGAGGAAGCAGGGAAGGGGTGGTGGGTTCTGGAGAGCCACTGACAACTGCAGTGGAGGTGTCTGACATGGTGTGTGCCGTCACAACTGGGGGGCATGACTCAGATGTTGTGGGTGCCGGCACGACTGCAGTGGACCCTGCAGATGGAGTGGACAGGTCCGCCACTGCAGTGCCCAAGTCAGACAGGGTGGTAGTGGACTCCACTGCAGTGCCTACCACCAGGGGAGGAGAATGGGGAACAGGCAAGGTGGGCTGGACAGAGGGGAGGACACCCTCACCACATCAGTGGCACAGACAAGCGCAGCGGGGGTGTGGTGCCGGGAGAGCAAGTGGCAGGGGGAGAAGGCCGGATCCTCTTGGGGATGGTATATCTGTGGGTGGGGGAACCTGGGGCAGGGTGTGGTGGGGGCACCTGTGGAGTGGGGGCCTGGTGCTTGAGCTGCAGGGCGGCGGCGGGGTCTTGCTCTTACCACTCCGGGGGGACTTGCGGGTGGGGGCCTCAGTCTGTCTGCGCCTGGGGGAGGGTGTCCGGGGGCGAGGGGCACTCTGCACCGTGTGGGGGGGCTTCCTCTTCCCCCTGGATGCTGGAGCAGCTGGATCGGAGGGGTAGAGGCCGAGGTCACTGAGGAAGAGGCGCTGGGTCTTTGGGGTTGCAGGTGAGGCAAGGGAGGGTGTTTTGGAGGGAGAGGCAACTGAGGACTGCGCAGTGCCCGTGGATGCGTGTGTGTGTACCAGGGCCCCATCCCCTGTGAGTCTGGTTTCAGTCCCCTGACTGTGGGTGCATGTGCGTTTTGTTTGTGGCGTGTGTGTCTGTCTGCTGGACGTGTGTGTGCTGGTGTGTGCCTGTGCCGGTGTGTGTGTGCTTGGGACGGGTAAGGTGCTGGGGAGTGTGGATGGAGCAGAGGCAGGAGGGGTGAGGGACTGTCTGAGGAGGGACACTGCTGCCGTCAGGGAGGAGTCCATGACCTATTGCCCCTCTGTAGGTCAGACATGCCCGATGAGATGCCCTCCATGAACGACACCAGCTGAGTCAACAGAGCGGTGTGCGCATGGAGGACACTCAGCATGGCTGTCTGCCCTACATGGAGCTGGCGAAGGAGGTACACAGACTCCTCACTCAGGGCAGCAGGGGACACAGGGGCAGGGGGTGCGGTGCCTGGCCCAAAGGAGACACGCTCCCGAACATGGGAGCCTCCACGGACCTGGGGAATGGGAGCCGATGGGAGGGCGGTGGTGGTGCTGGTGGTGGCGGAGACAGCAACACTAGCTGGGGTGTGGTGGCTGCTGACACCCGCCTCCATAAGGGAGTCATCCTCCGAGTTGCTCTGGTCCTCAGCTGAGGTGGATGGTGCTGAGGACTCCTCGGTGTGGCTCCCCTCGCCCTCCGTGCCACTGGGGCCCTCCGACCACTCCTCGGCTGCTGACCCAGTCTGGCTCTCTGGCTCCTCCTGGTCCATGGAGCTGTCCCCTTCCGTGGCCGTGGATGTATCTGCAAACAATGGGGGAACAGACAGACATCAGTCACCTGCACCAAACGCACACACCACTGTGAGCACAGCACATTACAGAGCAAGCCCTGGCATCATTAGTTGTACATTGCTAAAAGTGCCCTAACTGAACAGGAGAAGCGAATTGTCAGTCTGATGCCAACCATGGCACTCACATCCCACATGGCCTTGCACCCATCTGTCTGGTGTCTGTTGGATTGCAACACCCCAGTGTGGACACATGCACCAAGTACACAGTAGTTGGACAGTGCAGAGGACACGGTGTGGCATGTGGACATGCACACATCACAGCTCTTGCCACTGAGTCAGTACAGGTTTCCGGATGAAAGGGATGCCCAGAGTCAAATAGGAAATGCATGTGATGCATACCAGCGACAGACACCATGATGCACCCATGTCCTGATAGCCATCGCCACAATGGTGTGCATGTAGCACATGTCACTCCCCTGCAGGATCACCAATAAGTAGACACATGCCATGGCAGAGGCATGACTGCTAAGTCATACATCACTGTCTCAGTGATGTATGACTTGGCAGCCAGACAACAACACTATGCACTGTGTCACAATAGTAGGTCATGGGGAATGCAAGTCCTGGAGCTGCACAAGTGCACATGTACATCCCCACACAACACATCATCTTAACCCTCATCTGTCCAGGTCATACCTATTGGACATATGGGAGACCTGTGACACTACCCTCTGAACCTGAGCCCCTCACAATCTGCTGTGAATGGGGAACAGCTGCCTGAACTTCACATTCGCATACCCCAGTCTGCACGGGCAGCTGATCAAACACCTATGTGACACACAAGTATCGTCTCCTATGGTCACATCTCCAGGGGCATGCTGAGCCCCTACCAAGAAACACCCCAGCAGTCCTGGCAACTAATCCACAGCACACTGACACAGAGGCAGACACCTGAGGGGTCAAATCACTGCGCACAATGTGTCAGCTGATACACGGGAGTGGGAGTACAGAGTGCATTGCATGGCCTGGAGTAGGCATGACTGTCCTGCTCCACATGAATGAGGGATGAGCCCTGGACAGTGGATAGCTGGCTATGTATGTGTGACACACGTAATCTGCACACTCCTGGGGCCCAAACATTGTTCCCACCCGCTGCATGGGCGTGTGCCACATACCCCAGGCACATGTGGTGGCTCAGCACAGCAAGTGGACCGCATATCAAAGCAACACGCAGATTACATGTCCGAACACAGGCGTAGTGTGAACAATGGACCCACCCATGATGCCCACAACAGAGTTAGGGAAACAGATGCTGTCCCCCACCTTTAGTGAAGCAAACTGCAAGGACACAGTCTCAAGTGACACAATTCCCTGAATGTAAGGGCCACACCTGGGTATCAGATGAGCAGTGGGCAGTGCACAATAGAGGGAAATGGCTCCTGGACAACATGACTGCTGCACTGTGGCAGTTGAACCAGGCCAGAGGAGGGCACACAGCATGTAATACAGAGTTCACAGTGCAGTCTTTGACTCACCCCCTCCTTGCTGCTGTCTGGCCTTCAGCTGCCCATCCAGGTCTGGAAACACCACCGCCAGGATCTGGAGCATGTGGGGGGTCAGGGTCCGTGTTCCGCCCCTCCTGCGAGGAGGCGACAGCTTCAGCTGGACCCGTGCAATCCTCCGGGTCCAGCCCCGAAGGTCCTGCCACCTCTTCTGGCAGTTGCGGATCCGGCACTTGTAGACCCCCACGGACCGGACAGCCCGGACGATGTCCTTCCAGATCTCCTGCTTCCGATGGGCATTAACCTGTCAGGATGACAAAGTGAAAAGGCCATTACTACACATGCAACATATCCGTGCTTGACACAGTTGTATATACATGTCTCAATCACAGGGGCACATGATGTACACAGGCAGTGCAAAGCTGCCCATGGACAGTTTGCCAGACGTCACTACATGGTATCATTGCATGGGAAGTAAAACCTTGTTCAAATGCACTGTCACTGCACCATACCTGTCCAGTGCATGTCACTACACACTATGGGGGTGACAACTACTCAGTGAGCCTGCTAGCCAGTGGCGTGCAGACTTTCAGCCTTGCTAGTCAGACAATATGCAAATTCAGAAAGGCAGTGCACAGAACACTCACCTGCTCCCCTGGTGTCCCATACAGCTTGCTGTACTGTGGAAGTAGGCTGTCCAGCAGGGCCTGGTTCTCGTCAAGGCTGAAGGCTGGGGCTCTCTCCACAGTACGTGCCATTGCAGGGTCCAGAGGGGCAGAGACAGCAGCAGTGCAGTGGCAGATGTCGTCCTGGAGCATGTAGTGCAGGCAAGTGAGCTCTCAGGGGAACAGCCAGCAATATATATGTGCTGGAGAGGCAGATACTGTCCCTTGTGTCCAAAGTGATAGATCCAAGTCGTTTGCATCTTCTGAATCTAGCCAATCCATGGAATAGCAGCACCAAAACACGCCCACAGCATCCTTCAAATCTTCAACTTCATGACATACATGATTTTGCAACATTGTTGTGGGTGACCAACTGATTTTCCAGCAACCGACTCGTTCGAAATTCGAAAACGCGTCCGTTGCCAGGCAAGGCCATTGTCAATGGGTGCGCACCGATCGGTCCATTGCGGTACAATGCGTACAGGGGTACAACGCGTACCCGCACACATTGAATGCAATGGGCCGGCCGGGGGCACCGATCGGTCCATTGCAGTTCAACGCGTACAGGGGTACAACGCGTACAGGGGTACAACGCGTACCCGCACACATTGAATGCAATGGGCCGGCCGGTGGCACCGATCGGTCCATTGCAGTTCAACGCGTACAGGGGTACAACGCGTACAGGGGTACAACGCGTAACCGCACACATTGAATGCAATGGGCCGGCCGGGGGCACCGATCGGTCCATTGCGATACAACGCGTACAGGGGTACAACGCGTACCCGCACACATTGAATGCAATGGGCCGGCCGGGAGCACCGATCGGTCCATTGCTGTTCAACGCATCACTGTACATGTGACTGGCATATGTCAGCATGCCTGTCTCAGATGGACATATGCCAGCCACAGATAGCTCCCAGGGAGTGAGGGGCACACCTACATCACGACAGCCTGTCCAAACTTTATCATAAGGCATGTAAGGCTGCATTTCCTATTGTGTGTATGTTGGTGTACATGTTGTCCTGTGGGTGTCACCTGTGGGCAGCCACCCCCAGGCTGTGCACGTGTTCATGGGGACAGGATCCTGGGTGTTACGTGTACATGACCACTGTGATGTGCAACTGTTCATATCTGTGCATGTGCCATGGTCACATTTCACGGTGGTGTATGTGTATGTCATGTCACATACCCCGTGAGTCCCATGTGGGACGGTATGTTTGAGCCAGGGTGTCCCAGTGGCACAATAGTGATGGTCCTCCACAGTCTTTGTGCATGTAGTGTTTACAATGTCTCTGATTTCATGTGCACAATGGGAGACAGTCTCCACATCCACGTTGTGTGTGCATGGACTTTGATGTTGTGCGTGTGTGTGTCACAGACGTCCATGTCTGTCCTGCCGTGGCAAGTGGGACCACTACCTGTGGGGGTCATGGTTGTTTTGCTGTGGTGTATACATGATACTCCATGTAATGCCAGTGTCCATGTGGCAATACAGGGTCCCTGGGAATGTACCTGTCGTTGAGCTGTGGTGCCTGGGGCACATCTGTCCTCACATGTCACTGTGGGGGTGATTGTGACACGGCAGCAGGAGATGGGAACTGTGACACGGCCTCATGATATCCAATGGGCCAACCTGGGACTAATTGATGCCACCTGTTGGACCGTGTTGACAGATGTTGGCCATGTATGTACCATACATGTCCTTACGGAACTGCACACTTCATGTAGTTGTGCCTCATAATGATGTATGTTGGGATATTGAGTGTGTTCAATGCCGCATATGTGGGGTGACTGACAATCTTGCTTACTTCTCCTCTGCACTGCAGGGCTCCTGCTGTCCATCGACCATTCCCAGACCTGACAACGATGGTGGAACGGGACAGCATCCGACGGTACCGCTTCACCAGGCAGCTGATTGAGGATTTGGCAGTGCAGTTGTCCCCACATTTGCAGCCTGGCCGGCCGTATCCTACAGCGCTGACCCCCAAGGTGAAGGTGATGGCAGCCCTACACTTCTTTCCCACCGGTACCTTCCAACATACTGTGGCGACTGCTGGTGGGATGTCACAGACCATGTTGAGCCGTGTGCTCCGCGATGTTTTGGCGGCAATGTTGCTATTCCTGAACCGGTACATCTATTTCCCTAGACTGCGACGACTCACTGACGTGAAGAGTGACTTTTATGCCCTGGGGAGGATGCCGCATGTCATTGGCTCCATTGATGGGACACATGTGGCTTTGGTACCACCACAGGCCCAGGAGCAGGCCTACAGGAACCGCAAGCACTACCACTCGGTCAATGCACTGGTGGTGTGTCTTGCAGACATGACCATCACACACGTGTGTGCCCGTTTCCCTGGTTCAGCACACGATGCCTTTGTGATGAGGAGTAGTCGCATCCCCAGGATGATGGCACAGATGCAGAACCAGCGTGCCTGGCTTGTCGGTGTGTACTGACTTTGTGCCATTGTGTGTGATCTGATCTGTAGTATTCTGCCCACTTTTCCAAGTCAGCTAATGTGCACTTGTCTGTCCGTAGGTGACTCGGGATACCCCAACATGCCGTGGTTGCTGACACCCCTCAGGAACCCTGTGACACCAGCCCAGATGCGCTACAATGAGGCACATGGTCGGACCAGGAGAGTGATTGAGCGGACATTTGGTCTCCTGAAGAGCCGCTTCCGCTGCCTGGACAAGACCGGAGGGTCCCTCCCATATGCCCCTGCGAAAGTGTGCAAGATTATCATCGTCTGCTGCATGCTCCACAACCTGGCAGTGCGGAAGGAGTTGCCTCTCATCCAGGATGACAATGACCAACATCCGCCACCTGTGGAGGATCCTGGCCTGGACCACGATGCCAGTGACGATGATGATGATGATGATGAGGGTGATGTCCGCACACAGCTCATCACCAACTTCTTTAGCTGAATGTGAGTATCCTGAGGTGTCATGTCAATGATGTGAGTTGGCATGATATGTGTAGGTGGTGCTCTGGTGCTGTTGGAGTGTGCCCATGGGCTACTTGACTGGATGTGTGTTGCGATGTGTGCTTACAGGTGGGCTGTACTCCCCAACAGTGTTGACATGCTAACTTGGTTCTGGGTGGGTATCTTGTAACATGTATTGTGCATGAGTTTTGCTGTTCTGTCCTGTACTCCATTGCTTTTGACTGTGTGTCATTTCTGTCCTTCACAGGGTACTTTCAGATTCGTTTGGTCAACTGTGTCCACCTACGACGTGATTGCACTTCCAGGCTGGTAGCTGTTGTGTCCCTACAGGTGATGTGCACCACACCCATGGACTTCCTTCCGTCTACAGTTGTTGACTGTGTGCCCGCTGCCAGGTGGGATTACCTTGCATCTGTAGTGGTTACGACATGTTGCAACTGTGTAATAAACCTGTGCTTCACTTTGTGATGTGCGTTGTCTGTGGTCACACATTTGACTGCCATTTGCTTACTGCACCTGTGGGCTACTTGACTACAACTGGGAATGGGTGTGGTGTCTGTGCATTGCACCGTCTTCCCTGGCAACATCAGTGTAGGCAATGAGTCAGATGGCCTAGGTGTGTATGTGTTGTGTAGCCCTGGTGGTGTGTCTCCCTCATATGTGTCACGTTGCCTTTACTCACATGCCTGTGTTGTACTTGCTGTTGCAGTTCGCATACACAGTGTAATTTTGCAGTTCATCATCCCCATAACAGCACCCACGTTGGAATCACAACAGAGGCAAGTATGGTGTATTAGTGTGTTTATTGTGATACATTTGTGTGAATAGTGCATAGGATGGGTAGTGCTGTACATAAATCTTGCAATCAGAAGTTCCTAGGTGAATTGAAAGTCCTGGTAGACAGAATCCCCAGTATCGGGGCCACAGTTGTCTGACACATTGGTCCAACTTGTACTCCCCATGCAATGTGTGGGAGTAGTGTTGCCGTCAACAGGGTGAACAGTCTGTGCACAAAGGTGAACATCCAGAACAGGTTCAGGCTTCCTGGGAGTTGCGCTTGGCCATCGGCCTCTCACTTGCCCCTCTTCGGACGACCCCTCTTCTTGGGGGGCCCTCAAGTACAGGCTGCTGCGGTGCAGGGGACTCTCCGCCAGAGTCATCCTCCCTCCCTGTGGCAGTTGCAGTTTGTTCAGCACCAGATGTTGTTGGCACACAGGGAGGTGTGGACTGGTTGCTGTTCATCTGGCGGAGGCATTGTAAAATGTCCCTGTGCACCGCCGTCAACTCATGCAGTGCATCCCACTTGGACTCCACGCGGGACATGTGTGAGTCCACGCGTGACATGTGTGACTCCACGTGGGACATGTGAGCGTCCAAGCGGGCATGATGGGCAGCCTGCTGCTGTTTCATGTCTCTGAGGAGCCCCACTACCTGGCTGAGGTCTCCGGTGCTGGACTGGTACGCATCAGCTATGCGTACCAGTTGTGGGTCATCATGCACACCAGCAACCTCTGCAAGCAGCAACCTCTGTCTCCCACCCCTCCCACCACCCCTGCTGACATGTGCAGTGCGTGCAGTGGCACGCACAGATGACCCTGGTCCACCTTGGGGGTTGGTGGTGGTGGTGGTGTCTATGGCCCCAGGTTGGTCCAGGGTCCCTGTGCTGGTGTTGCTCCTTGTTCTGTCCATGTCGGCAGGGATGGTATTTGTGGTGACAGTCGTTGGAGGGGTGGGTGCAGGGGGTGCAGCTGGTGGTCCTGCTGGTGCTGCAGCTGGTGGTCCTGCTGGTGCTGCATGTAGACTTGCACCGGATGTGCCAGGTTGGTCTTCTTCGTCCGAGGAGGGCAGAGGCTGTACGACGCCAGTGAGCTCCGCATCCTCTTGAGCCTGGGACTGGGACTCCTCAGCGTCTGCTGCTGTGTCCCCATCATCACCTGTTTTTGGGAGACACACACAATGTATGTTATGTTTCTGCAGGCATCAATGGTTGACACACATGACAGTTGTGACTGTGCCTCTGGGTGCGGGCCTGTACATTGCATTGTCCTAAGTCGTCACAGTCAGGGGTTGATATTGGTGTGGCACATTGTCCTGCATTATTTGGGCATTTCTATGTATTTTTTGGGGTGTGAACATGGTCTGCATTGGTTGTGTTTGGTTGACGGCCGGCCCTCCTTCCCACCCACCCAGCCAGTCAGTTATCCCACCATGGAACGTGCTTGCATTGCAGGGAGTGGAAGTTGTCTCTCAGGATGTCAGTCAGTGGTGTCCTGCTGTTTGTTGGTGCACAGTTGCCAGCAGGGCCTTGTGCTCCCCACAGCAGTAGCCAGTGTCAGCCATCTTGTGAGTCCTTCTCCACTCCCTGTGATGTGAGCATGGTTCAGGGTGGTGTTGATGGGACAGTTGTGGGGGTGACCAATATCAGTGACTATGACTCCCATCATGCTATTGCCTCCACCCCCCCTTCCCAGCATGCCCATGCTTCCTTCCTTTTGACTCTGCTTCCCTGTGGGGTGGGCTGGCTGTGCTGACAGGATGGCTGGGAGTGTTGTCCTGGCAGTTGTTTGGCTAAAAGTCCCAAGAGTGTCCCTGTGCTTCACACAACATAACCCAGGGTGGTGGTTCTTTGTGGGATCTTGTGTTAGGATGGGGGCATTGCATCCTACCAGGTGGGTTCTGTGGAGTTTGTGTTGGGGGTGTGTGAGGGGAGGTGCTTGTGACTATGGTCAGTGCTGCAAGTCCTCCTTCCCACCCACCCAGCCAGCCAGTTATCCCACCATGGAACGTGCTTGCATTGCAGGGAGTGGAAGTTGTCTCTCAGGATGTCAGTCAGTGGTGTCCTGCTGTTTGTTGGTGCACAGTTGCCAGCAGGGCCTTGTGCTCCCCACAGCAGTAGCCAGTGTCAGCCATCTTGTGAGTCCTTCTCCACTCCCTGTGATGTGAGCATGGTTCAGGGTGGTGTTGATGGGACAGTTGTGGGGGTGACCAATATCAGTGACTACGACTCCCATCATGCTATTGCCTCCACCCCCTTCCCAGCATGCCCATGCTTCCTTCCTTTGACTCTGCTTCCCTGTGGGGTGGGCTGGCTGTGCTGACAGGATGGCTGGGAGTGTTGTCCTGGCAGTTGTTTGGCTAAAAGTCCCAAGAGTGTCCCTGTGCTTCACACAACATAACCCAGGGTGGTGGTTCTTTGTGGGATCTTGTGTTAGGATGGGGGCATTGCATTATACCAGGTGGGTTCTGTGGAGTTTGTGTTGGGGGTGTGTGAGGGGAGGTGCTTGTGACTATGGTCAGTGCTGCAAGTCCTCCTTCCCACCCACCCAGCCAGCCAGTTATCCCACCATGGAACGTGCTTGCATTGCAGGGAGTGGAAGTTGTCTCTCAGGATGTCAGTCAGTGGTGTCCTGCTGTTTGTTGGTGCACAGTTGCCAGCAGGGCCTTGTGCTCCCCACAGCAGTAGCCAGTGTCAGCCATCTTGTGAGTCCTTCTCCACTCCCTGTGATGTGAGCATGGTTCAGGGTGGTGTTGATGGGACAGTTGTGGGGGTGACCAATATCAGTGACTACGACTCCCATCATGCTATTGCCTCCACCCCCTTCCCAGCATGCCCATGCTTCCTTCCTTTTGACTCTGCTTCCCTGTGGGGTGGGCTGGCTGTGCTGACAGGATGGCTGGGAGTGTTGTCCTGGCAGTTGTTTGGCTAAAAGTCCCAAGAGTGTCCCTGTGCTTCACACAACATAACCCAGGGTGGTGGTTCTTTGTGGGATCTTGTGTTAGGATGGGGGCATTGCATTCTACCAGGTGGGTTCTGTGGAGTTTGTGTTGGGGGTGTGTGAGGGGAGGTGCTTGTGACTATGGTCAGTGCTGCAAGTCCTCCTTCCCACCCACCCAGCCAGCCAGTTATCCCACCATGGAACGTGCTTGTATTGCAGGGAGTGGAAGTTGTCTTTCAGGATGTCAGTCAGTGGTGTCCTGCTGTTTGTTGGTGCACAGTTGCCAGCAGGGCCTTGTGCTCCCCACAGCAGTAGCCAGTGTCAGCCATCTTGTCAGTTGTTTTCCACTCCCTGTGATGTGAGCATGGTTCAGGGTGGTGTTGATGGGCCAGTTGTGGGGGTGAGCTATGTCTGTGACTATGACTCCCATCATGCTATTGCCTCCACCCCACTTCCCAGCATTCCCATACTTACTTGCGTTTGTGGGGAGTTCAGTGTGTGTGGGTGTGAGAGCAATGGCAAGATGGCTGACAGTGGTGTCCTGCTGTTGGTTGGTATGCAGTTCCCAGCATGCCCTTGTGCTCCCCACGACACAGCAACAGTGTCAGACATCTTTGATGGGCCTTTCCACTCTCTGTGGGATGTGCATGCGTGAGTGTGAGCTTGCTGGGCCATGTGGTGGAGGATGTAGAGCTGTGACTACGACTCCCATCATGCTATTGCCTCCACCCCCTTCCCAGCATGCCCATGCTTCCTTCCTTTTGACTCTGCTTCCCTGTGGGGTGGGCTGGCTGTGCTGACAGGATGGCTGGGAGTGTTGTCCTGGCAGTTGTTTGGCTAAGAGTCCCAAGAGTGTCCCTGTGCTTCACACAACATAACCCAGGGTGGTGGTTCTTTGTGGGATCTTGTGTTAGGATGGGGGCATTGCCTTCTACCAGGTGGGTTCTGTGGAGTTTGTGTTGGGGGTGTGAGGGGAGGTGCTTGTGACTATGGTCAGTGCTGCAAGTCCTCCTTCCCACCCACCCAGCCAGCCAGTTATCCCACCATGGAACGTGCTTGCATTGCAGGGAGTGGAAGTTGTCTCTCAGGATGTCAGTCAGTGGTGTCCTGCTGTTTGTTGGTGCACAGTTGCCAGCAGGGCCTTGTGCTCCCCACAGCAGTAGCCAGTGTCAGCCATCTTGTGAGTCCTTCTCCACTCCCTGTGATGTGAGCATGGTTCAGGGTGGTGTTGATGGGACAGTTGTGGGGGTGACCAATATCAGTGACTACGACTCCCATCATGCTATTGCCTCCACCCCCTTCCCAGCATGCCCATGCTTCCTTCCTTTTGACTCTGCTTCCCTGTGGGGTGGGCTAGCTGTGCTGACAGGATGGCTGGGAGTGTTGTCCTGGCAGTTGTTTGGCTAAGAGTCCCAAGAGTGTCCCTGTGCTTCACACAACATAACCCAGGGTGGTGGTTCTTTGTGGGATCTTGTGTTAGGATGGGGGCATTGCATTCTACCAGGTGGGTTCTGTGGAGTTTGTGTTGGGGGTGTGTGAGGGGAGGTGCTTGTGACTATGGTCAGTGCTGCAAGTCCTCCTTCCCACCCACCCAGCCAGCCAGTTATCCCACCATGGAACGTGCTTGCATTGCAGGGAGTGGAAGTTGTCTCTCAGGATGTCAGTCAGTGGTGTCCTGCTGTTTGTTGGTGCACAGTTGCCAGCAGGGCCTTGTGCTCCCCACAGCAGTTGCCAGTGTCAGCCATCTTGTGAGTCCTTCTCCACTCCCTGTGATGTGCACATGGTTCATGGTGGTGTTGATGGGACAGTTGTGGGGGGGCAATATGTGTGACTGCGACTCCCATGATGCTATTGGCTACACTGACTTGGCCAGCATACACAGAATTCCTTCCTTTGAGTGGTCTTCACTGTGTGTTGGTGTTGTTGTGGTGGCTACATGTCTGGATGTGTTTGTTAGTTCTATTTGTGCCACTGCCTAGCTGTAGTTGTAGTTGTGTTTGTACATGTGATGGCACAGTTGGATGTGACTTTTTTGATGGCATGTGTTGTGTTTATCTGACTGACATACACATTTTGGGATGATTCTGTTCTGGTTGCTGTGTAATTGCTATGAGTGCATGGTTTGACTCTCCCCTTGACAGTGATGTGTGTGTGTTTTATGGCAGTATATTGTGTACATTTGTTGTGTACTCACCAGGCTCTGGGATGTTCTCTAGTCCATATACGCTCACTGGCGGAAGGATGGCCCGCACCTTCTCCTCCCAGGGCCTGAGGTATATTGGCTTGGCAGGAGGGCCACTGCTGGTGTATTAGCTGTTGATGTAGTCTTTCTTGAGCAGGTCCCGTACCCTCCTGCGCACGTCATACCACCTGTTCTGGATGTCGCTCTTTGTGCGCCGACATGGTGATATTGCGTTCACCCTGTTGATGATCCTCTCCCACATCTTGGTTTTCTGGGAGATGGGGGTCTGTTGGACCAGTGTGCCAAACAGCTGTGGCTCTACCCTGAGGATCTCGTCTACCATGACTTCCAATTCACAATCTAGGAACTTGTGATTCTTCTTGGGGGCATGGTGATGGGTGGTGATGGTGAGTGATGTGTGTGTTGGTGTGCAGGTGAGGGTGTGTGAGTGTGTGTTTTGCTGGGTGTATGTGAGGTAGGTATTTGTTGGTGTGCTGATGGTGTGTGGCTTGTGTGAGGGATGAGCTGTGGGTGTGTGGTTGCTTTCTCTTGGGTGCTGGCAGTGGAATGGCATTTGCAAAGGATCATGGTTGTGATTTGTGTCCTTTATATGGGTGGAGTTGTGGGTGTGTCTTTGTTCTCTGTCCCCACCCCCCAGTATTTATTGGCTTAGTAATTGCTTGTTTGGCCTTTTTTGTGTGATTTTTCCTTTGTACTGTCTGTGTATGTTGGAAACGTTCTTGTGACCGAGTCGGACCCTGCATTTGTCTCGTACGGTATTCTCCGTTTCGTTCACGCTGTGTTTGTGCAGTTTTCTATGCTGCGTACGCGTCGGTCGCGGTGTTTTGTGTTGCTTCGGCTCGGTTTTGTATGCGTGTCGGTCATATGGCTTGGCCTCCGTCCGACTCGCTCGTGGTTTTCGCGCCTTGCATCGTACTTTGCGGTTTGGAGTTCGCGTGTACGTTTCGGTCGGATTTGTTCCGGGTGCGTGTCGGTCGGTTGGATTCGCCTGTTTTTCCGACCGGATTGCTGTTTTCCGTGCGGCTCGGTCGTTCGACTTGGGTTCGGTACGTGTCGGTCGGATTTTGCACGCATTGCATCGTACTTGGCGTGTCGGGCGCCACAGGTACGTGTCGGTCGGTATAATTTCCGGATCCGAGTCGGTCGGTGCTTTTTCTGGCCCGAATCGGAATCGACCCCAATATGTTGCCTTTTGCACTTTGCTGACATTCACTAATTCCTGCCATATTTTCTTACTCTTAGTAGGAACACCATTAACTAGAATAACTAGTGGTTCACTTTCTACATTCTGTACACCAATAGTTTCAATATTTTTCTTTAAATCTAGTGGTAAATATACAACTCTACCTTTTAATCCTCTCTGTAAATCTGTAGGAGGCAATTTACCTGTTTTAGGCTCCATACGAACAATAGCCTGAAATGGGTGTACACATTGAATCAGAATAGATTCATATGTGTTTAAATCTATAAGTTCTGGAGGAATACTTACAAACTCTAGATTATTATGGACAGCTCTAGCAGGCATTTTATTATCGTCTAATTTGTTATAACAATATTTACAAATACGCTGATCAGTACCCAAATCAAAGCAATCCTCTACCAACAAATAAGTTGCAAATTCCATCCACTTATCATTATTTTCTCTTTCACTTTTTAAATACAGATCAACATTCCTAGTCTGATTTCTATAGTGAGTTCAGTCGACAACAAATACAAGTGTAATTTGGCCTTTCACACGAAATTACCTTAAACTTTGTAATTTGTTCTTGAAACTTCTCTGTAGTACTATTTTCCCCATTTTCTTCAACAGCTACTTCTATCAATGTCTCACTTTGTCCACTCTCTTCTTGAGGACCAAAGTAACAAAACTCTATTTCATCACAAACTTTTTTAACATCTGAGACTGACCCATGCAAAAGAGCACTGTTTAAGTCCTTTAAAATTATTGCTGGACTTTTTGCGTAATATAATCTTCTCACTAACTTTCGCATTTCAGAATGATGTACTGCTAACATTCTAAGATGATGAAAAACACTTTGACATACTTTTCTTGAAAGACAAGCCAGTGAATGACCTTGCAAACCAGTATTTTTTCTCACTCTGCAAGGATCTAGTCCTTGCAACGTCTTAATCTTTTGTTTAACACTTTTTTTAGTATACTCTCGTAAGAAATTGCGAAAAATCTCAATAGATTCCTGTTGTATACTACAAATACTACTACAATCCCAAGTATACACTGGAGCTTTAGAACGTCTCCTCAGAACTTCATCAGCTATCACTTCTTCTTCATTTCGGGAACCATCTTCTCTTTGTCAATTGCACAACCATTTCTAACCTCGACCACTGGTATCAACTGCAAGCAATAATGTATTGGTTTGAAAATAACTCTCTTCATTAAAAAAAGGCTCTGAGCTTGAACTGTGTTTCCATTCACCCAAAAAATATCACAAAAGTTACTTCTGTTAATTAGTCTCTTCTTCCTACTTTTGGCCTTCATAAAATGTATTGGCTTATCAAGTGATCGAATTCTATTTAAAACTAAAATGAATAATTTCCTTTTTAATTGAAAAGCCTTCTCCACAATACTTTCAATCTGTTTTTTCTTTTTATAAAATGCTGATCTTTTTTATATTTCTTCACATCTTTCAACAAATTAGACACAACTCTATTGTAAAACATTCTCTTTCTAATTTCTTCATACTGAGTCTTCCTCCTTTTACCATACAATATTTCCTTAGAATATGATTTCCGATTATTCTTGCTTTTTTTCTTCTTATTCTTTTTTGTTGTTAAGGCATTGTTTGTACTTTCCACAGTGTGCACACTGTTTCTACGCTTTGAAATGTTTTTAATAAATTGTTTTGTTCTCTTACCGCAAGATTTTTCTTTTTCCCCACATGTTCTTGTTTATCTAATTCTTGCTGTTGTCGTTTCTTCAAATAAGACTCCTTTTTTGTTGTTTCGTCTTTTGTGTTTTTTTAGCCATGGTAAGTTTTTTTTTAATGACGATGAACAATATCTGTTTAAAAAAAATATATATAATATTATTAAAATAAATCTATAAAATATAGTATTTTATTATTAAACAAACATGTTCTATATAAAAACTATTTAAACACTTTGTTTTGAAATCGCAATCCATTTACTGCAGTATACAGGTACTAATTGGTTAATTCTAGGACTGAATAAGTGAATAAGTAGTGTTTACGTGTTTCAAGGACTGCATTAATATTGGATAAATGATCCTAAGACTGTAAGTATTACTACATGGGTTATTGCATGAGTACATAGGTACTGACTGGATAATTAGAGTACAGCATGAAAAGAGAATGGAGAAATCATTAATGCTTGGGTTTTGCACAGTGATTAGATAAGGACATGGTACTGGCTGCATAATTAGAATACTGCACACAGAGTGACAGTATGATTGGAGCACTGCATCAGTACTAATTAAATTATTACAGGAATGAACCAGTAGTCTGCAGGGGGTTAGGGGCCTGCTTAAATTTTGCACAATTGACTGTACCACTGCGTGTGTTAATGCCTAAGGCATTGTACAAGTGCATGGACAGTGACTGAGTAGATAGAGTACTGGTAGTTGGCAGCAGAGTGAGTTTATAAGTGCTTGTGTTTCAGCACAGAGATTAGACAAGGATATGGTTCTGTCAGGATCATTGCAAGAGTGGACAGAGAGCGATAGTGTGATTGGGGCACTACATCAGTACTAGTTAGATTTTTGCAGGAGTGAATCAGTAGTCTGCATGGGGTTAGGGGCCTGCATAAATTTTGCACAATTGACTGTACCACTGCGTGTGTTAATGCCTAAGGCATTGTACAAGTGCATGGACAGTGACTGAGTAGATAGAGTACTGGTAGTTGGCAGCAGGGTGAGTTTACAAGTGCTTGTGTTTCGCTACAGAGATTAGATAAGGACATGGTTCTGTCAGGATCATTGCAAGAGTGGACAGATAGTCATAGTGTGATTGGGGCACTGCATGAGTACTAGTTAGATTTTTGCAGGAGTGAATCAGTAGTCTGCAGGGGGTTAGGGGCCTGCATAGATTGTGCACATTTGCCTGTAGCACCACGTGTCTTAATGCCTGTGTCATTGTACAAGTGCATGGACAGTGACTGAGTAGATAGAGTACTGGTAGCTGGCAGCAGGGTGAGTTTATAAGTGCTTGTGTTTCGCTACAGAGATTAGATAAGGACATGGTTCTGTCAGGATCATTGCAAGAGTGGACAGAGAGTGATAGTGTGATTGGGGCACTGCATGGCTACTACCTGGATTTTTGCAGGAGTGAATCAGTAGTCTGCAGGGGGTTAGGGGCCTGCATAAATTTTGCACAATTGACTGTACCACTGCATGTGTTAATGCCTAAAGCATTGTACAGGTGCATGGACAGTGACTGAGTAGATAGAGTACTGGTAGTTGGCAGCAGGGTGAGTTTACAAGTGCTTGTGTTTCGCTACAGAGATTAGATAAGGACATGGTTCTGTCAGGATCATTGCAAGAGTGGACAGAGAGTGATAGTGTGATTGGGGCAGTGCATGAGTACTAGTTAGATTTTTGCAGAAGTGAATCAGTAGTCTGCAGGGGGTTAGGGGCCTGCATAGATTGTGCACATTTGCCTGTAGCACCGCGTGTCTTAATACCTGTGTCATTGTACAAGTGCATGAACAGTGACTAAGTAGATAGAGACCTGTAGTTGGCAGCAGGGTGATTTTATAAGTGCTTGTTTTTCGCTACAGAGATTAGATAAGGACATGGTTCTGTCAGGATGATTGCAAGAGTAGACAGATAGTGATAGTGTTATTGGGGCACTGCATGATTCCTACTTAGATTTTTGCAGGAGTGAATCAGTAGTCTGCAAGAGGTTAGGGGCCTGCATAGATTGTGCACATTTGCCTGTAGCACCGCGTGTCTTAATGCCTGTGTCATTGTACAAGTGCATGGACAGTGACTGAGTAGCTAGAGTACTGGTAGTTGGCAGCAGGGTGAGTTTATAAGTGCTTGTGTTTCAGCACAGAGATTAGACAAGGACATGGTTCTGTCAGGATCATTGCAAGAGTGGACAGAGAGTGATAGTGTGATTGGGGCACTGCATGGCTACTATCTGGATTTTTGCAGGAGTGAATCATTAGTCTGCAGGGGGTTAGGGACCTGCATAGATTGTGCACATTTGCCTGTAGCACCGCGTGTCTTAATGCCTTTGTCATTGTACAAGTGCATGGACAGTGACTGTGCATGGACAGTGACTGAGTAGATAGAGTACTGGTAGTTGACAGCAGAGTGAGTTTATAAGTGCTTGTGTTTCAGCACAGAGATTAGACAAGGATATGGTTCTGTCAGGATCATTGCAAGAGTGGACAGAGAGCGATAGTGTGATTGGGGCACTACATCAGTACTAGTTAGATTTTTGCAGGAGTGAATCAGTAGTCTGCATGGGGTTAGGGGCCTGCATAAATTTTGCACAATTGACTGTACCACTGCGTGTGTTAATGCCTAAGGCATTGTACAAGTGCATGGACAGTGACTGAGTAGATAGAGTACTGGTAGCTGGCAGCAGGGTGAGTTTACAAGTGCTTGTGTTTCGCCACACACATTAGACAAGGACATAGTTCTCTCAGGATCATTGCAAGAGTGGACAGAGAGTGATAGTGTGATTGGGGCACTGTATGAGTACTAGTTGGATTTTTGCAGGAGTGAATCAGTAGTCTGCATGGGCTTAGGGGCCTGCATAAATTTTGCACAATTGACTGTACCATTGCGTGTGTTAATGCCTAAGGCATTGTACAAGTGCATGGACAGTGACTGAGTAGATAGAGTACTGGTATTTGGCAGCAGGGTGAGTTTACAAGTGCGTGTACAAGTGCATGGACAGTGACTGAGTAGATAGAGTACTGGTAGTTGGCAGCAGGGTGAGTTTACAAGTGCTTGTGTTTCGCCACAGACATTAGACAAGGACATAGTTCTCTCAGGATCATTGCAAGAGTGGACAGAGAGTGATAGTGTGATTGGGGCACTGCATGGCTACTACCTGGATTTTTGCAGGAGTGAATCAGTAATCTGCAGGGGGTTAGGGGCCAGCATAAATTGTGCACATTTTCCTACATAGTAACTACGAAATTAGACACTATAGAACCACAGAAACACTTCTCATGTACTTTTACAATCACATGTTGACTACCTTTGCCTACCTTTGCACTCCTGTAATCTATCAGATACCTCTCATTAATTCAGTAAATATAGTTTTAACTATATAAATACAATCTATACAAATACATGACTCATGACATAGTATCTACTTAAGGAGACAACTACTACATACCCAAAAGTGTAAAATGCAGTGGTTTTCTTTTGAACTACATATTGCCAATTATATATCTTCGAATATGCAACATCATCAAATTGTATGTCTCAACAGACTTAATTAAGAACATTAATTTACACCACCTTTTTTCTGTTTTTTTTAAAACCACACAAACTCTACAAACTAATAACAAAATTGTAATCATTAACACCTTATATGATCTTCTTGCAAACAGCACACATGTACCTCGTTTCACCAAACTATGTATAATACACATTCCTCATGCATATTTAACCATTTAATAATAGATAAGAACCATCATTCAACTATACCTTTTAAAATACTTAATAATGTATATATTAGTGCACATACTTTTTTAGCAAAGTTCAAATTCACTAGAAATTATCCCAATATATATCTGTACATTCAATAAATTAACTTAACAGAGTTTCATAAAAAAGTCAAATCTATTTTACATAAATCTCTTAAAAATATAACTCACCTTTTAAATAAATATGTTCAATGAAAAATCTCACACACTCAGTCAGGATTTTCTTTTTCACACAGAGAATGTAGATAACCACACTCTCCAATGTAAAACCAGTAATGGCAAACTTTCCCTCTAATTTTTCATACATATACACATAACCCACAAATAACATTACTTCCCAGTGTTTTTCAAATTGGAAAACGAATTTCCATTGGTCATAGAGAATAATACTTTTCAACTGACATCTTCCCCCTTGTTCTGAATATCAGTTTCCATAGCAACTGCTCATGCAACATTCAACTTAGCTGCCAGGTCACAAGTTCACCACACAATGTTGCAAATGACAACAACAAGTGTGGTTGGCTTAGCAAAGCATGCCCTTATCCTTTCTGCTGTACCTTTCAAACTTTTCTTAATAACCAATAAGAAACATGCTTTCTAAACAAAGTAAAATGCACCCTATATTTGAAAGTAGAGTGTTCTTAAACAGCCAATCAAATCTCTACTTTCCTAAAAACAGTATGTTGTCTACCATTTTAGATAGAGTTCATTCTACCACCTGCCTACCTCAGCTACAGACATCTTCTCATTACCTACAGAGATCCCTTCAAGATGCTTTCAGTGTGGATTGTTGGGCACAGCTATGTTTTCTGGTGCAAAAGGTATGCTGAAAGCAGAGGTATTGACAAAGACCTAGCTTTGCAAAATGTAGACATTAAATGGATTGGACATAGAGGATTGAAGTGGCACCAATTGATGCCATTGGTTAGAACCTTTATGCACCTCCAACCTCCTGACCTCATGATTGTGCACTGTGGTGGCAATGACCTAGGCACATTGACTGGGGTAGGTCTGGAAATGCTAATGAAGGACACCTTTGCAGAATTGATGTTGCTTTTCCCCCAAACTGGCTTTGTCTACTCTAACATATGCCAAAGACAGAAATGGAAGTGGTCCAATCAATTTTGTCCACAGATTGAGAAAGCTAGAAAAAATGTCAATAAAGCTGTTTCTGCTTATCTCAGAGACCATAGGATGGGATCCATATACAACAACAATCTGCGTTTTAATATGGATGGCATCTACAGGAGAGTTGGTGTACATTTCACACATGAGGGAAACAGAGTCTTTCTCAACAACTTGAGACTCTGCATTGGCACTTACATGTAGCTACCATCTTCTTGCAATAAACACAAGGGCTCTTTTTAGAGCCACCCAAGATCCAAACATGCAACCTAGATTTATTATAAAAAAGTCTCCCTTTTTTTTCCCTAGGAGTCGCGCACCCGACGCGGCCGGGAGTCGCGTACCCCTCGCGTTCACACCAGGGGGCCGTGCTGGGAGAAGCGTACCCCTCGCGTTCACACCAGGGGGCCGCGCTGGGAGTCACATACCCCTCGCGTTCACACCAGGGGGCCGCGCTGGGAGTCGCGTACCCCTCGCGTTCACACCAGGGGCCGCGCTGGCAGTCACGTACCCTCGCGTTCACACCAAGGGCCGCGCTGAGCGCCCGTGCTCGGGACGCGACTCCATTTTTTTTTTTTTTTAAACGGGCTCCTACCACTAATTTGTATTCGCCCCGGGGACCCCATCCCCCGGAGCCTACTCAGTTCGTTGGGGACAGTGGGGGGAGCACCAATGCCCCCATGGTCCCACCGGCTCCCCGCGCCCTGCGAGAGCCGGCATTGCTTTTCCACATGGGGAGCTGCTGACATGCAGCTCTCCGTGTGGAAAAGCAATTCTGCTTGGATTTTGGAAGAGAGAGCAGGTTTCCCTGCTCTCTCTTCCAAAATCCAAACCAGAGTTTGCTACGGTAGGGCGGGAGACGTGCTCCGCCCTACCATAGCAAACAGCAGTGTCCCGGGGTGGGCACCCGGGACACTGCAGGAGCCGGCCCTGGGGGTGGTGGTCCCCAGGGCCATTACAGGCTCCAGGAGGGGGCCCCACGGCCCCCTCACATCTTTGCAAAGCCCCGGGGAAGTGGTGATCCCCGGGGCTCGGGAGTCCGAAATGGACCCCGCATTTTAACAGTTAGTGCCCCGGGAGGTGGTGGACCCTGGGGCATGTGGGGTGGTTGTAGCCCCTCACACATTTTTTAATTTTTATTTTATTTAAATTTAGAGCCCCGGGGGGTGACGGTCCCCGTGGTTTGGGGGGCCTTAGAGGCCCCCCCATATTATTACATAAACCCCCCATGCCCCGGGACTTGGCCCACCCGGGGGCCAATTAACCACGAAGCGCGGGAGACCGCGTTTCGTTTGTTTTTTTCTCTGCGGGATCCGCGCACCCTGAGCGCATCCCGCAGATTTAAAAATAAAATAAAAATGGGGGCCCTGGGGGTCCTTGTAGGACCCTCTGAGCAGGGCTAGGGGGTCAGGGTGTTTCTACCCTGCCCCCTTTTTGCGTTTTGCGCCCTTGTTTTTGTCTTTTCTTGTCCCTCGGTTCTACCGAGGAACAAGATGGCTGCCAACACTTCCTGGTTTGGAGTGTTGACAGCCAATTACCATACAGCTCGTGATCGGGAGGGTACGCGGATCCTCCGTGCCTCTAAATATCGAAACTTTTATTTTGGATTTTCTCAGCAACTACTGAACGGATTTACACCATTTTTAAAAAGGGTGCTTTCTGAACCAAGCACTACCTTTTTGCCGAATTTGGTGTAATTCCGTTCAGCAGTTTTTGCTGTAGCCTTGCATAAAGTTTCCTATGGGAAATCGATTTTATCACTCTTATTTTTGGAATTTCTCCGCAACTACTGAACGGATTTACACCATTTTAAAAAAGGTCGCTTTCTGAACCAAGCGCTACCTTTTTGCAAAATTTGGTGTAATTACGTTCAGCAGTTCGGGCTGTAGCCGTGGCTAAAATTTCCTATGGGAATTAACATGGAAAAACGGAGAAAACGCGTTTTGGGACCCCCTTTTCTCGGCCCCCGCTTGACGAATCAACCCAAAACTTTCAGGGTAGGAGCGGAGCGCCCCAACAAGTTGGAAGCTTTCGAGAAGATTCGTCAACCGGCGCAAGAGTTATTTCAAATAGAATGTTGCAGATTTCCTATGGATAAAGGTCCTAACTATAACTATCTACTGGCGACCGCCAGTAGATAATATTTACTTTAAAACAATTAATAAACTATTATTTTTAATTTATTTTAAAAGTTTAAAATTGTATTAAAAATAAAAATATATATATCAATAATTTAAAATATAAGAAAAATATTCTATAATAAATTAAAACATTAAACTATTTAAAAATGTTTCAACTTAAATTTCCCAATGCAGTCAGTGCAACAGTAGGGTAGGGGAAAGGTCAAAATGATTATTGCCACTCCAATAAGTACAACAGTAGGGAAAGTGTTGGATAGAAAAAGGGTAAAAATTACTATTCCAACTCCAATGAGTTCAAGAGTAGGGTAAGTGTTGGATAGCGGAGGGATAAAATTTACTATTCACACTCCAGTGAGTGCAACAGTAGGGAAAGTGTTGGATAGCGGAGGGATTAAATTTACTATTCCAACTCCAGTGAGTGCAACAGTAGGGAAAGTGTTGGATAGCGGAGGTGTAAAATTTACTATTCACACTCCAGTCAGTTAAAAAATAAAATCAAAATAAATATTAAAAATAAAAATGAAATTATAAAAATAAATATATAAGTATTTTAAAAACTAAAAACAAATATATAAAATATATAAAAAGAAAACACATTATAATATTAATTACATATAACAAATACCAACAAATACTATATAAAATAAAATAATATATTAATTTAAAAAATAATTCTTTTAAACTAGAAAATATTTACAAACAAAAACATTAATTAATACACAAATGCATTTATTTAATTATCTACCCTATAATACCACACAAATCACAAAATACTTTAAAAAAAAAAAAATCCATAGGTAACATAATTAATTATTAATTAAAAAAAAATTATTAATAAAAAAGAATACAAATTAATTAACTACCCACACTTTAACACTATAATCCCCACAACACACACCTAAATTAGACTGTTACCCAATTCAAACTTATTTTAAAATTAAAAACTATTACAATGAAACAACTAATTATAAAGTAAGTAAAATGTATTTAATTCCCACTCTTTACCCCTTTCAAAGTAAAAACAACACAGCAAGAAATAAACAATTACACAAAATAAATATCAAATAATTAACATTAATTAACAACTATATATTAATTTATTATATACAAGTTACTTCCCGCCCTTTACCCCTATAAACACCACAACACACACCTAAAATATTAATTACACAATTACCACAATTAACTTTTTATTACATTAATTAATATCAATTAACAAATAATTAATAATAATAAAAAAAATACTTACTGCCCTTTACGCATATAAACCCCAAAACACACACCTAAACTTAATTACACAAATACGATAATTAATTATCAATTAATTAATTAATGTTAATTAACAACCAATTATCAAATCAACAATAAAAAATAATTACTTCCCACCCTTTACACCTATAAACACCAAAACACACACCTAAAATTAATTACACAATTATGATAATTAATTACCAATTAATTAATTAATATTATTTAACAACTAATTATGAATTAATTAACAATAATTTATTTTACACATTTAAGAGTATAACATCTCAATTAAATATATAATGTTAAATAAAAAATAATAATTAATTTATTATAATTAAATTACTTCCCACCCTATTCCCCTATAAACCCACAACCCGCTACGGAACTGAAAAACGCAAAATTCAAAATAAAAAAATAATTAATTAACTTCTAAAAATGTAACACACATATTAAAAAATATAAACAATTCTTTTATAAAAAAATACATCACATACATTTAAAATATATACTAAAATGCATAACATTAATAAAAAAATCAATATTTTTAACAACTATAGTTTTGCAAACGATTTTAAACTCTTCGATATTTTTAAAATCGATATTACTTACCTTAAGTCGATATTCTTGACCACTATATTCTTACTGTCGATATTCCTCACTCACGATATTTATGACTCAATATTTCTGCCAGTCATTATAAAAAAACTTGATATTATGTCTGCACACCGTTTTTCACAGAGCTCGCTATATTACTCGGCCTTCATGAGCAAGCCCAAAATGAGCAGTTGTTGGGGGGGGGGGAGGTACTCTGCACCCGCCCTGTAACACGACTGGTGGTTGGAAACATCACTATGTAATATTGGGGTACAGTCTTTTTTGCTTTGAACAACGTGGAAGTGGTCTAAAAACATCCCATAACTGGACCCTCCCCTCCCCCGGATAGTGTACTCAGAGGTGGAGTGTGGGTTTCTAGAGTTTTGTGTGAGGCTTGATGTGCACAAGCACGGGGTGAGAGACAAAGATCCCACCTCTGCTCCTAGCCTTCCCTAACACAGGTGTGCATAGCACCTAGAAATCAAAGGTGAACAATCAATTTGTGAAACGGCCAGTTTAAATTGCAACATGGAGGCCCCTGGACTCTGGCCTCTGACCAATAAACTTGGTCTGAAGCTTTTCTTAGGTCCGTCTAGCCAAAGTGCCTTTTCTTTTCAGGTGTATCCCATCTCCGTGGCAACAAGGCGCCTGAGAGATGTCACTCTGTGAGAGACCTGGTTCCAGATGTCCTTTGTGCAGCCAGATGCAGTTGCTGGTCTGTGGTGTCTCCAGCACAACTGAACACGGGATGCTGGGGTTCATAGATAGCTCATGTTTGTGTGGAAGATGTGCAGTCTTTTCGCTGTGATGGTTCCAATGTTTCTCTTCTAGGGCCAGAAGATGAGCTTCTGGAACCAGCTTGGTCCAGGCCTGGTGAGCACATAAGATCCTTCCGGCTCCAGTCCAAGCAAGTGAATTTTTGAATCAGACACATACATTTGGGGACATGTTGATGTAGGAGTTGCGTCTCTCTTGCACCACGCAATGAGGTGCAAAAGCGATACAACTGGTAAGTTTGATTTATCAAGCAACACAAGGCCGCCTTGCAGAGCCTTACGTGGCTTGATAAATCCAGAGTAATGCAGCACAGCACAGCACAAATCGCTGCGTTGCTTCACTTTGCCCCAGGGAGGCACTACATGGGTGGAGCGTGGGTTTTTCCACCCATCCACCCATGGATTTATGCATATTCCCAGATTTAACATCAGTGGTAAACTTGGGGAAACGTCAAAATGCTACGCCTCCCCTGGTGAGGCGTAACGAGGAGAAATATCTTTATTCTGCAGCACACAAAGAAAGAGGAAAATGCCTCAGGGGATTGCTTTTGTGCATGAAGGTGCCCCTCCCAAAAGCAATCCTGCTTACAATACAGGCACCCATGCACCATGGAGCAGGGCTGCTTGTGTTGGCGCTAGGCAGCCAAAAGGGCACCAGTGCAAGGAAAGGACAGGGACGTGTCTGATTATGTTGAATACGGCACATTCCTGCCCTTTCACGCAGCGCAGCAAGATGTCTGACAATGCCAGGACCCCTGGTCTTTTTATTACAGGTAGGGCTTGCCTAATGAGTTATTCAGCCCTTCAGCTGCATGCCCTAAGACTAAACAAAAGTCTGCCGGCTTCTGTGGCGTAGGCACTCTGGAGTCTTTTGAAGGCCCATATACATGTCGCCAGTGCCGATGGTTCTGCTGTCAGGCTCACATGATTCAAGCTGCTATTAAAGGACTCGGGAGAGAACCTCTAATAAATCTAACATGGCACCCATGATGGAGGGGGTGTGGGTGGTAGGGAGTTCCCACGTCCAGCACTTACAAGCATTTATTTTAATGGTGGCTCCCTGTTTAAGCATATGATAAATATATGGAACACTATCAATAACAGTGAGCCTCACCTGGTATTTATTACCGAAACCTCAGGGCCGGATGTGGGAGAGTAACCTTCAAGCTACTCACCCACGCCTAAAAATCACTCCACAACCTAGGACCCAAATACCTCAACAAAAGAGTCTTTTTCCACGTACCCAAAAGGAACCTCCACTCCGCCGACCTCGCCCTAGCAGAAACACTTGCATCCACAGAACCAGACCAGGTGGAAGAGCCTTCTCCTACATTGCAGCCAAAGCCTGGAACGAGCTCCCAGTCAACATCAGGTGCTCCCCTACTCTACACACCTTCAGGAAGAGCCTCAAGACCTGGCTCTTCGGATAACCCGGAGCTGCACCCCCTCCCCCCAGCGCCTTGAGACCCTAACAGGTGAGTAGCACGCTTTAAAATTCCCTGATTGATTGGCTATTGCAATCCCTGTGGGAAATAACATCTTCATGCGCAACAGGAAGGGAAAGGTTGGGGGAGGGGTCGCATTGATATACAAGAAGGACTTGAATTGTAAAGCTTTGGGCATAATGCTGTCAACCTCTAGAGAAATGCTTGTTTTTCACATCCCGTTTGACTCCTATACGCCTTCTGTGAGAGGGGCACTACTCTACAGACTCCCGGCTCCAAGTCTACCTTCAGCACTAGGTCACTTGAGGAACTAGCCTCATATGCTGTAAAATATTAATATTTCCTACTGGTGGGAGATTCAACTAGTATTGTGAAGCTGCAATAATAAATCAGAGAAGGATCTGGAAATCATAGACTTTAAGTAAATGGTCAAGGGCCCAACCCATGTGGCAGGACATGCCCTGATCTTCTCTTCACGATCAGACTGTTCATAGATGAGTCGGTGCTCGAGCCCCTGGGATGGCCGGAGCACCTCCTCATGCAGTTTAAGATAGCCCACCTTGCGAGGCCTGCAGCAAATAAAAATAAGGAATATAAGATATTTAGTAACTGGAAGAGCCTAGAAGAGAAGAGGATCAAAAAGGCTTTCAATTTAATAGAGATTAAGGACACCTGATCTCCAAATGAAGCGGGCACTGATTTCTCCCCAGCCTTGAGGTTGATGTTGGACATTGTTGTCCACATTTCTTAAAATAAACCTTGTAGAAGTCGTCCTCCAGCACCCTGATAGACTCCCCAGCTGAAAGAAGAAGAGCTGAGATGCAAGCGACTTGAAAGAATGTGGAGACTTTCAGAAGATATCGTAGATAGAGACGTTTTTAGAACTGCTTTAAGCAGTTATCATAGGACCCTGAAGTTTGCACAAAGGAACCATTTTACCCTCAAGATTGATAAGAGCAAGTGTTCCTCCAGGGAACCTTTCGTGTTGTGAAGGAGGTATCCCAGCTATTCGTAGGTCCATCCCTGCGTCCTTGAGACTATGTGATCAACTTAGCACTTTTGTTTGTCATAAGATCTATATGACTTACACAAGGTTTGACCCTCAGCCTGATATAGATCAGGTTTTGAGGGAAGGTGGTCCTCTGATGGATGATGGACCAAGTTGTGGGGCTTTTGAGCCAGTTCTTGTGCAGGAAGTCCTGGATATCATGGGCAAGATGAAGTCAGGCTCCCCCCAGATCCTTGTCCACACTTTGGGGTCCATTAGGATGGCGGTCGGAAAACCATCCCGACCGCCATGGTAGCGGAAATTAACCGTCCGCTGGTACTGCGGCAAAACCGGTGGTCCGATTAGGATCAACCGCCACAAAATTCTGACCGCGGAAGAACGATGCCACGAAAGACCACCGGTAGCGGGCGGAGTAGGTGAAAATCCATCTGCGGCGGTCGGATTTGCGGCGGAAACACACAAAACCGCCGCTAGCCCAGCGGAGTGACCGCACGTAAAATTAGGATTCCATTGAGGTGACAGCGGGACGATCCGCTGTTTCCGACCGCCGTGATCGCAGACAGTGATGAATGGGAGAGCCGGCGGAAGGGCTGTTGCATAGCCACCGCCGCGGACGCTCCGTGATAAATATGGCGGTCGACAAAAAAAACACACAGCAAGGCCACCAAGATCACACATCAAACTAGCTCAGCCCCCAAAAACCACCTAGCACACCCCAATGACACACCCCCATGGCAACTTAAAAAATACAAAGCCCAGGACAATCCAAACAACACACCTGACAGTAATACTCCATTTTGACACACCCACATAGCTGAGTATTAAACAAGCCCCTTCCCTGACCAGAATCCTTTGCACTACTCCAGCCCTGAAGGAACTAAACCCTGCAGCACATTGGATAGGAAAAACACCACACATCTCACCAGCACAACAACACACACACACACACACAACACCTACACCACCCCCACCACCCTCACAACTGCACCTCAAACCATTTGCACATCACACACCATGGCACAAAAGAAAATGCCCAAATTCACTGACAGTGAGTTGTCAGTCATGGCAGATGAGATAATCAGAGTAGAACCACAATTGTTTGGTCATCTGGTCCAACAGACACCATTAGCCACCAGAGCACAAATGTGGGGAAGGATAGTCGACAAGGTCAATGCAGTAGGGACCACCCCGCGCACCAAGCAGGAAATCATGAAGCGGTGACATGACCTGAAGAGGATGGTGAAACAGAAGAACTACAAGAACCGTCAGCTGGCTCAGATGACTGGCGGTGGCCCTCCCATTCCACCAAGAACATTCACTGCAAGGGAGGAGAAGGTGCTTGCCATACTGCATCCAGAGAGTCTCACAGGAGTACCCGGGGGAGTGGAGGCTGGTAAGTACAAACAAATGTCTACCATTACACTGCTATGTACTGTCTTGCACAACTACAAAGCTACACCTCCTAGGCCCAATTCCATTCATCTGCACCACAATACCCAACACAGGTCTCACAGATGTAACATTCACTCCATCTCAATCACCCCAAAGGTAGCCAGCAACATTCCCCGGGTTGCATGTGTACAGGCAGCCAGCACTACAACTCCCACCAGGCCCCCTTGTTCCACAGCTCAGCACGATGGAGCACTCCCCCCCCCAGAAGCATGTGGCAGCCATTGCATTGTTCACCTTCACCTAACAGGTAGGTAGCCATCTTCACAGGGATGGGTGTTTGGGGGTGGGAGGCCTGCACTACAACTCCCACCAGGCACCCTTGTCCCAACCCTGAGCAGGATGGAGCACTCCCCCCACCCAGAAGCATGTGGCAGCCATTGCATTTTTCACCTTCACCTAACAGGTAGGTAGCCATCTTCCCAGGGAGGGGTGTTTGGGGGTGGGAGGCCTGCACTACAACTCCCACCAGGCACCCTTGTTCCACAGCACAGCAAGATGGAGCACTCTCCCCACCCAGAAGCTTGTGGCAGCCATTGCATTGTTCACCTTCAGCTAACAGGTAGGTAGCAATCTTCACAGGGAGGGGTGTTTGGGGGTGGGAGGCCTGCACTACAACTCCCACCAGGCACCCTTGTTCCACAGCTCAGCAAGATGGAGCACTCCCCCCACCCAGAAGCATGTGGCAGCCATTGCATTGTTCACCTTCACCTAACAGGTAGGTAGCCATCTTCCCAGGGAGGGGTGTTTGGGGGTGGGAGGCCTGCACTACAACTCCCACCAGGCACCCTTGTTCCACAGCTCAGCAAGATGGAGCACTCTCCACACCCAGAAGCTTGTGGCAGCCATTGCATTGTTCACCTTCAGCTAACAGGTAGGTAGCAATCTTCACAGGGAGGGGTGTTTGGGGGTGGGAGGCCTGCACTACAACTCCCACCAGGCACCCTTGTTCCACAGCTCAGCAAGATGGAGCACTCCCCCCCACCCAGAAGCATGTGGCAGCCATTGCATTGTTCACCTTCACCTAACAGGTAGGTAGCCATCTTCCCAGGGAGGGGTGTTTGGGGGTGGGAGGCCTGCACTACAACTCCCACCAGGCACCCATGTCCCAACCCTGAGCAGGATGTAGCACTCCCCCCCCCACCCAGAAGCATGTGGCAGCCATTGCATTACACCAACCAAACTCACAGGTAGGTAGCCATCTTCCCAGGGAGGGGTGTTTGGGGGTGGGAGGCCTGCACTACAACTCCCACCAGGCACCCTTGTCCCAACCCTGAGCAGGATGTAGTACTCCCCCCCACCCAGAAGCATGTGGCGCCATTGCATTGTTCACCTTCACCTAACAGGTAGGTAGCCATCTTCCCAGGGAGGGGTGTTTGGGGGTGGGAGACCTGCACTACAACTCCCAACAGGCACCCTTGTTCCACAGCACATCAAGATGGAGCACTCCCTCCCCCACCCAGAAGCATGTGGCAGCTATTGCATTGTTCACCTTCACCTAACAGGTAGGTAGCCATCTTCCCAGGGAGGGGTGTTTGGGGGTGAGAGGCCTGCACTACAACTTCCACCAGGCACCCTTGTTCCACAGCTCAGCAAGATGGAACACTCCCCCCCACCCAGAAGCATGTGGCAGCCATTGCATTGTTCACCTTCACCTAGAAGGTAGGTAGCCATCTTCCCAGGGAGGGGTGTTTGGGGGTGGAAGGCCTGCACTACAACTCCCACCATGCACCCTTGTCCCAACCCTGAGCAGAATGTAGCACTCCCCCCCACCCAGAAGCATGTGGCAGCCATTGCATTGTTCACCTTCACCTAACAGGTAGGTAGCCATCTTCCCAGGGAGGGGTGTTTTGGGGTGGGAGGCCTGCACTACAACTCCCACCAGGCACCCTTGTTCCACAGCTCAGCAAGATGGAACACTCCCCCCCACCCAGAAACATGTGGCAGACATTGCATTGTTCACCTTCACCTAACAGGTAGGTAGCCCTCTTCCCAGGGAGGGGTGTTTGGGGGTGGGAAGCCTGCACTACAACTCCCACCAGGCCCCCCTGTCCCACCCCTGAGCAGGATGTAGCACTCAACCACACACCCAGAGAGATGTGTCAGAAATTCCACCAAAATGTGACAACAGAACAGGTAAGTAGACAGTGCATGCACCCCGCCATTCCTCTCAAAAAGCATGGAGCCATATGACAACACCAGCCCTCACATCCCACCAAAATTGACACAGATCCAATAGCCATTTACAGTGTGCAGACAGAAAGCGGGTGTAACTGTCACAGCAACCAAAGTGTGACTCACCAAATCACATGTTGAAGAAATTCAGTGCACAATCATGCACAGCACTGAATGCTATGTGTAAGTGCCATGGGGGCTGAGCTTTAAGGACCATATGAAAGCAAAGCAAGCATGGTCTGTAGAACAAATAAAGCAATGCACATGACATGACAAAGGTATGCATGAGATAACAATGGCTAGTTCATGCTCAGATGTAACGTCTGCCAGGCAGAGTAATCAACGAAGATGTTTCACATAAAGTCGTTGTGCCGCTAGTCGTTAGATGACAACATGTCCTTGTAATCACAAAATCTGCACATGGCGCATGGTATCTATTGACATGTCACACCATGGACAAGTAATGTATGTACCTCCACATCATGTCATGATGCACAGTACTGTGCAGACATACAATGTGATAACTAGTAAACTGTGTGGTGTATAACCTGTAAATAAGATACATCTAACACCAAGCTTGAGGGGTGCACGTCAATTACCATTTCCCCTCTGTCCCACAGGTGACCAAGAACTGATAGCAGAGGATGGCAACACCAACCTGCAGAGCCAGTCTCCACCCTCGGAACATGGACTCTCTGATGATGACTCCCTGGATTTCGAGGATGCGGAGCAAGAAGCCGGCCCATCAGGCATGCCAGGGCGCAACAGGTCCCAGGACCCCACTGTCCCCCCGCCACCACATCAGCAACAACAACTACGCTGACCCCTGCTGTAACGACCTGTGCGGCCTCTACCACCACCATCACCACCAGTGCTGTACGCAACACTCTCCCTGCCTCAGAGGATGACCACCCCACCCCACCAACTGAGGAGGGCAGGGAGAGTAGGTGGGTGCGTAGAGTGGTGATGCCACAGGTCCGTGACAGCAGGGCAGGTGGGAGGGCAAGTGGGAGTCAAACACAACCGGACACTGGGACCGAAGCCCTGGCCAACATCGCCAGAGTCCTTGGGGCCTATGAACGAGCCCAGGGACACACGGGCCAGGCTCTGGAAGATTCCCGTGAGCTCCGCCTGCTGCTGAGGTCCATAGACACCCGCATGGGCCAAATCGTGGACCTCTTGGGCCAGCTTGTGGCGGTTCTGAGAGACAGGCCTGCGGCCCAAACAACAGCTCCACCTCCCTCCAGTGGCCCGCCGGATGACAGTTCTCCAACCTCCCCTGCGGCCACAGAGAGGGGGGAGTCCTCAGACCCCACTGAGCCCGCAGCAGAGGCCCCCCCCCCTGCCAAACGATCAAGGGGCCGTCCAAAGAAATCCCAGGGAGGATCCCGTGGCAAAGCACCAGCCAAACGCCAGTCAAGGAGCCAGCCATGATGGCCCCCCTCTTCACTATTGCATTGTCTTTGTTGACTGTCCTTCCCCACACTGCCAGGTTAATGGCATCCGTCTGTTGGACTGGGTCACCACATCAATGTGGTGACTACTTGATTGTCTCATCTTCCATCACTGACAACTCATTGATTCCCTATTCACCTTTTTGTAAATATTCACTTCCCTGTCACATATACCCATTGTAAATTAACACTCCTTACACTCCTATGTTTTCGTGTCTGCTCCATGTTTATCACAGGATGTACCATGTTGACCATGATTACATGTACCAGGAGCACGGATTGTTTGTAGGCAATGAGAGGCTGAAGGGACCTAGGAAAACACAAGAGAACAATATTCACTTGTCAGGCGGTGGCATCACAGCCATTACACAGCACTTGTCATCAAGGTACTCCAATCTGCACACATTACAATGAGCAACAGTACCGACATAGACATCCTGTATCTGTGCATAACTACCCTGTCCCAGAAACATTAGCATCCAGCACAGAGGCAACAACAGGCAGCAATCACAAAGCTCTCCTAGGCCTTTTCACCAACAACATCAGCAGACAATGGCCCCGTTGTACGTTTTCACTCACCTTCAAGGGAAGTAGCGGTTGATGAGCTGTTGACGCAGGTCGACACCTTCCTCCTCTCCACTATCCTCGTCACTGGACATGTGTGGGTTTGCAGGCGGGGCCCTCGGCTGCTCATCAGCGTCCAGGAGCAGGGAGATCTCCTTGCGCAAGGCCAGGTTGTGGAGCATGCAACTACAATCTGACACACCTTTTTGGGCGAGTACATCAGTGCACCTCCGGTCTTGTCCAGGCAACGAAATTGTGACTTCAGGAGACCAAAAGTACGCTCCACCACACGACGTGTCCTCCCATGGGCATCATTGTAGCGGACTTCAGCCGGGGTCCTGGGATTCCGCAGTGGGCTCAGCAACCAAGGCCGGTTGGGATATGCAGAGTCACCTAGGTGTGAGATACACATACCGATTTTGTGATATAACTGTGGCAGAGGACAGCATGTCACACATACAGCACGCTACTTGACTCTGCGTACTTACCCACAATCCATGCACGCTCCGGAAGCAGATTTGCCATTAGGTGTGGCACAATGCTGTTACGTAGGATGTACGAGTCATGGGCAGAGCCAGTAAATTTGGCACAGACGTGTGAGATAATCATATCCGCCTGGCACACCACTTGCACATTGATGGAATGGAAATGTTTCCTATTCCTGTAGATGTGCTCACGTGCCTGTGGCGGAACCAGGTCAACATGTGTGCAGTCAATGGCACCAACAACATTAGGGATGTGCCCAAGGGCATAAAAATCACCCTTCACAGCCACCAATTCATGCCTCCTGGGGAAATGGATGTATCTGTCCTTGTAGGTCATCATAGCGGACAGGACATCATGTAGCACCATGCTGAACATAGGTTGTGACATCCCACCTGCAATGGACACTGTGTACTGGAATGATCCAGTAGCAGAAAAATGCAGGGCCGCCATCACCTTAGATGTTGGTGTGAAAGCAGCAGGATACGTTCAGCGAGGCCGCAGGTGGGGCTCCAACAGAGCACATAGGTCTTGTAGGGTGGGTCGATCCAGACGGAATTTCCGTATGATGTCCTCATCCTCCATGTCCGCTAGCACTGTGAAGGGACGATGCACATTTGGTCGCCTCCTAGGTGAGATGAAAGGGGACACATGTCATTGCAATCCACCATGAGATGTGTCCAACATCTTACGTTTTGACTGACACAACGCCAACAATGACTGGCATCACAGTTCAGCTTACAGCACAACTTACATGTAGGGACACCTTCAGCTACACTAGTCATACACTTGTCCAATTTTCACACAGTGAGTACCTCCAAAACAAAATCTGACTATGTGAATGCCCAAAGGTACATGTCCACATCTTGCGTAACCAGCCCTGAGAGTAGTTCATACAGCATATGTGTGAAGCAGCAACACTACTGGCTCCTACCTAGCTGCTGTACCTGCCACACCTTCTTGCGTAATTCAACCAGGGCACACATCAACAACACAATAAGCACAGTCTGTGCATTAAGATCAAGTATGTACATGAGCAAAGCAAACTACACAGTGAAATATGCACATTGTGTAGTCATACATTCATCACTGTGTGTTGCTTAGCCATATCACACATTGACATGTGTACATATTGGAGAGTCCATCACAACACTGATCTGTGTTTATGCCCAGCAATATCACAAGTGACATGTGAGGGAGTACATGCCAATGTTTTCAATCATGTGCACCGACATGGAATGTGTAGTCAGCAGTGGGTTAAATGTTACATTGGCATTGTGTGCACTATCTTCTGCCATGAATCAGGTGTCTACTGTGCACTGTTGAGAACTGGCCATTGCCATTGACACAGCATGATGTGTCCAAAGGTGCTGTCAATGTGCTCCGCCACCCAAATCACGGTCATTGGCACCAATGGATAGCAGCCATATCGCGGTAGCGACCGCCTGGCCCCTGCGGTGTGTCACCGCCAATGACCATGCCCTTCCAGCCAATGGAAACCGCAATCGCGGTAGTGATATACACATTGGGAAATGGCGGTTGGCATGCTCCGCCACCCAAATCACGGTCATTGGCACCAAGGGATAGCAGCCATATCGCAGTAGCGACCGCCTGGCCCCTGCGGTGTGTCACCGCCAATGCCCATGCCCTTACAGCCAATGGGAACCGCAATCGCGGTAGTGATATACACATTGGGAAATGGCGGTTGGCATGCTCCGCCACCCAAATCGCGGTCATTGGCACCAAGGGATAGCAGCCATATCGCGGTAGCGGCCGCCTGGCCCCTGCGGTGTGTCACCGCCAATGCCCAAGCCCTTACAGCCAATGGGAACCGCAATCGCGGTAGCCTAATGCAATTTTGAAAATCGCGGTAGGCGTGCTCCGCTACCGTGGGGTGGGTTATTGGCTGCATTTGAAAAAAGCGGACCTGGAACACCAATTGCAGCAGCTTATAACCACTGACACTATCCCAGGGGGCTATATATGTGTGGGAGAGAGCCTCACATTTCCACTGATTCCAGACACTGCTGCCTGACACTCCTCACCACCAACTGCTGCTGCCCCTGTCTCCTGGACCCATACACTGCTGCCTGACACTCCTCACCACCAACTGCTGCTGCTCCTGTCTCCTGGACCCATACACTGCTGCCTGACACTCCTCACCACCAACTGCTGCTGCTCCTGTCTCCTGGACCCAGACACTACTGCCTGACACTCCTCACCACCAACTGCTGCTGCTCCTGTCTCCTGGACCCAGACACTGCTGCCTGACACTCCTCACCACCAACTGCTGCTGCTCCTGTCTCCTGGACCCAGACACTACTGCCTGACACTCCTCACCACCAACTGCTGCTGTACCTGTCTCCTGGACCCAGTGATGGCGAAGACTGAGAACATCTGGGCCCGTCCCTTCACCCCAGAGGAGCTGGAGGTCCTGGTGGATGAGGTGCTCACACAGTATGGGAGGCTATATGGTGCTCCAGATGTCATGGTAAGTGTTTCAGAGTGGAAGTGAGAGTGCAGGGAGTGCACACATGAAGTTGATCTGCTGCAGTATGTGCCTGAGTGTGGCTTTGTGTGATACACTGCCTAGCATGCTGACTTCAGGGGAAAGGGGTTTGTAGCCTATTTTACACGTTTCCCTGGCTGCATATTAGGATGGGAGGGACATGCAGTGTTTTTGCAGCCATACAGTGACACTGCAAGTTTGGTAAGCTGGAGTAAGGACAGAAATTGCCTGTGCTAATGGATGTTTGGGTCCATGAGGTTCTTCACAGGCTCATCTGTGATATTACAAAGAGTTTCCGTCCAGAGGGTACTGATGAAAGTGTGTTTGACTTTATATTGCCACCATGGATATGTCAGCATTATGCACAAGAGTGAAATGCCAGAGGGTGACACTCTTGGTGGAAATTCACCTATGACACAGCAGATTGTTGTACTTTTGAAACATCCCCCTTCCATTTTCATCATTATGTGTACTGACTCGCATGTGTAGGCACTGTTTGCCCTCTCATATTGTACATGCATGTGACATTTCTGATGCCCCACGTTAAACCTCAGTGTGAGTCACCCTGGCCTGCACAGTCACTGCCCAATTTGACAAGGACCCATCACTGAATGGACAGAGTGAGACATATGGGTTGTCTGCTACCCTATCCATCAAAGGGCTATCTCAGGCCTGTGGATTGCACAAGACAGACCTTGTGAGAAGGGTGTGAGATTGTAAGATCATGTCCCTAAATGTGACCTCCATGACACAGGTAGCCATTCACAGGGCAAGGACATTGAGAGGTGTGCAGTGTTGGACACAGTGACTCTGCCCCACCACATCATTTCCAATGTAATGTATGTCTTGCTCACTCACAAACTAGATAGCAGATGTGGGCCTCCTTCACATTGCTTTCTGTGCTGGCATTCTGCATGTGTATGAGATGAGCAGGTACTGTGTCCATCCTCATACCTGCATGCATTTTGGTATGATTATCCCGTGCTTATGAACTACGTGTGATGCTGTATTGTCTCTGCTAAACATATCTGTGAAGTTGTGCAGAGTTTGTATCATGCTCCTGTACTGAGAGATAGTGGTACATAACCCAGTGTCACTGAAATTTCCTCCTCTCGTCTCCCATGCCTGCAGCTCAAAGTCCACCAGCGTAAGGCCATATGGAGGGCCATTGCATGCAAGGTGCGGGCTCTGGGTGTCTCCAACCGACGGCACACACACTGTCACAAGAGGTGGGATGACATCTGCCGGCTGAGCAAAAACGTGGCAGAGATGACGCTGGGGCTGCTCCCTCGGACTGGCAGGTTGGTGCGCAGGAGCATGACACCACTAATGGCCCGCATCTTGGCAGTGAAACAGCCAGAGCTGGATGCACGTTTGAAGGACCATCAGCAGCAAGCTGAGGGTGAGTATTCTGGGAAGGGTGACTTTGGTTGTGAGTGACTGCATGTGTTCCAAGCCTGAGCCAGTGCTAAGCTCTGTGATGTTGCTAGTGTGATGCAATGGCTTGTAAGTGGCCTCTGTGTTGGGTGCAGCTGTCATGCATTTTCGCTACATATACTTTCTCATGTCATTGATGTAATGGCCCTTGACGTTGCATTCTGAGTTGTGGCCTTATGGCATCGGCTGCATTGGGGGAGTCAGGGACATCCCATGGCAGTGAACGGCAGTGTGCCTCATCTGAGTGTGCTTTCATCAATGTGTGCAGTGCCTGACCTCAAAATTGTGAGAACTACACATCTGACACCAATGTTCAACTGTAGTTGTGCCCCAAAGTACGACATGGTGGATGGCATGAGCTCATGGCCATTGCGAACTGATATTTTGGAGTCTGTATCTGTGTTGTCCCCTTATGGTGACTCCATATGTGACTGTGACAACATGTTGGGAGGTACATATTTTCTACCCACAGGGACCTAGGTATGCTCAGAGGGATCTGTATGTCTGGTTACACGGAGGCACGGGCAAGCTATTTGGCTGTGTGGACATCACATGGGTCAATTATGCCAAGTTTGCATGATACCATGCAATTTTTGACTTTGGAATTAAGGTTGCACAATGTGACTGCACAGGGTGGTGTGCAACATGGGGGTATCATCATCTTGTTTTGTGCTTTGCTTGCATATGATGTTTGTGTGAATGGCACTAAACTGAACCTACTTCTCTGTCTCTTGCAGCATCTACCGAGGGAACAGAAGGACAGGGGACGGACACCAGTGGTGAAGCATCAGGCACGACTGCTACACATGAGCACACTGATGTGACCAGCGCCTCGGAGGGGGCCAGGAGTCTGCTTGAGGAATCACAGCCAGAGACACAAACCTCAACGTCATCTGATGCCAGCGGTGACACCTCTATGTTGGCGGGCACAGGGAGCGGGAACTCTGCCTCCTCTTCCACCACACAGCATCCAGTGCTCACCCTCCCACCTACTTCAACTAGTGCTGCACATGCTCGCAACAGTAAGAAGAGAAGAGTGTCATTCCACCCAGGAACCGCTGCCCCTGTCTACCCTGCTGCCCTCAGTGTTGAGGCTGTGGACCTTATGCGCCAGCTGTGTGTGGGTCAGACAACTCTCCTGAATGCCTTCCTAGACCATGACAAGAAGTTGGCACAGGTAGTTGCCTTCATGGAGGGCATTCATTCAGACGTGGGTGGGCTACACAGGACTGTCCAGTCTTTGTCCTCCACAGTGATGGCAGCCATTCAGCTGTCACAGGCTCAGAGTCCAGCTCCAGTCCCTTCGGTCACCCCCCTGCCAGTGGCTACATCTGATGAGAGTGACCACACACCACAGCCCACAGGCTCAAGATACACCACACGCAGCACACAACAGCAGCACTCCAAGCGGGCCAGAGCGCAGACACCATCCCCCAGACAATCCAAAGTCACCCCAGAGCGCAAAGGCAAAAGCCCTTCAGGTGACTCTCAGGGGCATCAAGCCAAGAAGCAGGCCTCAGGCTCACATGCCTCAAAAGCATCCCCATCCAAGGACACTCCTGTCCCAAAAAAATCTCCCAAAGACAAGCAGACAGTTGCCGTGCCTGCTGTGAAGCTGGTGCCTGCTAAGAGTCCGCAGAAAAAGCCCTCTAAGGCAGATTCACCCACAACCTCAACTCCCATCCACACCCCTGTGAAGCAGGGAAAGGATGGCACTGTAGGGGGTTCAACTGATCAACAAGGGATGGAGGGGAAAAGGCAAGGCCAGGCCAAGCGTACAGCCGGATCCAGCAGGTTCCCAGAGGGAGGGCCACCGGCTGCTCCTGATGCAGCTTTGGTGGAGAGTGTGCCTGTTGTGCCCGCCCCACCTCCCACTCCTACCAGGACCAAAATTCCATATCGAGTCCCCAAGAAGTGAAAAGGCACCCCTCCACATTCTCCCACCCACACTGTGTCTCACGGCAGCATGTCTCCGCCTCCAAGTGCCACAACACCACCCGGTCCAAGCAGCCCTCCGGCTCCCAAAGCCACTGATGCCTCTACCTCAGCTGGTCCTCTCTCTCCTAGGTCCAGGCCTCCAACTGGCCCCGACACTCAGCCACCTCCCAGTCCGACTGACAGCCAAGTCTGAGGCAAAGTCCCCCTCACACACCTATCTCTCCCACAGCGGTGCCTGGACTGCCCATTGTTATCCCCCTAGCTGTGTTGCTGACCATGGCAGTGTACAGTCTCACCCATTCCCTGTGCAGGGTCTCATGCACACATGTGCCTACTTTGAACTGTGGACTGGCCACTGGCCTTGCTGTTCATTCTGTGTTTGCCCATTCCCTGTGCAGGTTCTCATGCACACATGTGCCTACTTTGAACTGTGGACTGGCCACTGGCCTTGCTGTTCATTCCTGTGTTTGCCCATTCCCTGTGCAGGTTCTCATGCACACATGTGCCTACTTTGAAGTATGAACTGACCACTGGCCTTGCTGTTTATTACTGTGTTTGCCCATTCCCTGTGCAGCTTCTCATGTACCTACTTTGCACTTTGTACTGGCCAATGGCCTTGCTGCTCATCACTTTGGATGCCCATTCCCTGTGCAGGTTCTCATGTACCTATTTTGCACTTTGTACTGGCCACTGGCCTTGCTGTTCATCACTTTGGATGCCCATTCCCTGTGCAGCTTCTCATGGACACATGTGCCTACTTTGAACTGTGGACTGGCCACTGGCCTTGCTGTTCATTCCTGTGTTTGCCCATTCCCTGTGCAGGGTCTCATGCACACATGTGCCTACTTTGAAGTATGGACTGGCCACTGGCTTTGCTGTTTATTACTGTGTTTGCCCATTCCCTGTGCAGGTTCTCATGTACCTACTTTGCACTTTGTACTGGCCAATGGCCTTGCTGTTCATCACTTTGGATGTCCATTCCCTCTGCAGCTTCTCATGCACACATGTGCCTACTTTGAACTGTGGACTGGCCACTGGTCTTGCTCTTGTCTACTTTTGATGCCTATCTGTGTAATATGTAATAAAGACAGTTGCTCCTGTTGTCTGCTTTGTCAGTGTCCTTGCTAAATAAATGGTTTTCTGTATGGGTATGGTTGAATGTGACACATGCTACTTTAACATTGCCAATGGCTTGTTTCACTTTTTCAGAGTTTGGCAGAGGTGACAGGCAATTCAGTTCTCCTTGACTCTGAGGCTTGGGGGTGCAACGATGGTTGTTTGTGATGATCTACTCTTATCCTAATCATTCTATGGTCAGGTTTGCTAAATTGTACACATGTCATGTGTGTATGCACTGCCAGCACAGAGGGGATTCTATCCACAGGATTGCAGGCAGGCTGGCCAGGGTCCATCATGTCTGTGTAATCTCTCTTGATGTGTGAACAGCAGTGTTGGTGTATGGTCATCTTGTGATGGCCAGTCATCCTAGTCACATGGGTAAATTTCAATGTGTGCACTTGGGTGGTCATGAAGTGTGCAGTGTGAAGGGGTGACTTTGTCAGTAGTGTTGATGTGTGTGTGCCCCTGCAATGCCAACTGCACACATGTATGACCCATAAGCTGAGTGCCTGTTTGTCTGAATTGTCAGCCATGTGCTTCAGATTGTGTGCACATGTAGGAGTTGTAGGTTGTGCACTGTGCAGTGTGTTGGTGTGTCCTTGCACTCATGGGGGACACCTACTTGTTGTTGCTGCCAGTTGTGAGTATGCAGAGTATGTGACAGCCAAGTTTGTGTTGTGTTTTGTTGATCAGCCATGGGTCTTGTTACTGTTTGTGCTCACTGTGCATACCTGCTCAGCCACACTGACATTGTGGGTGAGTTTTCTCATGCATTGCTGTCACTTGAGCCATTTTTGTCTCCAGTATGGTATGTGGGATGTGGAGTTATACCATCCCCTAGCTTTGCTTCTGATGCCTACCCATTGTGAGTGACTCCTCCATGTATTTGTGTATTGTACACTCCTGACCTGTCCACTACTGACGTACACACCACTTCACTCTCATGTCACCTATCCCCTTGGGTTGGCAGTGTGTGTGCCTCCCCACCACTTCAATTGTTACACTATGCTTTGTGGTGTTGATCTGTGCACAGGACCAATGTGCCACTCATGACAGTTTCCCAATTAGTTATGTGTGATTTTCTTGTACTTGTTTGCAGTCATGGTTGCTCATGTGCAGTGCAACTGTTTGTGCTGCACAGTCCTCTGGTCATGTTGTTTGCACCTGGGTGTCCCTGAGTTGTCTGTTGTCTGTGCTGTTTTGTGTTGTGGGAGTACATGTTGTGGCACTGAGATGTGTGTGCTACTGGTTTGGTTGTTGTGCACATACTGCTTGTTGTGCATGCAGTGCTGTCAGTGTATGTTGCCTTGTACTTGCCTGGTGTGCATCCCCTGATGTCCAGCTGAGTTTGCAATGTGATGGATTGGCATGTGCATCTGTTGTGTTTTTGTTGTGGATGTATGCAGTGTTTGGCCATTGCGGTTGGGACCGGGTGGAGGGGACCGGGAGTCTGGTTTTGTGCTCCGCTGTCGTGCTTCTGCCGTCTCCGGTTGGGTGGTTTCTCCGCTGCGGTGTGACGGGCTGTTTGGGGCATCCTGATTTGCACGGCAGTCGGGACGTCATTCCGCACGACGGTGGGTCTCTATTGGCTCCCACCGCGGATGGGAAATGGGCTATGTTTGCCCATTGTAATATGGTGGGCGTGAGGACCGCTGCTGGCGTGCGGAAAATGACATTTTCCGCCACCGCCAGCAACGCAGCGGTGCCTCTGCCCGCCATCATAATGAGCCCCTTTGTCTTTAATCATCTTGCATTGACTCTTGCCCCATTCTTGACCGGCATCATGAATTGCTCCTTGAGCAAAGCAGAGTTCTCTCTGTGCTGGAAGAAGGCTCTGCTTCTTCCGTTACTGAAGAAACCTGGGGCCAATCTTAGGACAGTCTCGTTCCTTCCATTCCCAGTGAAGATTCTGGAGAAAATGGTGAATTTGAGCCTCACCAAGTATTTGGAAAGCAATCAGTTGTTAGATGATTCGCAGTGTGGATTTAAGGCAGGAAACCGCACTGAAGCCACGCTGTTATCAGTTATTAAGAGCATCAGATGTGCGGTCGATGTGGGCAAGGCTACTGCCCTCATCTTACTCGACCTGTACTCTGCATTTGATGCAGTGTCGCATGCCGTTTTACTAAACCACCTGTCAGATATTGGGATAGGCGCTGACGTTCTGGAATGGTTTGACTCATTCCTGACGGGACATACTCGGCGGTTCTTCTGCAACCATATACTTCTGATGAGGCAACCATACGTTGTGGTGTTCGCCAGGGTTCGGCCCTGAACCTGAATCTTTTTAATGTGTACATGGCTCCTCTGGCTAACATTGTCAGGAGATAAGGACTAGACATCATATCATATGCAGATGACACACAACTTATGATTTCAGTCAGGAAGGATGTGGACACCTGTGAGGAGAGCCTAGTGGGCTGCTTGTCGAAGGTGTCTTGCTGGATGCAAAAACACGGCTTAAAGTTAAATGGGGAAAAAACAGAGATTATCTTGTTTGGAAAAGCAAACTCAGGGCCTTATTTACAAGCCCCTCTGGGCCACTAGAACATCACTTTTATTGACGTTATGGCAGCGCAAAGTGCAGTCCCATATCTACAAAGCCAAGTATAGCCACCCTGCATGGCTTATCACGTCCTTGTTGATATGGACTGAGGCAACGCGGCGCATGTCGCTGCGTTGCCTCACACTGCTATGGGAGGCGTTCCATAGGCGTTATGGTGGGTTTTACCATGTAACACCCATGGCATTTGACACATTCCCAGATTTACAACATGCTGTAAACCTGGGAATGAGTCAAAAGCCTACGCCTCCACTGTGGAGGTGTACGGGAGGTGCAACGAGGAGAAATAATTTTATTTCTCCTCATTTTCTCCTCTTTCTATGTGTGCTGCATTCATCAGCACACATAGAAGGAGGAAATCACCTCCATTGATTATGTTTGTGCAGAAAGGTGTTCCTTCCTGCACAAAAACAATCACTCCCACAATGAAAGATTCCTTGCACCATGGTGCAAGGGTGCCTGTGTTGGCAGCCAATTGTGCGCAAGCGCTGGGGAAGAGGAAAGGAATGAGCCTTATCTGGTAGATATGGTGCATTCCTCCCTTTTTTTTTTGCCTTAGAGCAGCGCAGCATGGAGGCTTGCGGCGCTGCCCTACGGTAAAAGTTTAAAAATGAGGCCCTCAGTTTAGAATAACATCTGGTGACCCAGTTCAATGGGCATCACTCAACACCGGCCAAATCTGCTAGAAACCTGGGCATCACTGCTGATGAAACTCTATCAAAGAGCGATCAGGTTCATGCGAGTTGTGCAGTCTGCTTTGACCTACTGAGGATGATCTGGAAGTTGTTCAAACGGTGCCCCTTAGATGCAGGGAGAGCGTTGTGCAGGCTCTGATAGTCAGTCATCCGGATTATGGCATCTCACTATTTGTTGGAATGTCTTATTTTCTGTTTTCCAAGCGGCAGAGAATTCAAATCACGGCTGTACGACTGATTCCTAGTAGCTCCTCTAGGGACTGTGCCTTCGCCAGACCTTACAAGCTCCACTGGCTACCGGTGAGGAAGCGGACAGTGTTTAAATTATTCTGTCACACTCCCAAGGCTTTTTATGGCAACAATGCTCTGGTCCTGAGGAACAAGGTCCAGAGATATATACCAACTGGGAACCTTCGGTCCAGCAGCTTAAATTCTCTTGTGCAGAATTTAATTAATCAAGCCTGGATGGGGGGGGTGGGATACTCCATTTCCCACTTGGCAGCTACTCATCAATGCTTCTCCACCTTATTTGAGGCAGATTTCCTAGCTCCTCCCATTCCAAAAGAGGCTAAAATCTTTTCTTTACGAGAAGTCTATGATTCACCTTGATATAAATCTTCCCTACTAACCACTGAATTTTGTATGTCAGCTCTAGTGCCGGGATATCCTTTTGGGGAGGAGTAGTGCGCTATATAAATTAAATAAAATAAATCTTGATTTACCAGTGTCGATCAAATATGAGTTTACCTTGCAAAAACAAAAGACAAGATGCGTTTGGCAAAACAGGAACAGTTGGTTTAATTAAACACTTCAGCCGGGAGCATAGTTACAGAAGCGGGTCTGAGGACTGTCTCAAAATACATTCAATATGAACGGGGTTTTATTAATTTCTTTGGGTTTCATAAATTAATTCCATCGATCCTTTTTTGGTAAAAGAATGCGGACCTTGTCTGTGGAGTTGTACATAAGGCCCCTGATAACAACTGCAGGTGGGCCTCAACTTTGCATGGACACAATGGGGGCCAGTGGGTAATGTGTCCAGATGTCCGCATGAGGGGCACGTGATCACTGCATGTGCTGTATGTCCTGTGTCCTGATTGCCTGTGTGTTTCTAACTTCATGTGGCATCTGACTTTATTATGTTTTGGGAATACGCGCCCCCCTCTGGCCATGTGTGCTTTATTGGGGCCAATCTCCCTGGACCTTTGTGGTGCTGCTGCATTTATCTGGGGGACGGACCTCAGTTTCCTGTTCGCGCGTTTGTCTCCTGTCTATGTGCCACCCCACCTGTGACCTGTCAATCAGTAACCTTAGGCCTAGGTCGCAGAGCCTACCTGACCATCTATTTCTGAGTCGGGGTTGATGATGAGTTCATGTCGGGCAAATTTGGTAATAGAGATGCGATTTCGTTCTTATGTATGAATGTGTCATTATAAACATTGGCATTGCTTTTATCAATATTAACACCAGTGAAACCCAGTAAGCAGACTCCCCAATGGGAAGCAGGTAGAAATGCTAGTGCCGCTCCACGCTAATCAGCTGTCAGCAGTGTTTTGCAGTGTCATGCGAGGTAGCTATCCACATTAACAAGAATACTGCTTCAGGTAAAGCCCTATAAGGCCACATACCAGCTTGTGTTAGGAGACTTGTGGCACAGGTTCCCCGCTTAAGAAAACACACTGTGTCTGCCAGAATTATAACATGAGGAACAGGTTCTCGCATGTTCACTGCCTTTGGGACTTTCCAGCATGTGGATTGCCTACCTCTTTTCCGAGTGTTTCTTTGTTCTCTGAATTAATGACTTTCTAGACCCCTTGTAATGACTATGTGAGTGTCTAGACCTAGTGTTAACTAATGTGAATCCCACAGATTAGACTGTGTCACTTCAGAGCAGAGACCTATTTCTCAGACATGAATAAACGATCTTTTTGCTGACTTGTTTAAAGGGCGAGGGCTGATTCAGTTACACGACCAAAGGCTTAGTTATGACGTTTCTTCTGTACTGAATTTTGAGCAGTAAAGAGAAACAGCAGAACATTCAACATGGAGGAAAGTTTTTCCAACAGGTCCACACAGGTCAGCATACTAGTATTGCCATGACCTGTAAAGCTCACCACCAATCAGCACAAAGCACAGAGTACAAAATTCCCTGAAGAGGAGCAAACTTCCACTTCTTTGCTGCTCTGTTAGTATGTTTATTACAGATTTACTGTGTATCGATAGCTGGTTTATGATAAGTGATAACTTGTCCATGTATCTCAATAACCACCAGAGATAGCTCCAGTTTTCAATCTTTATTTTGTGTTTCTTTGTCTGGGTTATAAAAAGGGGTTCTTTTAGGACATAAGTAGAAGCAGGAGGTTGGTTGGTGCAGTCATGTTTCTATGTGGGCAGACAACGCCTCCTTCAGTTGAACCCATGCTGCAGACTCCTCTGTTTTGGCCTGTGTGGGCTTCCATGGCAGACCGGCTGGGACCACCTTTCTCAGCAGCCACAGACATTCTTTAGCCTCATATGGCTCGAGTACATGGTGACAATTCATTTCCTATTTTTAGTTTTTCAAGTCCTTTGAGTTAGAGGTCGCTTGGAACATTGTAGCTCTGATAGTATTAGCAGAGTCTCCCATGAGTCACTCAAGAAAAAGGCTTTCATTGATGTTGGATTCTGTTTCTTGTTGGTTGAGGTGTCAAGAACAGTGGAGAGGTGTGGTGCAGCGGCCAGGGCAGCTGACTACGGAGCACAGGGCTCACGGTTCGATCCCCGGCTCCGGCGGCAGCTCAGCTCAGCACCATGTGACTCTGGGCAATAGCTCACTTAATTTCCACGACGGCCCCCAGCGCCTTGAGACCCGTAAGGGTGAGTAGTTCGCGCTTTACAAATACGGATTTAGATTTAGATTTAGAAGAACTGGTCTTCTGAGCAACGCTTAATAAGACTCCTTCATTCACAGGTAAGGCCTATTACCACAAAATGCAGTGGCAGCTGCCAAAATGTAACTGGAAGTCTTGTAGTGTGCATAAAAAATGATCTAGCAGGAAGGAAAAAACTGGTGACCATAAAAACCTTCTGGCTGTCGAGCCCAAGCAGCGAGGCAAAGAGCAGGTGAAGAAGCAGCAGGAACTGGAGAAGGCAGAGATTCCTCGGAGTACGGTGAGCGAGCACTCACGAAGAACCAATTGCGATGCCAGTGGACTCAAAATGGACTCCCCTTTTATAGTGTTAAACAGGATATGACACAATTCAGAAAGAGGTTCACCCATCTTGGATTTGAAAGATAGAATACATATATTTCCAAATCATAACAGCAAGAAAAGTGATAAGCAAAATATAATTTAGAATACTATATAAATTTGTTTTAACTGTGGCGCTCTAGACGCCGTGATGCAGTATTCTTCCTGCATGCAGTGTACCATTGAGACGGCATGCAGGAGAAGACGCCCCAGAATCCTCCAATCGGTTCGAGTGAGACAATGTAAGCTGGAGGAACAAGATGGCGGCCATGACCAATGTGGCACGCTGGAGGAGAACAAGATGGCGGCCATGATCAATGTGGTATGCTGGAGGAGAACAAGATGGCGGCCATGACCAATGTGGCACGCTGGAGGAGAAGAAGCATGAAGGGGCAGAAGCTTCGGGTGATCTGTCAAGCGGGGTCCAAGAAGAAGGAGGAGGACCAACATGCTTTTCCCCCATGCAATTTCAATAGGGAAAATTAGGCAAAAATAAAGGAAAAATAGCTGAACAGAAATACACCAATTTTGGCAGAAAGCTAGATCTTTACCCAGGAAGTGTGCTTTTTGTGATTTGCCACCAGGTCTCACGTTTGGTGCTGGGTCTTGATTACTCCATGGCAGAGGACATACCAGTGCACCCGGCATCATCGCAGGCTGCACACCCGCTCAGCCCAATGGGTGCCACCAACTCTGGGTTCCCGGAAGCGACGCCACGTGGCGGTAGGCCCGCGCTGCCCGCTGGCTCTGGCCTACACTGCAGTCCAGCAGGGCACACAAAACCTGAGCTGTCCGGACCGCTGGGACGGGGCATCATCGCAGGCTGCACACCCGCTCAGCAGCTCAAGGTGCCACTGACTCAGTGCACCCAAAGTCACCGTCCCGTGGCGGGGTGCCTGTGCCGTCCGCAAGGCCTCGGATGCCACTAACCCTGTGCAACCCCAGTCTGCACCACGTGGTGGTAGGCCCGTGCCGTACTCCAGGCCTTGGATGCCACTAACCCTGTGCAACCCCAGTCTGCGCCACGTGGTGGTAGGTCCGTGCCGTACTCCAGGCCTCGGATGCCACTAACCCTGTGCGCAACAACTCATGGGCCCTATATGAGTGCGAACCGTGGGGAGTCCGTCATCCAGTCACCACAGGAAGAGGGGAATGTGACGTCGTCGGACCCTTATGTTGGCGGAGTCACATGGCCTGTGACGCCTGTGCCGGATGGGTGTGGTGTGTGTGAAAACCTGCCCTCAGGGAGTGGCCGTGACATGCTGACAACTAGACCAGTGACCCGCACACCACCAGCGAGTACAGCTGCGACGGGTAGCAATGAGGGCCCCCCTTGGTGCGTAAGCGGAGTGGACTGGCCTGCCGTACGCCGGACCAGCGCAGGGCCTGCAACAATGACTCGTGGGCTCTGGGCATGGTCCAGTCCCTGTCCGGACAAGGAAGTGACTGATGCGTGTGTCCCTGCTGCAGTGTTCATGGAACCCGCTACACAAGATGCAATGTCGCACCCCTTACTGGCATCCCACAGGATGAACATCATTGACGCAAGGGAAGGCACTGTCCCCACATTCATCCACACAGGAATGACGTAAGACATCACACAGCAGTGCGTCACTGGATGTTTATTTGCACATCCAGTGCAGTCATGCAGCTGGAGCGGTACAGGGCAATGCCGAGCACACCACACAATATGGGCCCGTGGAGGGCCAGCCAGTGTCCATCCCGGGATGACCTGTACTGCGGAAGAGGAAGGGTACAGTCCGCAGTCTGTCCGCCATGTCATTGGTCATCAAACAGCATGTGGCAGTCCATGTTGCTGTCCAACGTGAGTGCCTCGGAGTGTATCGGGGGTCAGTGGTAGGTCTTGAGGCCATGTGCTGCACCAAGCAGAAACAGGCAAGGTGGCGGTAATGGATGCTAGTGGCTGAGCCTCCTGACCACAGCCCCATCCACGTCCTCGTCCCCGGGTGTGTGCCCTGCCCACCTGTGGGTGTTGCAGTGCCGGCTGCGGCACTGTGTGCCACTGACTCATCAGGGGCTGGAGGAGGATTGTCGGCCGCACTGTGTGGCAGTGACATATCAGGTGCCGGAGTGGATACGCCTGCCGCACTGGGAGGCACTGACACACCAGGGGGCGGAAATGTGGATGGTGTGGGGGCAGCAGCATTCATCATCGCCACGCCTTGTGGCAGCAATGCCATGACGAGGACATGCAGGGCACGGTAGATCCCAGCTACATTACGCTGATGTGCAGCGGAGGCTGCCATCCTTTCCGCCTCCATCCGCACCATGTCCTCCATGAGCCTCTGCATGTGTGCCAGCTCAAGGCTGGCATCTCTGGGGCCACTGTGAGCAGACAGGTATTCTTCCCTCCGCATCAAGACTCCAGAGATGTCAGTCAGGGCTAGCTGGAGACCATGGGGCGGACATAGACACCCAAGGATGGCGTCCAGTTTGTTAGCCATGAGCTCGAACCCCACCCGCACCTGCTCGGCCGTGTCCCTCTGGCCCTCCAGCACACGGCGTTGGAAGGCCATTTGTTGTTCCTGGGGGTCTTAGGAGGGTGCCGGGGATGTGGGTGCCTCATGCTGGGTGGTTTGGATGGTGGGTGGGGTCTCATGGATGTAGCTGGGCTGCCCTGATCCTGGAGGTGAGTTGCGGAGGTGGTCAATGAGGTCTTGGATGGTTTGGATGTCGATGCTGGTGTTGTCCTCCTCCTCTTCATCAGTGAAGAGTGGCTGTGACTGCTCTACAGGAGGTGTCGTAGATGCCCCTGTGATGTGAAGGGGAGATGGTGTATTACGATGTGTCCACATGTATGTAGCCGCATGGTACAGGTTGACATTAAGACATCATGGCATTGTACATTGTGACAGTGTGTGGGTCTGGGCGAGGACCCAGAGTGATTGTGGGTGTGCACTGTGCCCTGCTTGCTTGTGCATGTGTGCCATTGTGGCCATCTCCCCCATCCCCCAGTACCTGGTGGTCACTCACCCTGTTGCGGTTGTGTTGTGTCCTGTCGAGCAGTGTCCGGTCCCCCGACTCCGGCCACAGTCTCCACACTGATGACTGTCGACACCAGCTCCTCCATGTCATCCAGCTCCAGCTGTGGCGCTGGGCTCCCACCTCCGGTCTGTATTGCTGCCTTCAGGTTGGCAGAGAGTTTATCCTTGGTCTTCCGCTTGATGTCATTACATCGCCTCTGTCCGCTTGTGCTCTCCGACGGCATTCACCTTGTCGACGATGTCCCGCCATATTCCATTTTTGGTGCCCAATGACACGTTGGAGGTGATGAAGAGTTGTTGATGGTGTTCCATCACCTCCGTGACTATGATCCTGTTCGCCTGCGGACTGAACTTGGTCTTCCTGGTCTTCTTGTCCTTGCCCTTCCCTGTCCCCGAGGTCCCAGGCTGGTCGTCCGGAGTGCTTGTGGGGTTGCGCTCATCCTCTGCGCCTGCTCCGGCTGCCTCCATGGTGCTTGTGTGTTGGTCAGTTTGTGTGTGGTTTTTTTTTCCTGCTTTTATGGAGGTTTCTGACGCCTGCCAGGTGTGTGTTGCAGGCCTGGCGCTGCTTGTCGCTGGTTTCCTCATCGCGCTTTGACCCATCGCGTGTTTTTTGGTGTTGTGGTTTGTGTTTTTATCTCCATCGTGGTGGTTGTATCGCGGACATTGTCCGCGGTTTCGGCAAGCTGTCGCATGCTACCGCCTTGTGGTGAATTCCACGTTGACACAGGGTTATTTTCCCGTGATGGGCTGCGTTATTGAAAGTTGCGTTACGCTACTCTTGCGGTAGTTATCACACGTTCTTGTGAATATACCCCTCAGTGTTTTAGTTTAAATTAAAATATCATGTTTTAACTGCCACTGCCACCTAATTATAACACCTCTTTAATCTTTGTTTTTTCCAGTGAATTTCTAAGGTCTTTTATGTAAATCACTGTCAATATATAAAACGCTGGGCTATTAGTTTTGTCAAGGGGTGACTATATGCATGACAATCCTATTGGCTTTGTCAAGTAGTCAGGACATCAATGCAATGCTTGTCAATAAACATTTAAATAAAGCATTTGTTATCAAAACTAGAGGTGGATGGCAAACTCCACTGCGCTAGCGGAGTTCAGGGAGTTTTGCAACTCAACGCTCTGCTTGGAGCGGGGAGTTCAGCAAAAACTCTGTCAACCACTAGCGGAGTGGAGTTTACAGGTGCGCTCACCCTTAATTAAAAAGTGTGCCAGAAAAATGACAAGAAATGAACTGCAATATTTTTTTCTACGAAAAACAACACCTTTCTGAACAAAATCCAGACCTTTTTGCATTATTCACCTGAATATCACAACGCCGTGGAGCATGTGAGATTGTATGCATGTGAGCATGCATTTGCAAGTGTGTGCCAGTGCGTATGCTCATGTGTCTCACGGAATACATGCAAATCACTTTCCGTCATCCCACCTCTTGGAAAACATGCTGTAGTGGCATACCTGAATCACTGTCTCAGAATCCACATACCCAACAGACACCTCCGCTCCGCCCAGCTTTCCCTGGCTACCATCCCACAAATCTGCAAGAACAGAACCGGAGGAATGTCCTTTTCCTACCTCGCCTCCAAGACATGGAACACCCTGCCCATCCACCTCAGGAAATCACCCTCGCTGATGCAATTCAGGAAGCACCTCAAGACCTGGCTCTTTGGATGAACTCAGCACTTAGCCTGATCCGCTGCACCCCCCCACCCCCACAGTGGCTTGAGACCCTCACAGGTGTGTAGCCGTGCTTTACAAACCTTAATTGAATGTTTTTCTCGCTGGAGAAATGTAACGCTCAATTGATTATACGTATTGCAATAATTGCTTCACAGCTTCTGTATCTTGGCCAACGATCAGGGGCACGTCGTCATGTGCAAGGACGGCAGCATCTGATAGTACACACTCAGTTCTCTCACAGATCTATATGTGAGATTGATGTGCGACACACATCCAGCTATGGGGGGCGCAGTGCACACCACCGGCTCGGGCAACAGTCCCATACATGAAGCCCCTATGCTCTTCTCTGTAACTATGGGGCATATTTACAAGGGCATAGTGCCACCTGGGTGTCACTTTTTCCGACGCTCTGGTGGCACTGTGCTCGGCTCCATATTTACAAGGCGGCGCTAACCCACTTTGCGTGGCTTAACTTCACCTTGTAAATATGGCCCTCCTCAATGAAGTTTTCTGCAGCAAAGGGGCATGCAATGGGTGTTGCTGTGGGCATTCCTATGCAACACCATTGCTTTTTGGCACTGCCCAGATTTACAAGGATCTGTAAATCTGAGGCAGCGCCAAAAACTAACGCCTTTCAAAAGGAGGCGTTAATGTGGTGCAACGAGGAGAAATACTTGTATTTCTCCTCAGTTTTTTCTCTTTCTATGTGTGATGCCATTAATGATTATTTTTGTGCAAGAAGGTGACCCTTCCTGCACAATCATCGCTGCAATGCAGGCCCCCTTGCACCAAGGTGCATGGGTGCCTGTGCTGGTGCACGGCTGCTGTTTGTGCACCGGTGCAGGGTAGAGCACAGGGACGCTCCATTTTCTTGTAAATACGGCACATCCCTGTGTTTTTGAAATAACACAGCTCTACACAGCAAAATTGCTGGTGGTGCCGCGCTGCGCCATTTCATTGTAAATATGTCGCACTGCATGAATAGCAAAATAATGTGCAGCGTCATATTTACTACACATGGGCCCAGATTCATGAAGGTTTAGCGTCAGGTTGGCGTTACTTTTTTAACGCAAACCCGATGCTAAATCTGTTTGGGCCTTAATAAACCCATGAAAATTGGTATTTGTTTAGGTTTGTATAAAAAAAGTAACGCACAGCTGCACCAAACGCTGCTTTGTATTACTTTGGTCAAGGGCGTGTTGCATGGTGGTACATGGGCGTTCCCATGAAACAACCCATGCTTTTTGATGCAAAAGCCTTTCTACTAACATTAATAGACAGGGTTTAGCACCGGAAATGAACACCGCTAGAAAGCAGGAGTTAAAGGGAGAAATGTTTTCATTTCTCCTTCTTTTCCAAATTTGCACTGTGCAGCACACATACAAAGTGGGAAAAGGTTTTTCATTTGTCTAGCCACAGTATTTTGTACTGGAAGGGTACCCTTCCTGCTCAAAACCTATGGTAGACTCAGGCAGGCGCCCTCGCGCTATGGCACTAAGCTGTGTGTCTGGTGCGCGGCAGCACAACTCAGTGCCGGTGCTAGGGAGAGGGGAGGAGAGTGCCATATCTCTGTGAATATGGTGCTCTCCTGCTCTCTCCTTGTCACGCAAAGCAGCGCAGCATTTTTGGCTGCTGCACTGCGTGAAACTTTTATGAATCTGGGCCATGATGTCATCGATCATGCTTGCGCACAAATATCCTAATCCATGCTGTGCTAAAGACCACGGTGCGCAGGCTAGGCAGCGGTGCGCGGGCTAGGCAGCGGTGCGCGGGCTAGGCAGCGGTGCGCGGGCTAGGCAGCGTGCGCGGGCTAGGCAGCGGTGCGCGGGCTAGGCAGCGGTGTGTTCTGTAATGTTTGTACATGAAGTAGACCCTCCAGTACACATGCCTAAAACATGGTTGTTCTTTTTGCATAGGTGTAGACATCTGGCACGGACAAATTATGTCATAAGTGAGAAAGAGCAGAACCTGCATACATTACACTGATTTCATCTCTTTCATTGGGACCAGGGTTTCACACAGTGGCGGCTGCCACAGAGTATTACGGGTGAGGCGGGGGCAGAGCAGGGGGGCAGCGCTCCTCCGCCTTAGCGCAAAGCCCGGTTGCAGCTTTGAGCGTTGGTCTGACTTTGCGTGGAACCGGTGATCCGTATGTTCAGTCCCAGTGCTGTTCTACACACTTTGCATAGATTTCAACAGTTTTGCACTACACAGCGCAATGCTGTGTCACTGCTGAATGTGTGAACTCCTCATTCAAAATCCTTTTGTGTATGAAAGATAATCACCACTGTCTTTTGTGTCACTTTGTGTCCCATTGCATGCCATCCACCAGCGCCGGTGCTACATTTGAGCAAAACTGTGTTCAAATGTTCACACAGCATGCAACTGATTGACTCATTATGAATTTCACTGATTGCTAAGATGCAGTGTAATGCTTAAAAAAATAGATTTTTAGTTAATTGTGAATGCTAGAAGGATGTATTAATTTAGTTACTGATACATTTTCGATACATTACAATTCACAAATTTAGTCCAAATTGAGCATCGAATTTTTGTGAATCAATTTTGATTTTGCAAACTTATCTATGTACTAACAGGCCGGTGTGCAAAGTCACCATTCGGAGTGGATTGCAATTCACCCTACCTCCGGAATATTCATGGGGTAGGTTGCAAATTGTGACTGACATGGAGTCAGCAAACCACCATGTCTGTGATGGTATTTAAATAAAGTGCTTTTTTTTTTGTTTCCAAATGCTGTCCGTTTTCAATAATGGAAACAGGTCTGAATTTAAGAAAAAAAAGCACCATTTTTTTCAGAAGTGTGTTTTGGAACTGGCAGTTGTATCCCCCGAACCACTGCCACTCCCAACAAACTTTGGGGCTTATTTACAAGCCCCTTGCGCCACCAGGGTGTGTCTTTTTTTGATGCTCCAGTGGCACAGTGTGCTGGCCCATATTTACAAGGCCAGTCAAATCCACCCTGCGTGACTTTTCATGGTCTTGTAAATATGGCCCCCCTTCACGCATTACTCTACGTGAAAGGGACATTCCATGTGAAAACAAATTATGCACATTTCACACACCTCAACCAGTTACTGAATCCTAAAATAGTTTTTTTTATAATTAAAAAGCCATTTAGCACTCTCAAACCCTGTGATTTAGCAAATTGTCGGCTTTGCAGCCACTAAATAGTTTTGTACATCAGTCTCTTACGCTTTTAAAAGGACTGCAAGTGGAGGCTAATGTCCATAAAGTGTGCAGCAGCAGTAGAAACTTCACAAATATTAGGGGTAGGTGTAACACGTGTAATTTCTTGTGGTGTAACCAAATGAAATTTTGTAAGAAATTTGCAAGATTACGCTTCAATTACGCAAGAAGAAGAATTCTGCATTTAGCTATTTCTAAGCACAAAAGTGCCCCCTCGCATCCAAAATGGAGGCAAGAGTGAATTTTGCACCAAGCAATAGTGCTACATGCAACGGAACACAATTAGAGAGTGCTCGCAGCTGCTCACACTCACTTAATGTGATCTTGGGGTAAGACTTTCCAGCAACTTACTACCATCAATTAACGCTATTTTCTTACAGCAAAATGCACCCTTGCTTTCATTTAGCGCTAAGAAATAGTGCTAAATACAGCAGAATACACATTTTTTCTCCCAGAATACTCTTAATTACGTGAGCAGGAGCAATTACTTTATTATCAGTAATTCTGCATCAGAGAGTAACGCGGAATTACCAAATATACTCTCATTACTCAGGTGTAATTTATTTTCTACCCAGGCCTAATGAATAGGTTTCATGACTGTACATAAAGCGCTTCGACCACAAAGAGCAGTTCCAGGGGGGCGTGGCTTCAGCGCCACCTAAGATGGCCGCCTAGCCTAGAAGCTCCATCGTGCCACGGACCTGTGGCAGATCTTTCGGCGTTCCTGATGCTGTTTTTTTCTGAGGTTTGGGACTGCGGCAGTAGGGGAAAGTGAAGCGATACTGCCATACTGCTTTGGTGAAGGTGCAGCACATTTACTCCTGCATTTTTATTGCTGCAGAAATCTCCTCAACAGCAGCCGCCATTTTCTATTTGGTCTCCTACTGATGCGAAGGAATTCAGCTGGCTGCAGTGCGCTTTTGGAAGCGCTTAAAGTAATGTTGCCTTCACAATACTTTTGCACCCATGATGTCACATGGTTGATAGGGGCATTAGAGACATTGTTAAGTTAGCATCAGCCCGGTCGTCATGATGCTGCTTTTGCGCACAACACTACATGCTTTTGTGTGGCATGTCTCAGTTTCTACTTTTCACATGAGAATACTCTGCTGTGCTCGTTCTCTGTCTGTTCCTGGAGTTTAGTTTGAACACAGTGAGCAAGGTTGATAAACAATGTCTCTTGTTTTTCTGTCCTGGTCAGGCCCTAGCACCTAGACACAACATGCTGGTGCAGCTGCTACAGGCGGGAACTCGTACTCTGATATCATGGGGATGCATGCTTGGTTAACACACACTTGGAGAGAGACCTTTCCAGGGAGAAGACCAAGACAGCACCTGTGATGTAGAAATACGATCTATAGCCTGAGGTATGGGGTCTGCTGACAAAGCCCAGAGATCTTCTATTATATAATAATACTTCTTACCAAGGGGAGGGAGGGAGCGTGGGCACTGTAGTCCTTTCTCCACCGTCTTTATACAATGACGTTTCCCTTTATGATATATGGCCTTACTGCAATGCTAACCATATTGGTAATATGTATCTTTCTGCTTGTTGTGGCACGTATACTGCATCTAAGAGCACGTTAGTTAAAATAAATGTTTTAAACTATCTTCGTGTTTCTGTTTGATCTTATTGTGGACGAGTAAGTGAGCGAAAAGGTGTGTCTTGTGTCCGCGATTCCTGAGAGATCAGGGATTGTTGTGTTCTGGGGTGTCCAATCATTTGTTATTCCGGTTGTGAGTAGGAGAGTGAGTGAGACACTATAGCTAGTTGGTCCTGGGCTCGTGGGTACTAAGGTGGTGGGAAGGCACAGCCCCTATACACTACGGTCCCATAATCCCACGCATAGTTCTGCGTGTGTGCAGAATCCCTGCAACAATGAGACACTGAAGGCTTTATTGTGACTGTTTTTCTGGAGCTTCAGAGGAGTTTCTCTTTGTTTTTTATAGGGGATGTTTAACATTGCATTGCTTTATACAGTGCTTTATAAAATGTTGCCTCATGGATGCTCTATAAGGCTGCTCTAATGCCTTGAGATTATTACTGTGACTATATTTCTGGCGCCTTGGTAGTTTTTATCTGCTCCTTCTGGTGAACGTCTGGAGTTGCTTTCTACTGGATCTTCCTCATATTAATAAGTGCAGTATTTGTGGCAATATTACTTCAATTTTGGGAATACTAGCATGCTGTATTTCTCTTTTCTATGGTAAAATTATGGAAGCCACATTTAGTTTTTACTCCTAAGGCACATTCTTCTTCTGGGCTGAGTGCGGAATCTACGGTCTCCGCTTCAGAGGTATTACCAATAGATTCTTTGGATTCTCCTGGTGAAATGGCTAATTTTACTGTACCCCGTACTGTTTCCCTACAATCCTTCATACGTAAGGATCAGTCCCCTTCCTTCATCTCCAAGCGGCTGCAACAAGATCCTCCTTCAACTGAGAAATCCATGTCTCCTATTTCTTTAGAATTTCTACTGGAGAAGATTCGAGCATTACGTCCTTTCGTGGAGGAGCCTAATAACAGGATGCAACGTTTGGATGACGAACGGTCAACTATGGAGGAGCGTGTGTCTATGGTGGAACAACAGACTGTGGAGCTATGTGAGGAAACTAACAAAATCCACTGTTTGGAGGAGGAGGTTTTTCGGCTTAAACAGCACACAGAGGATTTGCAAAACAGGAACAGGTGAAATAATCTCTGCATTTATGGCCTTCCGGAGGCATTGGAAGGGGATGACCCTGTCTCCTTTTTTGCCTCCTTCCTTCCGAAATTGTTAGGTATGCCTTCTTTTACTGCGTTGAATATTCAGAGGGCGCACAGGCTTGGTCCTCGTCCTGCATTGGCAACGTCTCCGGCCAAACCAAGGGGAGTCATTATTCTTTTTTTGAAGTTTACAGACTTGTTGACTGTTCTTCTGCAGCAAAAATCTAAACGTCTAGTCACTTGGTTGAGTAATAGAATTTTCCTTTCTCAGGTTGTTTCTACAGCCAGAAGGAAGGAAAATCTCCACACTCCTCTCTGTTCTCTTGGCGCCAGTTATGGTCTTTTTCATCACTGTATCTTTAAAGTGACATTCCAGAATAACACTACAACATTTGAGGATCCAGCTGAACTTTAAAAGTTCATTCAAACGCACACCTTGGTTACTATGGATACAGCTGGTTCCTCTAATGGTTGATGCTTTTTTCTCATTTTTAGGTTTTTTCTGACAGTTTACTAAGGTTTCCTTGAAGTATTAAACATGTTTCATGGGTAGCTTTTGGAAATGCTTTAACATGTTATATTGTTTGTTCTAAGTTTTTCTTCTTGTCTTTCTTTGCAGAATCATTGTATATTTTAACTTTGTGCGGTCCTATCTCTTAAGTGTATATGGTCCGGGTGTGACATGGATTCCTTCCATTCTGGGTGTGTCATCATCTCATGTGTCGTCACCACCACCTTCTTTCTCCTATTGTTATTTATGCAGGTATGTCCTTGCAGTCTTCCTTTGTGGATATGTACTGTCTCTTCTTTCTGCTTCTCTTTTTTTCTCATTACTTTCCCTTTCTGCCTCTCCTGGTTTTCCTTATTCCCTATTTGTCACTTTTTTCCTTTGTTTCCCTCTTTACTATCTTTTTCTTATTTTCTATTCTTTTTCACTCATTGTATCCTTCTCATCTTTTGATATTTATTGTGTTCGTCTTTAGTAGGTATAACGTTCTCAAACTGCCTACCCTTTATTCACTTGATATAATTCTGAGTAATATAATGGAATATTAAGGGGTCTCTCAATCCTGTTAAACGACAGAGAGTATTATCGCATTTAGGTAAATCTAATCCCGGCCTCATTCTTCTTCAAGAAACTCACCTTACTCAATCTGAAGCACTGACATTTAAACGAAACTGGGTTGGACATGTGTTTGTTTCTCCTTCAGTGAATAAAAAGAATGGGTTGTGGTATTGTGTTACAAGTCTTTTGATCTTACTGTGATTTCACAAGGAACAGATAATGCAGGTAGATGGATTATTGTTCATATTCTTGTAGAGAATATTCCTCTGACTATATTCAATGTTTATGCTCCTACACAACCTGATCATACGTTTTGGCCTTCCATTGCAAGAAAATGTGCCCAATATTATGATGTGTACTTTATTCTGGGTGGGGACTGTAATCAAATCGTAGATCCTTTTTTGGATAGATAGTCGTCAGTTCAATTTTTGTTGCATAAAATGTATAAACAATTTCACTCTGCTATTTCTAAAAGTGGATTGGTGGATTCCTGGAAATTAACTAACCCTATTGTTAGAGATTATACCTTTTATTCTGCCACTCATGGTACACTTTCATGACTAGACCACATTTTTCTCTCTAAATCTCTTTCACAGTGCCTTACACAATCCCACTTTACTCCAATTGTACTTTCTGATCATGCCATGGTTGTCACTGACTTGAATTTGGTTCCCTCTAGATCTCTGTCACATAGGTGGAGATTCAATAATTTTTTATTACGAGATGCTCAATTTTCTAGTTCTTTTATCTCTTCTGCTTCAGAATTCTTCTCCTTTAATGATAATTCAGAGATTTCTCCTTCTTTATTGTATGACACGTTGAAAGAATCTGCAAGGGACTTCATTTTAAACTATGTCGGTAGGAAAAAGAAAGATAGAACGCAAGAACATAATGCATTGCTTTCATCAATCAAATCCCTGGCACTACGGTATTTCTCTTCTAAATCGCCTTCTGGTCTGCATGATTTGTAACAGGCTAAACTGCAGTTCAATACTATTTCTACTGAGGAAGCTAATCACATACCTCTTAGGAAAAATGCTTGCTATTATGGAGGGAAAAATAAAGTTTGTAAATTGCTAGCAAATTATTTAAAGGTTACGAAAGAGAGACATGTCATCGATTCTGTATCCTCTTCTATTACTAATCATCAAGCTATTTTCGAAGAGTTTGTTAAATGTTATAAGTCCTTATATACTCCAGAAGTAGTGCCCCATCTTCCTCAATTGCAGAATATTTAAGTCAGACTTCACATATTGATCCCCCTGACCTGGATTGCATTATTTAGAGGGTGATCTTACTTCTGCTAAACTGCCTGGAGTATTACAATCTTTAAAATTAGGGAAAACACCGGGTCCTGATGGCTTCACGGTAGAATTTTATCTTCATTTCTCTCACCTTATTCTTCCCTATTTATATCGACTTTTTAATTATTTTATTAACTCCTCCACCACTTCAGATACTTTCTAAGAAGCAATTATTTGTCTTACACACAAAGATGGTGAGGATCCCCGAGATTGTAAAACTTATAGACCAATCGCCTTATTAAATGTGAATTACAAAATATTTGCTAAACTTTTAGCTCTTCGTCTGGAGTCCTTTCTTCCTCATCTTATTGGGAAAGAACAATCTGGCTTTATTAAAGGGAGGCTTGCATCAGATAACGCTCGATGGTTTCTTAATGTTCTTAGTAAATCCCTACATTTAAAGCTTCTCTTACAGCCATAACCATCGATGCTGAGAAGGCGTTTGATAGAATAAGCTGGGAGTTTATGCTTCAATCATTAGAATGGCCGGGATTTAGTCCTGACTTCTTAGCCCTTATCTCTCTTTTATATTGTGCTCCTCATGCGTCAGTACTGGTCAATGGCAGAGTCTTTTCCTATTTCTCTCTTCATAGGGGAGTCCGACAAGGCTGTCCACTTTCTCCTCTATTATTTGTCTTAGCGCTTGAACCCTTTCTCTCTCACATTCATAATAATTCTTCTATTTCTGTTTTTCCTTAAGTAGATCGTCACTTAAAATTTGCTGCTTATGCAGATGATATTCTTCTATTTATTTCTTCTCCTGTTAGTTCCTCGCCTTCGCTTTTTCAGGAAATTTGCAGGAAATGTCCTCATTTTCGCAGATCTCTGTCTATAAAATAAATTGAGAAAAAACAGAAATCCTTCCACTTAATAAATATAGTCACTCTTACCATCTTACAGGGTATAAATGGTTAACTTCTACCAAGATTAAGGGGCATATTCTCAAGGATCTATCACCGAGTTATCGGCACTTTATCGCAATCAAAGTCGCGATAAACTTATCGCCCCATTCACAATCTGGTACTACCACCAGTTTACCTGCGAAAGCATCCGCAAAAAACATCGTCACAGATGACCCCGGCAACTATCGCTAATGAGATGCAGAGTAGGCGTTCCCGAGCAAAAAACCGCAACAACACCACACCTCAACATTCTCAACGACCAGCCAGATCGGCGATAAGACACCAAAACAGGCGATACAGCGCGAAATCAGCATCTAAGTTGTCTTATAAGAGGTGGTGGGATGCAGTATGCTCGCACCATAAATTAGGTACTGTGTACACTACGCAATGTTTATCTTCTCATAATGATGAATAGTTATGGTTACCTCTCACTGAATTTCTTAACCAGGTTGATAATGTTATATTTAACACTATTTCTGTATTATCTGAAAAATTGTATCCCCCATGAATATTCTCTCTCTGCTCTTTATTGTATTTGTGTGTAAAATGACTTTCTTGTTTTTATTATACAGTATTTGTTTCACTTATTTATTTTAAGATATGGATGAGAGTGTTGTTCTTTAGGCCATTATACTTTGGACACTGATTGTTTCCTTTTTATCCTTGTTAGGTCTCGCCTACGCAGCGCGCATGCGATGCTTAGACAAAAAGACCTTTGGCAATCGCTTCGGCTTTTCAGCCAAAAGCGTGCACGCGTTCCATTGCCTTCAATGGCAATGCGTGCACGTTTGGTGATTCACTTGCGGGAGCGAGCGGCGCCATATGGTAGCAATTATCGCTCCTGGCGCTGCTCGCTCCCGCAAGTGAAACGCTTTCACTTTTGCCAACACTTTTTTTTTACTTATAGCGCGCGCGCTTGTTTCTTTTCTTGTGTGTTTGTTAAGTAACTGTTGGTCTGGCTGCAGCTCTGTTGGGCTGTGAGAACATGAACCTGTATGTCAGTAGGTAATGCCTACAATGGTTTCTAAGCACGTGGTGACGTGATGTGCGTTTTTTTGTGAAAGTGTTCAATTATTCAAACCTCAACTCTTGTTATTTCTAAAGCTGTTTTAGAAACCTTAGGTTACAAAACCTTTACTGTCAGTGAAATATTGCCAAACTATTTCAGAGTAATGGGACTATAAAACATGTCGGAAAGTGTGCCTTTTCGAGGTTATTAAAATAACAAATTAACACAGCATCGAGTAGGAACTTAAAAGCAAAGCAATACCAAGACTATGACTGTCACTCAGAAAGAAGTTGCAGTACCTACACTAACAGCCTATGGCAGATCCAGCATGGTTTGACCCCAGAGCGTTGCGGGATTAAGCTGCACAAACCCAAAAGAGTAAAAGGAAATATAGGAAATTCAGGTTCAGTAAAAGGACAGTGGAGCAAGGGGCCACACACTTTTTTTAATGCGGATTTTGTCCTTTGTCCGATTTTTGGGTCTCTTTTGTTAAGGGAAAAAAAATGTAGTAACATACTTATCATAACTGCTACACAGCAGGCAAAGATTTTTGGTCGATAAAAAAACGACTTTCGAATAATACTCACAGCTCCACAAAGTGCATTTCCCGCCTAACTGGAGTCCACAGCGGCATCCTTATTTTATCTAACTGTTGGCGTGCACCAGACCCGCGTGGTCACTTAACTCTACTTGAATATATTCTTTAACCGTTTTCGCATGAAACTGGAACATCAGAGCCTGCTATCACAGCTTCAGAAATTATTTTTAACTCAACTGCAGGCGCTGATGTAATCTCCTAGGTGAACCGCGAAGGAATAAAATAGCAAGAGGAGCCACACAGCTTCTTACAAAAGATCATTCTGACTGAGCCCACTTAAAAGTTAAGTATCGACTATGTATCAGTCGACTCAGTCCGCTTCCAATCCAGTTTTTGGCGTGTTCCACGGGGCTCTCTAGTGTTTGATATCTATATAGCCGGGGCTTTACGTGGGATGAAAAACCTAAGGGTCTTTCAAAGGGGCGTGGCCGATGTAATTAAGGGCGTGGCTTAAAATCTGCTTAGCACAGTTTTCTGCCCGACTGGTATTTTGCTGTTTCTGTCATTGCATCCAGATATATAACGCAACAAGTAACATTATACCTACAACAAAGCAGGACTATTGGAGAGGTGTGGTGCATCGGCCAGGTCAGCTGACTTCGGAGCACAGGGCTCACGGTTCGATCCCCGGCTCCGGCGGCAGCTTAGCTCAGCACCATGTGACTCTGGGCAATAGCTCACTTAATTTCCACGATGGCCCCCAGCGCCTTGAGACCCGTAAGGGTGAGTAGTTCGCGCTTTACAAATACGGATTTTAGATTTAGATTTTTTTATTTTTTTTATTTAGACTATTGGCTTTCTCAATGGTTGTTAGCTGCATAGGATACAGCATTGGCATAGCCAATAGGTCTCGCTTTTGGGACCTTATAAGTATTTAGTTATGCAGCACAATATCCTTGGTGCAACAACATCAACTGTTGCATGGCTAAACACTTATAAGGTCCCAAAGGCGAGACCTATTGGCTATGCCAATGCTTGTTGTTCTTCTATCCCTCTTTTCCTTTCCCTCCCTTACAAAATTATAAAGACTTTATTATTTCTTTAATGTTCTTAATACCATATGTGACTTGCTGTTTATTTATCATGGTTCTTTGTGTTCTATTATGGTATTTATTGATACTAAATAAAGTATTTTTTTTAAACACAAAAAAGAGCAGTTCCAGCACCTTTCGTGTTTCAGGTGGACTGTCATACACGTATTGGCCTGCAGATGGCAGCGTTACATCAGAAACTAATGCAGAGCCTCAGCCTGTCTAAACCATGAGGCTAACTGGATTTTAATCTCTAAGTGCAGTTGGACTGCACAGTCCTAATATAGAAACTGCACTAGTGAAACAAACACAGGCCCTTGTGCACCATTGCAGCAGCTTGTGTAATATGGACTCGTGCACACACATTGTGCTGTAGTCCATGCGCCAGAAACGTTTTTGCTCCTGTGCAACAATGGAGTAAACTGATTGAAATGAAACCACAAGTCCCCCAGATATGAAAGAAAAGACATGAAATCAGTACTAGTAAATTTAGCAAATAAAGTAGTGAAAAATGATCGAACTCGTGTTTCGCTGTAAGTGCCGCTTGAGAGACAAAGAAAGGATTGAACAGTTTGTTGCCAAATCTTACACGTTTGAGCAGAGTTATATAGCGCCTCGAACCGCTGACGGGGTATTGAAGCCCTGTGATTTGCTTCAGGGTCTTGGGACCCTTGTTCGGGGTGCAGGGTGACGGGGGCGCTGGGTGTGGTTTGACCTGTGTGAGAGCAGTTGTGAGATGAGACGTCTCACGGGCCGCAGCGCTTCACTAGAAGGCATTGAGGACACGTCTCAGAGCACACATTGCACACATGGCCACCTACGCATGTGCTGTGATTTGCTTCAGGGTCTTGGGTGCCCTTTTCTGTGCGCTGGGTGTAGATTGCTTGGCCTGTGTGAGAGGAGTCATGAGATGTGCTTCACTCTGAGACATCTCATGGTGCGGCGGCGTTGAGGACATGTCTCAGAGCACCATTTGAACATGAGACCTCCTGCACGTGTGCTGTTTTGCTTCAGGGTCAATGGGGGCCCTCTTCGGGGTGCAGGGTAACGAGGGTGTAGATTGACCTGTGTGAGAGAAGTTGTCAATCAATCAATAAATCATGTCATTTATAAAGCGCACTACATACCCGCGAGGGTCTCAAGGCGCTGGGGGAAGAGGGGGGTGGTGCTGCTCCTGATCGAAGAGCCAGGTCTTGAGGAGTCTTCTGAAGGCCAGTAGGTCTTGGGTCTGTCGGAGGTTGGTGGGGAGGGTGTTCCAGGTCTTGGCGGCGAGGTGGGAAAAGGATCTGCCGCCGGCGGTCGTTTTCCGGATGCGGGGGACTGTGGCGAGGGCGAGGCTGGTCGAGCGGAGCTGGCGGGTGGGGGTGTAGAAGCTGAGTCGTCTGTTGAGGTAGGCTGGTCCGGAGTTGTGGAGTGCTTTGTGTGCGTGGGTGAGGAGCTTGAAGGTTATCCTCTTGTTGACAGGGAGCCAGTGCAGGTCTCTAAGGTGGGGTGTGATGTGGCTGCGTCGGGGGATGTCGAGGATAAGACGTGCAGAGGCGTTCTGGATGCGTTGCAGCCGTCTCAGGAGCTTAGCCGTCGTTCCTGCGTAGAGGGCGTTTCCGTAGTCCAGCCTGCTGGTGACGAGGGCCTGGGTGACTGTTTTTCTTGTTTCGGTGGGGATCCACTTGAAGATCCTGCGGAGCATTCGGAGGATGTTGAAGCAGGATGAGGAAACGGCGTTGACCTGCTTAGTCATGGAGAGGGTGGGGTCGAGGATGACCCCTAGGTTGCGTACGTGGTCGGTGGGTGGCGGGGCTGTTCCCAGTGATGTTGGCCACCAGGAGTCGTCCCAGGCTGAAGGGTTGGAACCAAGGATGAGGACCTCCGTCTTGTCCGAGTTCAGCTTCAGGCGGCTGGTCCTCATCCATTCGGCGACGGCCTTCATTCCTTTGTGGAGGTGGGCTTTGGCGGTGTGAGGGTCTTTGGTGAGGGAGAGGATCAGCTGGGTGTCGTCGGCGTAGGAGATGATGTTGAGGTTGTGCTGTCGGGCGACGTGGGCGAGGGGTGCCATGTAGATGTTGAACAGAGTTGGGCTGAGGGAGGAGCCTTGGGGTACGCCGCAGATGATCTTGGTGGCCTTGGATCGGAAGGGGGCGAGGCGGACGCTTTGTGTTCTGCCGGAAAGGAAGGATGTGGTCCAGTCCAGGGCCTTCTCTTGGATCCCGGCGTCGTGAAGGCGTGTTCGTAGTGTGTGGTGGCAGACCGTGTCGAAGGCGGCTGATAGGTCCAGGAGGATGAGGGCTGCTGTTTCTCCGTTGTCTAGCAGGGTCCTGATGTCATCGGTGGCGGCGATGAGGGCGGTTTCGGTGCTGTGGTTGCTGCGGAAGCCGGACTGGGAAGGGTCCAGGATGTTGTTCTCCTCGAGGTAGCGGGTCAGTTGTTTGTTGACGATTTTCTCGGTGACCTTCGCGGGGAACGGGAGCAGAGAGATGGGTCGGAAGTTCTTGAGGTCCTTGGGGTCTGCCTTGGGTTTCTTGAGTAAGGCGGTGATCTCGGCGTGCTTCCAGCTTTCCGGGAAGGTTGCTGTCTCGAAGGAGATGTTGATTATTTTCCGGAGATAGGGCGCGATGGCTGTACTGGCTTTGTTGAAGATGTGGTGAGGGCACGGGTCTAGCGGTGAACCGGAGTGGATGGTGTTCATGATCTCGCTGGTGTCCTCGTCGTTGATGTTGGTCCAGGAGAGCAGGCGGTTGGTGGTTGTGGGGGCAGTGGTCTCGGTGGTTGCCGGGGCGGTCGTGGTGTTGAAGCTGTCGTGGATGTCGGCGATTTTGCGGTGGAAGAAGGTGGCCAGTGAGTCGCACAGGTCTCGCGACGGTTGGATGTCGTTGGTGTTGGAGCTGGGGTTGGAGAGTTCCTTCACGATGTTGAAGAGCTCTTTGCTGTTATGTGCGTTGTTGTCTAGGCGGTCTTTGAGTGAGGCCCTTTTGGCGGATCTGATGAGGTGATGGTGACTGCGGGTGGCGCTCTTGTGGGCGACGTAGCTGTCCGCTGTCCGTTCGTGGAGCCAGATCTTCTCCAGTTTTCGGCATGTTCGTTTGGAGGCCTGGAGGTCTTCGGTGAACCAGGTGGCTTTCTTGCTGGTGTGGCTGTTGGGCGGATTCTTGAGCGGGGCGAGGGTGTTGGCGCAGTCGTCGATCCACTGTCTGAGGTTGCGGGCGGCGGTGTCGGGGTCGGAGGGTTCGGCGGGTGGGCTCAGGGCGAGGGTTGTGGTTAGCTGGTCTTCCGTGACTCTGCTCCAGCAGCGGCGAGGCATTTGTTCGGTGCGGTGGTGCGTGGTGGGCTTCCTGTAGGTGAAGTGGATGCAGTGGTGGTCAGTCCAGTGGGGTTCGGAGGTGTGGTTGAAGGAGACGTGTGGGCTTGCGGAAAAGATGGAGTCGAGCGTGTGGCCGGCGGCGTGGGTGGGTGTAGTCACGAGCTGTCTGAGTCCGAGGGTGGCGAGGTTGTCGATCAGGGTGGTGGAGTTGGTGTCCTTGTTGTTCTCGAGGTGGAAGTTCAGGTCCCCGAGGAGGATGTAGTCCGTGGAGGCGATGGCGTGTGTGCTGACGAAGTCAGCGATGGAATCGCTGAACTGTGGTCGGGGTCCGGGGGTCTGTAGATGAGGGTTCCTCTGAGGGTGGTGTTGGGATCGGTGTGGATCTGGAAGTGCATGTGTTCGGCGGTGCTGAGGGTGTCGTCGGTGTTGGTTGAGACTCTGAGGGTGTTCCTGTGGACGATGGCGATGCCTCCTCCAACTCCGTTGGTGCGGTCCCTGCGGGTGATCTTGTATCCGTCCGGGATGGCAATGGCGATGTCGGGGGCTGAAGCGGGATTCAGCCAGGTCTCCGTCAGGAATGCGACGTCTGGGGAGGTTGAGTCGAGAAGGTCCCAGAGTTCGATGGCGTGTTTGCGGGCGGAGCGGGTGTTGAGGAGGATGCATCTGAGGTAGTTGGGTTCTTTCCTGGGCGGTGGTTTGGCGGGGCGGGTGCTGGCGAAGCTGCAGTTCCGGCAGGTGAAGGGCCCTTGGGTGCGCTTCGGGGTGGCCTGGTAGCAGGCGTGATCTTTTCCGGGGTTGAGTGCGTGGAGGGTGCTGGCGTCGTATCGGCGTCTGTTGATGTGGCGGGCGCGGGGGATGCCCGGACCAGGGGGTCTGGCGCTGGGCGCGGTCACGGCGCGGACGGGCGCAGACGGGCTTGCCTTAGGCGCGGCCGCGCAGCGGCCGCCATAAATGGGGAGGTGGGAGGGAGGAGCAGGGAATGGGGCAGCAAATGGGCAGTGAGGGGGCGGGGCCGCAGGGGCGCAGCGGTGGGAAACAGGCACAGAAGGGAAAACGAGCACAATCAGGGCATCAAGGGGGCACAGAAAGGAAAAAAACGAGCACAATCAGGGGCAGCAAGGGGGCACAGAAAGGAAAAAACGAGCACAATCAGGGGCAGCAAGGGGGCACAGAAAGGAAAAAACGAGCACAATCAGGGGCAGCAAGGGGGCACAGAAAGGAAAAACGAGCACAATCAGGGGCAGCAAGGGGGCACAGAAAGGAAAAAACGAGCACAATCAGGGGCAGCAAGGGGGCACAGAAAGGAAAAAACAAGCACAATCAGGGGCAGCAAGGGGGCACAGAAAGGAAAAACGAGCACAATCAGGGGCAGCAAGAGGGGCACAGAAAGGAAAAACGAGCACAATCAGGGGCAGCAAGGGGGCACAGAAGGAAAAAACGAGCACAATCAGGGGCAGCAAGGGGGCACAGAAAGGAAAAACGAGCACAATCAGGGGCAGCAAGGGGGCACAGAAAGGAAAAAACGAGCACAATCAGGGGCAGCAAGGGGGCACAGAAAGGAAAAAACTAGCACAATCAGGGGCAGCAAGGGGGCACAGAAAGGAAAAACGAGCACAATCAGGGGCAGCAAGGGGGGCACAGAAAGGAAAAAATGAGCACAATCAGGGGCAGCAAGGGGGCACAGAAAGGAAAAACGAGCACAATCAGGGGCAGCAAGGGGGGCACAGAAGGAAAAAACGAGCACAATCAGGGGCAACAAGGGGGCACAGAAAGGAAAAACGAGCACAATCAGGGGCAGCAAGGGGGCACAGAAGGAAAAAACGAGCACAATCAGGGGCAGCAAGGGGGCACAGAAAGGAAAAACGAGCACAATCAGGGGCAGCAAGGGGGCACAGAAAGGAAAAAACGAGCACAATCAGGGGCAGCAAGGGGGGCACAGAAAGGAAAAAAACGAGCACAATCGGGCAGCAAGGGGGGCACAGAAAGGAAAAAACGAGCACAATCAGGGGCAGCAAGGGGGCACAGAAAGGAAAAACGATCACAATCAGGGGCAGCAAGGGGGGCACAGAAAGGAAAAAACGAGCACAATCAGGGGCAGCAAGGGGGGCACAGAAAGGAAAAAATGAGCACAATCAGGGGCAGCAAGGGGGCACAGAAAGGAAAAAACGAGCACAATCAGGGGCAGCAAGGGGGGCACAGAAAGGAAAAAACGAGCACAATCAGGGGCAGCAAGGGGGGCACAGAAAGGAAAAACGAGCACAATCAGGGGCAGCAGCAGGGCACACAGACGGAGCTGTGTGGTGGGGGAGCGACCTACCAGTCAAGGTCAGGGGTCGCTCTCTTCACCACGCAGCGGCTGCCATAAATGGGGAGGTGGGAGGGAGGAGCAGGGAATGGGGCAGCGAATGGGCAATGAGGGGGCGGGGCCGCAGGCGCAGCGGCGGGAAACAGGCACAGAAGGGAAAACGAGCACAATCAGGGGCAGCAAGGGGGCACAGAAAGGAAAAAACGAGCACAATCAGGGGCAGCAAGGGGGCACAGAAAGGAAAAACGAGCACAATCAGGGACAGCAAGGGGGCACAGAAAGGAAAAACGAGCACAATCAGAGGCAGCAAGGGGGCACAGAAAGGAAAAAACGAGCACAATCAGGGGCAGCAAGGGGGCACAGAAAGGAAAAAACGAGCACAATCAGGGGCAGCAAGGGGGGCACAGAAAGGAAAAACGAGCACAATCAGGGGCAGCAAGGGGGCACAGAAAGGAAAAACGAGCACAATCAGGGGCAGCAAGGGGGCACAGAAAGGAAAAACGAGCACAATCAGGGGCAGCAAGGGGGCACAGAAAGGAAAAAACGAGCACAATCAGGGGCAGCAAGGGGGCACAGAAAGGAAAAACGAGCACAATCAGGGGCAGCAAGGGGGGCACAGAAGGAAAAAACGAGCACAATCAGGGGCAGCAGCAGGGCACACAGACGGAGCTGTGTGGTGGGGGAGCGACCTACCAGTCAAGGTCAGTTGTGAGATGTGTCTCACTCTGGAGACGTCTCACGTCTACTCTTTAGTAGGAGGCATCGAGGACATGTCTCAGAGCACACATTGCACATGTGGCCACCTACACGTGCTGTAATATGCTATGAGGTCTGGATGCCCTCTTCTGGGCGCTGGGTTTAGATTGATTGACCTGTGTGAGAGCAGTTGTGAGACGGCCCTCACTCTGGAGATGTCTCATGGCCCCACAGTGCTTTAGTAGAAGGCGTTGAAATGTGCTGTGATTTTGTTGCTCGGACATGAATTTACCTTAAATAAATAAAATGACAAGAGATGTTTGGCAAAACCGTAACAAGTTGGTTTAATTAAACGCTGCCGCCGGAAGAGCCTGGACATAGTGCGTGTGCTCAAAATCTCTCAATGTACAAAGGTTTGGCCGTTGTTATATACAGGTCATGAGGTACAATAAAACAATTTTTGCATTCTAAAAAATCATCTCAGTTGTAAATCAATCAAGTGTGGGCATTTGATAAGGACACAGGTGACTTGTGACCTCGGGGAGAGCTAATAAGGGCCAGTTAAAATGTGTCCAGATGTCCGGCATGTGGAGCATGTGACCACTACGTGTAATGCGCATGCCGTGTCCTGAGCATACCTATCTACATATGGTATCTAGCTTTGTGGTATTTCTGGGGAATGTGAGCCTTTTTCCAAACGGGTTTTATTGGGGCCAACTACCTCGGACTTGTTTGTGGTGCAACAATCTATCTGTAGAATTGATCTGCGTTTCCCTGGGTGTTTGTTTTTAGTTTATGGGGGAGCATGGGGGACCCCACCTGTGACCTTTTACTCAATAGGAGTGGGTCACAGGACCTGCCTGACCACGTATCTCTGACTCAGGGTTCATGGCGAGGTCACCTTGGGTGAATCGGACAGCAGTGATGTGAGTTCATATGAACTCCTAAGAATAATAAAGCAGACAATGGTATCATTTTTAACGACATTATCACCATTGTGCGTACGGTTGTCATCTTGTACATTGACATTGTTCTTGCTGGTACTGTCAAGGATATACTTGCTTTAATCTGAACGTATATTGACATTGTTCTTATTGGCAACAACGCTATTATCGTACGAGCATGGATTATGACATACTCTGGTATCATTATTGCTGATGACGGCGCTGTTATGCCGGCACAAGTTACAGCATACATTGAGATTGCATTGACGGGCGTTAACGTGATTATGCCGGCACAGAATATGGCACAACTTCACATTACATTTACTGACATAGCCGTTTTTGGGCCTGCACATATCATGACATTCATTGAAATCATATTCACCCATTCCAACATTCCTCCTCTCGTTGATTCAACTGCTCTATCCTCCTTGTATGTCAAAGCAGTTATGTTATTTGAAAGTGTGTGTGTGTGTGTAGTGTTGGTTGTTTTTCCTTAGCTAAGTGCATACTACCTAATTTGAGGACTTCTTTTTTACAGAAAGAAACCCCCATTGTAGGAAACCACATAACAGAAGTACAGCAAGGCGAATCAGCATCACAGATGTCAATCAATCAATCACGGCATAAGGGGATCCATGAAAATATACTGTGCAACCAGTCCTGCTCCAGGGCATCTCCCTCCTCCTCCATATCGGCTGGCAGCCAATGCAGTTCTTGGATGGAACGGCTAATGTCCCATTGGAAACACAGGAAGCAACAGGAAGCACCAATCTTGGCACACGCCCTACCCTTCATCACAGTGATCAAGTCCAACATGTATCGATGTTGCATCACCATAAGGAGGATGGCTCGCAGTTCTTCTTTAATAGCGTTTAGGCCAAGCTCAGTATTGTTAATCATTCGCATCGATTCCCATCTGGTTATTTTTAACCAGTGGGCGTTTGCTTTTGTTTGCACGGTAAAGAAGGGTATTAACCCTCCGGCATAGACTTGTGCTTCTGGGAACAGTCTGAATTCTTCTGGAATGTCCTTATACTGAGCCCAGCCAAAATAATCAGCAGTTCTCCTTCGAGCCTGATGCAACAGAGTTGTTTTCTTCTGTAACGGATGTTGATACAACTTGAACTGATTATCTTCAGGGATGAACAAAGTTGAGGTGTGTATGGTCACGGGGGTGCAGAGGTCTCATCATCTAGGGACGTGCTAGGTGTAGGCAAGGTCACCACATTGCCAGTAGAAATCCATCAACATGGAGGTGGTCCATTTCAGGACTGGTACATGCAGTATGGAAGAGGTGTGGCGCAGCGGCCAGGGCGCCTGACTCTGGACCACGGGGGCTCACGGTTCAATCCCCGGTGCCGGCTGCAGGTAAGCCCAGCACCATGTGACTCTGGGCAATAGCTCGCTTAATCTTCCCGACGGCCCCCAGCGCCTTGACACCCTCGGGTAATTGTTCGCGCTTTACAAATACTGGATTTAATTTATTGTGCCACAATTCTCGTTGCTGTCCAACGCTATGGTTCCTTTGCCTCAGAAACATAAAGAGTATAACGTAAGTTTCCGTACAATTAGTGGTTGCCTCTTCCTCTCCAACCATGTGTACATATTGATCTCGGTATCCCAGATTTCTTGCCACGGGGTGTCTATGCTAGCATTGGACCCCCCCATGGGACTCATTTCCCCCGTATGATTTAGGTGAGCAGCCCTGCACTGGAATTCTATGTCCGGGGTCTATTGATTGTTAAAGAAGGTGGCCCCAAAGATGTTAAGGGCTGCCCATGGAGGTGGGAGCGGATATACTTGTGCAATGGTGTGGTGGTCGTGCTACCTGTAAGAACCATTTTCTACGAAGTCCCGGGTCCAAAAGTGTCCTCCCCTATGGTACCCTTTCTGCACATCCTGTCTATCTCTGATTGGATGTCACTCAGCTCAGTGAATTGATATAGTGCAGTGGGGTTGGTTTCATACTGGGTGTTGTTTACTAGTGTCCTCTGGGGTTTTAATCTATTGGGTTATATTTTTGCCTTGATCCTACATAGGTACAGACGGACGAGGCATTTTGCTTTCTCAGTGGCTATCTCCTGTGATAAGTAAAATCTGTCTGTGCCTATGGAGTGAGGTATTAATGAACAGATGTAAAATGATCTGTTCGTAGTTTGTGTGCCTACCTCAGGCATATGTTGGTACCAGGTGTTGTGTAGGAGTGCATGAGGAATACTAGCATTTGGTTCAGTGTAGGTGTATGTGAGGTGAGAGAGGTCTCTGCAATGCTTTGCAAGAATGTGGAAGTAGAGTTTACGAAATCATGTACATTTATGGTGCCAGAGGCATTCGAAAGTACCCTGGCTAAGAAGAGCATGTACAAAAATATAAGGGTACATAACTAGAAAACATTTGTAGAATGTAGGATCGTCTTTGGGAGGGGTCTGGTTCTGTCTTTTTTCTTTAGAGTGTTATATAGCGCAAACTCGACCCGAAAGTATCAGAACACTTTACATGAGCACCAGTTACGTAACAGATGAACACGTTCATTTTTTGGCAGGCATGGGGAGATTTAGTGATTTACCCAGAATCACAGGATTTTGAGCATCCCTGCCGAGACTCAAAACCAGTTTCCCAGCTTCGAGGTCGACTGCTCTAGCCGTTAGGCCACATCCTCTCCTCTCTCCTTGTGTTGTTCGTTGTCTGTGTTCCAGTGTTGGCGGCTGTTATTTGTGCTCTGGAGTCTGGCAGCTGTTGTCTGGGCAGCCAGGGTGTTTTTGTCTTGGTGCAGCGCAGAAAGAATGTCTCTTAAAAATGAAATTACAAAGTCAGTTGATCTTTGAAGTACTTGGGCGACTGGTCATTTAAGAGTCCTGATTAAAGGAATGGCAGAATTCAACAATGTTGGTGCACTTACAGTTTGTTTGCTGACCTGCAGGGTAAGAGCTGTGGGTATTAGGTTAACTTAAGAGAAACACATTTGTTAGGCAATACATTGGCACAGTTTTCATCTGTAACGATCCTGCTATTTGGTTTTACTGGGGAGCGAATTTTCCTGTCGGAATTGGGCGGAGGTGATAGATTTTTTAATGGCATTTGTGAGGTTATTTAATTATTTTCAGTGAGTGTTCGAATTTTGGGGATGACTAGGGATTTTTAAACTCATTTTAATGCAATTCGTATTATGGTTTACCCCCACCCTCTCCTTGCTACAGCGGGGACAGCATTTTCCCTGCAGGCTATTCTGTTTAGAGCAGGATGTTTTAACAGATGCTGAGGTGTCCGTTTGACCGATCTGGGCTGCGTGCAATTGTGAGGAGAGGAGAATGTTTCATTTTTAGGTTTAAGTTTCTGTTGACACGTGCGTGCCACTTGGGTCTTTGCACATGTTGTGGAACAGGATTTTTCTAATTTAGGCTGAATTTCTGGGTCCAGCCCTTCTTCTGGAAGGATCGAGAACCTTTGGGATCTTTTGTGTGGGTCCCGGGTGGACTGTTGCCTGTTCTTGGGTGATGCCTCTTCTAACAAAGACACTGGAGGTGGTTGAGACTTACATAGAGCAGCCAAAGTTGGGTTAGGGTCAGTGGTCCTGGGTGCCCGCTTTTGTGTTCCGGTGGGAGTTTTCCTGCTCCCTGTCATTCTGTCTTCCCCTGGGGACGCAGTCAGTCAACCCGCTGAGGGGGATCAACAGCAAAGGGGGCCCTGGGCCTCCTCTGAACATCTGGATGGAGAACTCTAGCGGGGATTCCCGATCGACATAGCATGGTCGTCCTGAAGTCTGGCTACAGGAGCAGGAAAGGGAGTGTGACTGGGAGTGGTATGAAGGGGGGTGGATTATCTTGGCAAATAATTTTGGACTATGACACATTTGTATTCTTGGATTGTATTATGGCATTGCTGCCTCAGACAGTCACCCCACCTTGCTAAACTGTGGGTCCGGCCTCTGTAGGACTGAATTCCTTGGTTGTTGCAGCGATTGCTGTGTGGTCGGCCACCCACCGGTGGGGTGGCCTGACTTCCTAGAAGCTGATCGCGTGATGTGTGCTTGGTTTTGGGGGTGGATGTGCTGTGGAGGCTGTCCCGGTACTATTCTATTTTGATCATGGTATTGATGGAGCAAGGACTCGTAAATGAGACTTGCTCGGAAGCAATCCTTTCGTTTTAACTTACTAACGAAATACTAACTATGTGTTTGTAATTAATAATTCGCATTTAGAAAAAGACACGCGGGACAGTGAAGCTTGCCTATGTGTTTACTAACGACAATAACATGAACGAAGGACTAAAACGCACTTTAACAAGGGATCTTTACTGCGCATGCGTCTACTACATCTACGTAGTATGACGTACTAATGCTTGGAGGAGAAATCTTGCGCCTGCGCAATAAACGATAAAATGGCCGCTTGAAAGCTCACATGCATGGCACCTGCTTGGTTGAAATAGAAAATAAGTTTTATACTAACGCAAATGCAGAAAGGGTAATAATAAATGAAGTGGGTTAGAGTAGAGGTTGGTGGTATACAGTGAACCCATTTATTTTTGAGAATAACATCTCTTCTTTTGACTTTATTATTAGAGCGCATTTGGGCCCTCTCTACTTGTCTGAATCAAGCTGACTGACTTGACCCTACGCTTGCGTAAAAGAGAGAGAATACGAAAAGATGAGTAAGGACTTGTCACGCGTCCAAGGCCAGCGAAGATGTGCCCTGGGAACATGAGGGTGAAGAGTTCATATGAAGGAGCTTTATTCATAACGTTGCAACATTTTGTATTAATAAAGTTTGGAATTGTATGGGAAAGGAAATGATTTAATAAAGTTTGAGGGGAGGGATTTGAATACAATGGTTTAAAGAAATAAGTGAAATGTAAGCATGGTGTGATGATCATCCCCCTCGCCTGTCCAATCAGAGTTAGTATTTTGTGAAATTGAAACATTAATGGGTGGTACATGGTTATGGAAAGGTATAATTGAGGTAGTTTTAGTAGTTAGTTAGAGGAGGTGATGCAGAGCTCGGGATGCTGTCGGCGTTGAGGGTGGTGCTGATGCAGTGAGACGCTGATGAAGAAATCGAATGCAGAACCATCTTTTAACTTAATTGGGTTAGAAAGAAGATCGCGGAAGAACCACGAGGAGGAAGAGAGTGTCAGAGAGGGGTACGACGCAGACGTCGGTATTTAGAGAGGTGAAGTATCCTGTCCTGATTCCTGTCCTGAAGTCTTTGTCTCCTGATCTATCCCGGGGGATCCTTACCAGCCCTGTGGTCAGGGGGTTGGTCTTCACACCATACTTGGTAAATATAAATATATTGTATTGATAGATGTTCTTCTCTCTCTGTCCTCTTCTTTCTGAGCATAGTTATTGTGTGAATCTGAATTACTATTGCCTATTGAAACTTGATTGAATTGACACTCTTGCGAATGAGGGTGTTTGTACTGAAACGTTTGAGATGGTTCACACGCAATTAATTTAGTCTGTGATTATTTCATTTAATCGAGAAATGTTTAATAAGTTATTTTAATTATCACCATCAACTAGTCTATACACAAGGAAGGTGCACTCTAAATAAAGTCGTTCATGAGGCATGTATAATTCAAAATTCTTCTTTTATTAGAGTTGTTTGCTTTAAAATTCTTCTTTTTATTAAAGTTGTTTGCTTTAAAACCGGCACACAGCCAACGCGTTTCGTTCCTAGTGCCACGGGAACTTCGTCAGGGCTTACTCATATACAGAAGAATCACAAATTGTCCATAGAGGTATAAGGTCACCTATTTTGATCACTACATATAATCAATCCAATTGCGATTGGTCCAAGTATCTCTTGAAATCAATCAAGGGCATCCGAAATATCTACCCCAAAGTTCACTGTTGTCCTTAAATTTCGAACACACAGTTATAATAGGAACATTACGTAGAATCACGGGAAAGACACGGCATAATAACCGGCAGCGAGTGTTTGTATCAACTCGCTGCCGGTTATTATGCCGTGTCTTTCCCGTGATTCTACGTAATGTTCCTATTATAACTGTGTGTTCGAAATTTAAGGACAACAGTGAACTTTGGGGTAGATATTTCGGATGCCCTTGATTGATTTCAAGAGATACTTGGACCAATCGCAATTGGATTGATTATATGTAGTGATCAAAATAGGTGACCTTATACCTCTATGGACAATTTGTGATTCTTCTGTATATGAGTAAGCCCTGACGAAGTTCCCGTGGCACTAGGAACGAAACGCGTTGGCTGTGTGCCGGTTTTAAAGCAAACAACTTTAATAAAAAGAAGAATTTTAAAGCAAACAACTCTAATAAAAAGAAGAATTTTGAATTATACATGCCTCATGAACGACTTTATTTAGAGTGCACCTTCCTTGTGTATAGACTTTCCGGATTATTTGACATCCTTCAGTAGCGGATGTCGGGAGCAGTTGCACTCTTATGAATAATGTGGAACTAATGGAATTTAAGTGCTCGACCTGGGTCAGCTGCTGTGTGCGTTTTTGTTTGTAATCACCATCAACTAGTTCCAACTAATAGTCCATTGACCAGAGGAAAGAACTAATTGATCAGTGAAAGGTTTGGTTAGGGAAAGAAATAACTAGATCTTGAATTATGAAAATCATAAACTAAGTTCCAGCGGTCTACTTGCTGTTTGGTGGAAGTAGTTATATGGGCCCAGGTGTGTATATGGTAGTGGAGTATCTGCTGTTAGCACACCGCTGGATCAGTTTTCTGGTAGCAGAGTTATGGTGATTATTGACTAATTTGGTGATAAGTATAGATTATTGATTATTGATTTATGTTTAACAAAAAGAGTTAGCGTCTTTGTTTTATGTTGTTTGGAAAATTCCCGGGGAATGCATAGCGGGTGGCGATAGAAACCACACTGCAGTGAGGTTACTCGTCTGTTGGAATAACACTGAGAAGCTAGGTAGGGCTGGTAGTGTTAAAGTAGGGACTATTTTCTGTGTAAAAGTGAGAGTGATTGATAGCAAAGAGTTCGGTAGTGGAACTTTGGGCGTTATATCACCTAGAAAGGGTAACCCTGAAGGAGTAGCAGGTTCTTCTAAGCTAGATTGACAGCAAAAGGAGTTCGCTGGTGAAACTTTGGTCTCAAATTTCCCAAAACGGGTGACATCGGAGGAGTAGCAGGTTCTCTGGAGCTTATGTGAAGAGTAAGCAGAAGGTTTTACTCGCAGTAGAAAGAAATAAACTATCCTTTGATTTAGCGGAACAGACAGAGTAGCGAATGTTTTTATGTCGTTAATAACAAAGAATTTTTAAGAAAATATTGAGAAATAAAGTTTTTTGCATTACCTTGTGAAGGGAGGGTCAGTTGCCGGAGTGGTACTGACGTCACAGTGAGCCGCGCTGGGATTGGTAGAAACAGCGGGCGTGTGACAGGAGCAGCTTTGTAAAGGAGGGGTCAGTAGTAAGGAGCAGAGCTGACGTCAAGAAAAGGCCACGCTGGCATTGGTCAGATCACGGGCGTGAGCCTGATTTGATTGGATAGCTAGTTAGAAGCCACGCTAGGATTGGTGGAGAGAAAGATTGTATGAGGGATTTTGATTTGACTGTTAGTGCAAGACGTACAGGTAGAAGATTTCAAGGGTTTGCAGAATACAATTTCCTGCATCGTTCTTCAAGGATGTATGGAGAGAAAAGAAAGATCTCATTTTTAAAGAAAATTAAGAATTTCTTTGTAAAGGATAAGCCTGTGTTGACTAGAGAGGGAATTCCTATTCTGCCACCAAAGACACCAGCGTCTTTTATGATGATGGCGAGAGGATATCATACTTGCGTGTGGTTAGAAAACTGGATAGAATATACGAAGGATGATGGAGTGCTAGCTTTTCCTAAAAATGGTACGTTTAATGGGAGGATTCTTCAGAATTTGAGATTGAAAATGAATGATTTGGAACCTAGACCTAGGTTAACTCAATATGAGGCTTTGGAAGAATGGTAGACTGAGTCATATGAACGAGAGAGATGCAGAGGTGGAAGGTATAGAGGATTCTTTCCCAGACACTTGCATGAGTCAAGAGAAGGACAGATGAAAAAGTGGAGGAGAGCGATGGTATCGGAAGGTTTATATCCAGTGTTAATGGCTGAGGAACAGTCTGGAGGAAAGTGTAAGGAGAAAACGAAACATATGAATTCGGCAGGATATGGTGAATCAGATGACGAGTTGTTAGAGGATATTTTAATTAAAAATCCACCACCGTATCAAGAAGCAGCTAGTAAGGTTACCCCAAGTGCACCAGTAATGGGAATGCCACTAACCCCACAGATTTTACATGACTCGTCATATAACAGAGTGTTGCAGGATAATGAAGGAGATGCTTTGAATAAAACTAGAGAAGAACTAGTTCAAAAGATGTCAATTAAATTTGAATACTGAAGCCTCGACAGTACCAGTGACCATTGGTCCGGTAATCCCATTGTATGGAGGTAATAAGATTTGCCAGAAACCACAACCTGTGACAATTCCATTAAATAGTCCTAGAAAAGAAATAATAATTACAGATGATCAGGTTAGTGAAAGTGAGTCAATTATTTCATTAATGGATCTTCCAAATGTGGAACCTCTGACGGAAACTCCAAAGAGAGTTACGCCCATGAATCTGAGAGAAAGAAGACCTTTGGTTCTGGCTGGAACTGGAGGCGCAACAGTAGTCACCTCTGAAGAAATAGAAAGGTGGGCACAGGAAAGAGATAATCAGAACCCAACACCAAGGATTTTAGACATCAGCAGATTGAAAGTGGAGTTGGAAGAGATGATGACAGGATGTGTGGGTACAGAGAGATTGAACGCTTACAATGATGAGGAATTATTATTTTTATGTAAGAGTATAACCAGGAGAGCAAGAGTGTTTCATGAGAGATTGACTGAAGTTGCTTCAGAGATTGGAATAGACATAGGGAAATCAAAGTTGTTACAGAAACCATATCAGGCGGACTTTACTGATAAAGATTTAGAAAGTGTAAATGCTTCTGGAAAGAGACTACAGATAAAGGAATTAATGAACATCCTGCGAAAATGGGGAGACATTGATAAATGGAGAATTAGATGGATAGGAAAGAAAGAGGAAGTACAAGCGAGAGAAGCAGCAGCTGCATTTCCAGTAAGAGAATAAAGCAAAGTGGAAAAATTGTGTCCAATGAGAGAGGTTCCTGGAGGTGGATATGTTCATGTTCCTTGGAGTAGACAAGATATTCTGTCATTTACAAATGATTTTCCAAAACTGAGAGAAAAACCAGTTGAGAGGTACAAACAGGTAGAGAGATTTGTGAAGGTTTCAAAGGTGTTATTGAAGGACTTGGATGGTCGATTTGATATAGTGGTACCTGCTGATCTATGGACAGAGTGTAAGATCACAATTGATTGGCCTAATGAGAAGTATGCTAGAGATGCAAAGACAGGCGCATCTTCGGAGGAGGTGATGAAAAAGTATCACCAAGTGATTACGTATTTGAAAGGGAAAATTCCTCCTAAAGAAACAGATTGGGTAAAAATAGATAGAACAACACAAGAACCGAATGAATCTGTACAAGCGTATTATGAAAGGTTGTTACAGGTGTTTAAGCAGTATAGTGGTTTTGAGAATATTGGTGACAAGGATATGGGACATTTTGTGTATCGGTTAGTATATGGTTTGAAATTGAAACCAGAAATCAGTCAGATGATACAGCAGCACATGTTGTGTTGGCAAAGCAAGACAGTGGATGAGATTTTACAGTACACGAAATATTGCGGAGATGACATTGAGGCCAGGCGTAGGAAGCTAAAGGAGAAAATGATGTGGGCACAAGTTAAATTGGCAGAACAGCAAGAAGAGAAAACAAATGACCAAGATAATAATCAAGTGAAAGAACAGAGTCAGAATAATCAAGGAGCGAATGGTAATAAATATAGGGGACGAATGGACAGAGAAGAAGCAAAAAAGAAGTTTCCTTGTCATGCGTGCGAAAAGCTTGGACATTGGAAGAACGAGTGTAAGGGTACTCAGAATTGTAGGAGAGTAGGATCTGCTTCACATGGGTACCCCCACTTTTTGCTGTTGCTTCACTGTTTTTCGACTTTAGTCTGGCTGGGGCCCTGCTAATCAGAACCCCAGCCTAGCTGCTTCCTCTCTAAAATGGTTTCCATGTACCTTAGGTACATCTTTGATTGGAATCTGGAGTGCCCTTATAAGTCCCTAGTTATGGTATATTATGTACCCAGGGCATAGGTACCCCAGAGGCCTACCAGGGGCTGAAGCATGTATTATGCCACCCCTGGTAGGCCATCCAAACTGGCACCACAGGTCTGCTACTGCAGCCTGGGTAAGGTGGTGCATGCACCCCTTACTGTGATATAGGCTACCTATATCACTACAATTGCACACACATATAAACCTATAAGTCACTCCTATGGCAGGCCTTAACAATCCTGAAGGCAGAGTGCTTGGTTTTTATGTGAGAGGGGTGACCCTGCATGAGCAGAGCCCCTCTGCAGCGTTTGGAGTCCCTCCTCTGATGCTGTTTGTGGTACAGCCTGACCATATACTCTTAAGTGCATTATATCCTCGCGGTACAATGCTAACTTTGGACTGGCTGCACCAAAACATGTCATGTTTGGTGTCAAACATCTTGGAATGCTACCCCCCCGCCAGTCCTGGCGGCGGGGGTAGCATTCCACCCTTCTAGAGGGAGAGACATGTACACACCGGGCTACCCGGTAACTTCTTTCCAGAGCCCTGGCATCACAAAATGGATGCCGCTGCCACAGACACGGGTCTGGCCTCCTGCTGCTGACTGAAACTCCGGCAGGGGAGGCCTGGACAATAGGTTTCCTGTCGAAGGGAGGTGTAACCACCTCCCCAGACAGGATAGTGTGTATTGGGGCTGGGCGGGAGCACTCTCTGGTGCTTTGAAGTCCTGCACTGGGGGCACACTTGGTGTCCCTGTGCATATGCCAGTTCAAACCGGTTGCAGGGGCTACCTGCCCCTGCTCTGGCATGAAACTGGACAAAGGGAATGGGTGTAACCACCCCTCTTCCCTGACCCTCCCATAGGTGGGTACCCAGATTATGTCCAACCCCCTAACTTAGTATAAGTATGGGACCCCAGTCCTTAGGACTTTAGATTACCCTGGACGAAACTCTGACACTGAATCCTGGACCTTCGACGCTCTACTTGAAGATTAGAGGACTGAAGAATCTCCCTTGGGGTCAAGGAGTGACTCCCCTGCTTGGCAGGCACCTAAGAAGCAATTGTCCGGTCTGCATTGCTGAAGCTCCCGCCGGACGCTGAATCTTTGCAACACCAGAGGGGGATTTCCAGACTTCCCCGAGGCTGCCCTGACTCACCAGTGAAGCTGAGGCCCGTAGCTGTTGTGGGTAACGTGGAACCGTGACCCCTGGACACCAAGAACTTTTGCAAGTACATCCTCTTCCTGGTCTTCCACGAAGTTGTGCTTTGGGCTCCCAGTAGCCCCTGCCTCCAGCACTAACTGCACCAAATATCACTGGCCTCCACTCCACGAGTGTCCTGTGACCCAGCTCCAAGTGCGTCCACTCGAGGCTCCTTTGCGGTCGCTAGTCTGTTGGCTAGTGGGCCCTCCTGAAGGCAACTCTTCTTCTGCTTGGGCTTCCCTGGTTGCTCCATACGTGCCCTGACTTACCCTCACTGGGTGAGTCCCCCAGACCTTGCTGGTCTGCATCAACGTCCTTTCTTTGTTTCCACATGACTTGCTGTTGCCAAGGCTTGTTAGGTCCAATCCGGTTGCCGACACCCCAGCAATCGATACACCTCGTAAGACAGCTCGAATCCAGCTCCTGGTTGTTGTCAACGCCTCCTAGACCTCGTGGCTGAAGAGTCAAGACGACCGTCAACCTACCTGAAGCACCCGACATCGGTGGGCATCTGCTCATCGCCTTCCTGGTCACTGGCTAGTGACCCAGACTCTGTCCCCTCTGCTTTCAGGTTCTTCAGATCTTCGATCCACCCTTGGATCCACCCGAACATTTTCGACTTGGTCGCCAGCAGCACTTTGCAGCAGATCGCCATTGAAAACGACGACGAAACCCGACCCCGAAAGACACCTATGCACCCGGCGTCCCTGGGTGAGGTAACTCGAGTACTCCGGTGCTCCCGTGGGTATTGACTCTAGAACAACCTAGTTCTAAAGGGGTTTGCTCCAAGTCCTCCTCTAAGTGTCCTTTTCTTTAAAACTCCAACCGCGACATTCCCCATAGAAGTCAACGGCGGCTCGCGGCTGTGTTCTCACACTGCACACGTCCCCCGTGGGTCCCCTGTGTCACTACCTTGGGTGGTTCCTTGAGGGCCAAGCACTTCTACAGGCTCTAGGCCTTGTGTCTAGCTCAGTCGTGGTTCTTATACCACTTTATTGGTATATGGTTTGGTACGCCCCTAGGGCTCAAACGTGTATTTGTGCTATTACTGTTGATATTCGACTTGTAACTTATGTACTTCGAACTCTAGCATCATAAAGAGACTAGAGGGGTGTGTTTAAGACTAAATACATATATTTTAAATATATACCTGGTGTGGTCCTCTTTCATTTGGTCACTCAAGAGATTATAGACTGGTAAAACAAGCTGCTTTACATTCCTTCAAGACTTAGCCTGAAGGCTGCTCTCCATAGCTACCACTAGGATAGCTTTCAATAAAGGTTGTCTTTAACCTATCTCCAATAAGGGGTTGTTTGGACTGGTGCAAGGTGCCCACTATAATTAGTGGACAGCATATACCAGGCCGACTTCTCACATTGGTGTGCAGCGTGTGGGATTCCAGCTTGCTATTGTTTTACCAGATAATCTCAATTGAATTGATCAACTGAAAACCACTAAGGGTACCTTAGGTACATATAAAAACAAGCTTAGTATACAGTAAGTTCTACTGAACTTAGAGTTGTGTGTTAAGGGCTAGCACACCCTTTCTACAACTCAAGAGAGTTTAGTAGGCCACACTACAGTAGGTAGTGCATACACCACACCTCACTAGTAATGTCTTCACTACCAGGAACCAGTGGGCTCCTGCCATCCAAATATGACAACCTCCCATTCTTGGAATTGAGAGAGTTGTGCAAGATTACGAAGTTGAAGACAGGCAAAAGTGCCAACACCCAATGTCTCATGGAGATGCTCCTGCTAGATTATCTCAGAAGACCTATAGGGTCTGCAAGGGTAGGCAGAGAGGGTGGGGCAGAAGAAGAGGAAGGGGCCAGGGGTGAAATCACCCAGGACCCCCCCTCTGAAACTGGCCAGGAAGGTGACAATGACCTTGACCTGGAAAACCCAGCTATTCCTGTGGAGGAAGAGGAGGATCAGGATGACCTCCCCTTTGTCCCACTAGGAAGAGTTGAGAGTGTGCCTAGAAGGCCCAGATCTCCTTCTCAGGAGTCTGACCATTCTGACACCTCAATAGGTACCTCTGTTTCCTCTCATAGGAGGGAATCCTCTCATGAAAGGAAAGAGAGACTGCTCAAGTATGGAGAAGCTCAGTTGAGACTCAGAAGAGAGCAGTTGGCTATAGACAGGGAGTCCCTAGAGCTTGAAAGGCAAAGAAAAAAGATGGGACTAGAGTCCCATGGTGGCAGCAACTTCCCTAGTGGTAGGGAAAGGTCTTATGACCATAGAAACCTGAGCAAGATTGTCCCTCCCTACCAGAGTGGGGATGACATCCACAAATGGATAACTGCACTGGAGAGGGCCTGTAAAGTACAGAGGGTCCCTCAGGAGCAGTGGGCAGCAATCTTGTGGCTCTCCTTTGCAGACAAAGGTAGAGATAAGCTCCTCACTGTAAGAGAAGAGGATGCTGATAATTATCCAGTCTTAAAAAGTGCATTGATTGATGGGTTTGGCCTAACAACTGAACAATACAGGTTAAAGTTCAGAGATACCCAAAAGGCACAGACTCAAGACTGGGTGGACTTTGTTGATTGTTCTGCTAAGGCTCTGGAAGGTTGGTTGATGGGCAGTAAGGTATGTGACTTCACAGGATTGTACAATCTTATCATGAGGGAGAAGATTCTTAATAACTGTCAAAATCAGCTGTTGCATCAGTACCTGGTGGACTCTGATCTGACCTCTCCCCAAGAATTGGGAAAGAAGGCAGACAAATGGGTCAGAATCAGGGTGTGGCAGAAGGTACAGAACCAAGGTGGTGACCCTAAGAAGCAAGATTCTAAAAACTCTGACAAGGGTGGGGAGAAGGGTAAAGACCAGAAGTCTTCACAAGGCCCCCAAAAATCTTCTTCAGGTGGGGATTCACAGTCTAACAAAGGGAAGGGCCAAAAGAAACCATGGTGCAAAGTCTGTAAGCAAAAGACACACTGGACCAGTGATTGCACCAAGTCCAAATTCTCTATTTCAGCCCCCACCAATGCCCCTAAGGCACCTGTTCCCCCTAGTGCAGTTACAATTGGTGGTGGGAGTACACAAGCCAAGCGTTTAGTAGGGTTGACCCTGGGTAATGAGATGAGCTCTGGCCTAGTCAGAGAACTCACTCAGGCTGTCCTAGTCTGTGATGGAGGCATGGATGTGACCTCCTCTATGAGTCCCAGTAATCTGGGCAAGTACAGGCAACAGCCATTAATAAATGGAAAAGAGGCTTTGGCATTTAGGGACACAGGAGCAAGTGTCACCATGGTTACACAAGATCTTGTGGATCCTGGGCAGATTATACTTGGTGAAATGTACCAAGTGACCAATGCTAGCAATGTCAGAACAGACCATACTCTGGCAGTTGTTAACTTCTCCTGGGGGGGGTAACTGGCCTTAAGGAGGTTGTGGTAAGTGCAGACCTACCAGTTGAATGCTTGCTTGGCAATGATCTAGAAACTTCAGCTTGGGCAGAAGTGGAGCTCAGGACCCATGCAGAAATGCTGGGCATCCCTGCAGATGTGTTTGCTGTGACCAGGTCACAGAGCAAAATGCCTAACACTGAACAGGCCTTGGATTCTGGAACAATGGACCAAGTGCCAAACAAGAGGAGGAGTAGTAGGGTAAAGGCAGTGCCTTCCCCCTTGGCTCAGAGGGAAGATCAGTCTCTTCATGGAGATGATCTCAGTCCTGAGGAAGGAACTGTCCCACAGCAGCTTGAGCCTGAACAGGTTGAGTTCTTAGGGACAGGGGGCCCTTCCAGGGCAGATCTGAGCCAGGAGCAGCAGAGCAGCCCCTCTCTTGAACCCCTCAGACAGCAAGCTGCTGCTGAGGCTGCTGGGAATGCTAGTGGTCCCCATAAAGTGTATTGGGATGATGGACTCTTGTACTCAGAGTGTAGAGACCCCAAGCCTGGTGCCACCAGGAGGTTGGTTATACCTCTGAAGTTCAGGGGCTTCCTATTGACCCTAGCCCATGACATTCCTTTAGCAGGTCACCTGGGCCAGAACAAGACTTGGGACAGAATTGTCCCTCACTTTCACTGGCCCCACATGTCTGAAGACACCAAGGAGTTTTGTCGCTCCTGTGTAACCTGCCAGGCCAGTGGCAAGGCAGGTGGCACTACAAAGGCCCCCTGATACCACTACCTGTGGTGGGGGTTCCCTTTGAAAGGGTGGGGATTGACATTGTTGGTCCCATGGATCCCCAAACAGCATCTGGGCACAGGTTTATCCTGGTAGTGGTGGACCATGCCACCAGGTACCCAGAGGCTATACCCCTTAGGACCACTACAGCACCTGTGGTGGCAAGAGCCCTCCTGGGAATTTTCTCAAGGGTGGGCTTCCCTAAGGAGGTTGTATCAGACAGGGGATCAAACTTTAGGTCTGGATACTTGAAAGCAATGTAGAAGGAGTGTGGAGTGACTTACAAGTTCACCACCCCCTATCACCCACAATGCAATGGTTTAGTTGAGAGATTCAACAAAACCTTGAAGGGCATGATTAAAGGGCTCCCAGAGAAGCTTAGGCGAAGATGGGACATACTCTTGCCCTGCCTTTTATTTGCATACAGGGAGGTGCCTCAGAAGGGGTTGGCTACAGCCCTTCTGAACTTTTGTTTGGTCACCCTGTCAGGGGTCCACTGGGCCTGGTGAAGGAAGGATGGGAGTTACCTCTCAAGCCCCCAAAGCAGGACATAGTGGACTATGTACTTGGTGTCCGCTCCAGGATGGCTGAGTACATGAAAAAGGCAACTAAAAACCTTGAGGCTAGCCAGGAACTCCAAAAGCCTGGCATGACCAAAAGGCTGTACTGACTGTTTACCAGCCAGGACAGAAGGTATGGGTGTTGGAGCCAGTGGCCCCAGCAGCTCTCCAAGACAAATGGAGTGGACCCCATACCATTGTTGAACAGAAGGGTGAGGTTACCTATTTAGTAGACCTAGGAACACCCAGGAGTCCCCACAGGGTTCTCCATGTCAACAGATTGAAACCATATGTGGACAGGGCAGACATGGGCTTGCTCATGGCTACTGATGAGGGACAGGAGGAAGAGAGTGACCCACTCCCTGACCTGCTCTCACAGAACCCTGGTGATGGGTCAGTGGATGGTGTAGCCTTGGCAGGCAGCCTCACTGCTCAGCAGCAAACTGATTGCAGACAAGTGCTCAATCAGTAGACATATGTTCTCTCTGACTCCAAGTCAGACCACCTGGTGCACTTATGAAGTGGACACTGGGGACAGTCTGCCTATTAAAAATAAGATTTATAGGCAACCTGACCATGTCAGGGACTGTATCAGGACAGAAGTCCAGAAAATGTTGGATTTGGGAGTTATTGAACCCTCAGATAGCCCTTGGGCTAGTCCAGTGGTCCTTGTGCCAAAACCTCACACCAGTGGTGGGAAAAGAGAGATGAGGTTTTGTGTGGACTACAGGGGTCTCAATGCAGTCACTAGGACTGATGCCCATCCAATACCTAGGGCAGATGAACTAATAGACACTTTGGCCTCAGCCAAGTATCTAAGCACATTTGACCTGACAGCTGGCTACTGGCAGATCAGACTAGCTGATGATGCAAAGCCAAAAACAGCATTCTCAACCCCTAGTGGGCATTATCAATTTGTGGTAATGCCCTTTGGTTTGAAGAATGCACCTGCCACTTTTCAGAGTTTTTTTTTAATACAGTCCTTCCAGGTCTGGAAGCCTATAGTGCAGCCTATCTAGATGATATTGCTGTCTTTAGCTCCACCTGGGAGGATCACCTGGTCCACCTCAGAAATGTTTTGGAGGCCCTGCAAAAGGCAGGCCTCACTATCAAGGCCACCAAGTGCCAGATAGGGCAGAGTCAGGTTGTGTACCTGGGGCACCTTGTAGGTGGAGGCCAGGTTCAACCACTGCAGAGCAAAATCCAGACCATCATGGACTGGGTTGCTCCAACTACCCAGACTCAGGTGAGAGCCTTCTTAGGCCTGACTGGGTACTATAGGAGATTTGTCAAGGGGTATGGATCAATAGTGACACCCCTGAATGACTTAACTTCCAAGAAAATGCCCAAAAAGGTTCAGTGGACAGCTAACTGTCAAAAGGCATTTGATGACCTGAAGCAGGCCATGTGCACTGCTCCCATTCTACAGAGTCCTGATTACTCCAAGAAGTTCATTGTCCAAACAGATGCATCTGAATTGGGGGTAGGGGCTGTACTGTCACAATTGAATGATGAAGGTCAGGATCAGCCAGTAGCTTTTATTAGCAGAAGGCTGACCCCTAGAGAGAAACGTTGGTGAGCCATTGAGAGGGAGGCCTTTGCTGTGGTCTGGGCTCTGAAGAAGTTGAGGCCATACTTGTTTGGTACTCACTTCCTTGTTCAAACAGACCATAAGCCCCTCTTATGGCTAAAACAAATGAAGGGTGAAAACCCCAAACTGCTTAGGTGGTCCATTTCCCTACAGGGGATGGACTTTACAGTGGAACACAGACCTGGGAGTAACCATGCCAATGCAGATGGACTCTCTAGGTATTTCCACTTAGAACATGAAGACTCAACTGGACAAGGTTAGTTTAATGTCCCTACGTTTGGGGGGGGTTGTGTAGGAGAGTAGGATCTGCTTCACATGGGTACCCCCACTTTTTGATGATGCTTCACTGTTTTTCTACTTTAGTCTGGCTGGGGCCCTGCTAATCAGAACCCCAGCCTAGCTGCTTCCTCTCTAAAATGGTTTCCATGTACCTTAGGTACATCTTTGATTGGAATCTGGAGTGCCCTTATAAGTCTCTAGTTATGGTATACTATGTACCCAGGGCATAGGTACCCCAGAGGCCTGCCAGGGGCTGAAGCATGTATTATGCCACCCCTGGAAGGCCAGCCAAAATGACACCACAGGTCTGCTACTGCAGCCTGGGTAAGGTGGTGCATGCACCCCTTACTGTGATATAGGCTACCTATATCACTACAATTGCACACACATATAAACCTATAAGTCACTCCTATGGCAGGCCTTAACAATCCTGAAGGCAGAGTGCTTGGTTTTTATGTGAGAGGGTGCCCCTGCATGAGCAGAGCCCCTCTGCAGCGTTCGGAGTCCCTCCTCTGATGCTGTTTGTGGTACAGCCTGACCATATACTCTTAAGTGCATTATATCCTCGCGGTACAATGCTAACTTTGGACTGGCTGCACCAAAACATGTTGTGTTTGGTGTCAAACATCTTGGAATGCTATCCCCCCACCAGTCCTGGCGGCGGGGGTAGCATTCCACCCTTCTAGAGGGAGAGACATGTACACACCGGGCTACCCGGTAACTTCTTTCCAGAGCCCTGGCATCACAAAATCTATGCCGCACCACAGACACGGGTCTGGCCTCCTGCTGCTGACTGAAACTCCGGCAGGGGAGGCCTGGACAATAGGTTTCCTGTCGAAGGGAGGTGTAACCACCTCCCCAGACAGGATAGTGTGTATTGGGGCTGGGCGGGAGCACTCTCTGATGCTTTGAAGTCCTGCACTGGGGGCACACTTGGTGTCCCTGTGCATATGCCAGTTCAAACCGGTTGCAGGGGCTACTGCCCCTGCTCTGGTGTGAAACTGGACAAAGGGAATGGGTGTAACCACCCCTCTTCCCTGACCCTCCCACAGGTGGGTCCCCAGAGTATGTCCAACCCCCTAACTTAGTATAAGTATGGGACCCCAGTCCTTAGGACTTTATATTACCCTGGACAAAACTCTGACACTGAATCCTGGACCTTCGATGCTCTACTTGAAGATTAGAGGACTGATGAATCTCCCTTGGGGTCAAGGAGTGACTCCCCTGCTTGGCAGGCACCTAAGAAGCAATTGTCCGGTCTGCATCGCTGAATCTCCCGCCGGACGCCGAAATCTTTGCAACACCAGAGGTAGATTTCCAGACTTCCCCGAGGCTGCCCTGAGTCTCCAGCGAAGTTGAGGCCCGTAGCTGTTGTGCGTAATGTGGAACCGTGACCCCTGGACACCAAGAACTTTTGCAAGTGCATCCTCTTCCTGGTATTCCACGAAGTTGTGCTTTGGGCTCCGAGTAGCCCCCACCTCCAGCACCGACTGCACCGAAGATCACTGGCCTCCACTCCACGAGTGTCCTGTGAGCCAGCTCCAAGTGCGTCCACTCGAGGCTCCTTTGCGGTCGCTAGTCCGTTGGCTAGTGGGCCCTCCCGAAGGCAACTCTTCTTCTGCTTGGGCTTCCATGGTTGCTCCAGATGTGCCCTGACTTACCCTTGCTGGGTGAGTCCCCCAGACCTTGCTGGTCTGCATCAATGTCCTTTCTTTGTTTCCATGTGACTTGCTGTTGCCAAGGCTTGTTGGGTCCAATCCAGTCGCCGACACCCCAGCAATCGACAAACGTTGTGGGACAGCTCGAATCCAGCTCCTGGTTGTCGTCGACACCTCCTGGACCTCGTGGCTGAAGAGTCAAGACGACCATCAACCTACCTGAAGCACCCGACATCGGTGGGCATCTGCTCATCGCCTTCCTGGTCACTGGCTAGTGACCCAGACTCTGTCCCCTCTGCTTTCAGGTTCTTCAGATCTTCGATCCACCCTTGGATCCACCCGAACACTTTCGACTTGGTCGCCAGCAGCACTTTGCAGCAGATCGCCATTGAAAACGACGACGAAACCCGACCCCGAAAGACACCTATGCACCCGGCGTCCCTGGGTGAGGTAACTCGAGTACTCCGGTGCTCCCGTGGGTATTGACTCTAGAACAACCTAGTTCTAAAGGGGTTTGCTCCAAGTCCTCCTCTAAGTGTCCTTTTTCTTTAAAACTCCAACCGCGACATTCCCCATAGAAGTCAACGGCGGCTCGCGGCTGTGTTCTCACACTGCACGCGTCCCCCGTGGGTCCCCTGTGTCACTACCTTGGGTGGTTCCTTGAGGGCCAAGCACTTCTACAGGCTCCAGGCCTTGTGTCTAGCTCAGTCTTGGTTCTTATACCACTTTATTTCAAGCTACATTGGACCCAGTGGCTTCAGCATTGCCTGGCTGCTTAAAAGCAGTAGCTGCTACTTGTATGAGTCTGGAGCAAAGTGAGTCGATAGTGATGGGACATCCGGTAAAAGTTTTTGTTCCACACTCGGTTGAGATTCTTTTGACAAGAACAAGAACACAGCATCTCACCCCTAGTCGTTTGACAAAGTATGAAAGAGTAATTTTGGGAGCTGAGAACGTGACTGTGATAAGGTGTACAATCATGAACCCTGCTACCCTACTGCCAGACCCCTGCGATGAGGAAGTGAGGGATGAGAGTGATCATGATTGTTTGGACGTGACTGAGTTATGCACGAAGCCCCGGCCGGACATAAAGGAGACACCTTTGAAAGAGGCTGACCATGAGTTATTTGTAAACGGTTCCTGCCTCAGAACACAAGAAGGAGGACTAAGTGCTGCATACGCTGTTTGTAAAACATCTGGGGTAATTGAAGCATCCTGTTTACCTGGGGTCAAGTCTGCACAAGTAGCTGAATTGGTTGCCTTAATAATGGCATGTAAAAAGGGGAAAAATTGGAGAGTAACCATATTACGGACAGTCAATATGGGTTCGGGGTTGTGGATGACTTCGGCCAGCTCTGGATGCAGAGGGGATGTCTGACTTCTTCAGGATCTCCTATCAGAAACAGAAAACATGTGAAGGATTTGTTGGAAGCATTACAATTGCCAAAAGAGATAGCAGTTGTAAAATGGGCTGCACATCGGTCAGGAAATGACTATGTGACTGCTGGCAATAATTATGCTGACCAAGTGGCCAAATACTGTGCCAAAAATACAGTGGCCATAAACCGAAAAATTGAAGCGGGGGAAACCAGATGCCAACTTATGTTTTTCTCAGTACCAGAAACATGGGATGAGATTAGACAATTGCAGGAAGAAGTTGAGGAAAAGGAAAAGGAAATTCGGATAAAGGCAGCTTGTACAAAAAGACCACATGATGAGGTATGGGTGTATTTATATGGAAGACCAGTCATGCCAGATTGCTTACTTTCAAAAATGGCAAGAGTGTATCATGGAGCAACACACATAGGGAGAGATTCAATGATCAGGCTATTCAGACAGAGTTGGTACAATCCAAAGTTCAGGGTAATCGCAGAGAGCCTTTGCCAAAGATGCTTAACCTGTCAGCAGCAAAACCCAGGTAGAAAGACAGTGGTGAGCTGGGGAAAGATTGGAAACGCAGAAGGACCCTTCACTAGATTACAGTTAGATTTTATTGAATTGCCCCCATGCAATGGACTGAAGTATATACTTGTCATAGTATGCCTTTTCTCAAGATGGGTGGAAGCCTATCCCACTCGAAGAAATGACAGTCTTACAGTTGCAAAATTGTTGTTGAGGGAGTTGGTTCCGCGATTTGGTTTCCCAGTCACTTTGGAATCAGATAGAGGCCCTCATTTTAATAATAAAATAATTTGATTAATCTGTGCTGCATTTAACATTGAACAAAAACTGCACTGTGCTTATCGTCCAGAGGCTTCTGGAATTGTTGAGCAAATGAATGGCACAATCAAGTCAAGATTTGGGAAGGTGTGTGCATCCACAAAGCTGAAATGGCCAGATGCATTACCTCTTGTATTGATGGGTCTCAGAAGTATTCCAGACAGAAAAACAGGAATGAGCCCACATGAGATTCTCATGGGAAGAGCCATGAGACAGGCATTTATTCCTGGAAATAAACTAATGAGTATAACTGTTGATCTGGTATTGGACTATTGCAAAGGATTGGCTGAAATGATGCGTTCTCTCTCTCACCAGGTTGGAGAAGACGCAGTTGAAAGACAGCCAGGCCAAGCACATGATTTGAATCCTGGAGACTGGGTGCTAGTGAAGAAACATGCAAGGAAGTCGTGCCTAGCACCAAGGTGGGACAAACCGCGGCAAGTCATACTAGTCACTACCACAGCAGTGAAGTGTGCAGGTTTGCCCAACTGGATTCATGCCAGCCATACCAGAAGAGTTCAGAGCCCATCAGATCAACAAGAGCAACCACTGACTGAACAGGCTGAAGCGTCAGGAGTTGTAAACTGTGAAATTGAAGAATCTAGAGTAATAGATTCTGAAAGACAACCATATGACGAACAGCCAAGTACAAGTCAGGAAGACTGGATACCAGTGATTGAAATAATTGACGATGTCATTGAAACCAGAAAAAGAACAGAACAGAACTGAAAAGACAGGAAAGTAGTCAGGAAGAGACAGGGGAAGAAGAACACACTCAGGTGGAAAATAAAAAAGACTCACACGAACCTGAGGAGGGAAAAATAGAAGAACACGTTCAGGCGGAAGAAGAAAAGTTTTAATTAAGACCTGAACAGGATCAGATAGAGTTAGAAGAACAGGTTCAGGCAGAAGAAGAAAGGTTTGAAGTAAGACCTGAACAGGGTCAGATAGAATTAGAAGAACAAGCTCAGGAAGAAGAAGGTACAAGCACAGAAAACAGAGAAACAGAACAGATTGTGCCTAGAATAAATGAAATAAAAAGAACTTTACAAAGAGATAAAGAAGGTGAAAACGCAGTGCAAATCAAAAGAATTAGAAAGGGAGACAATTGGCCAACTGGAGTAAAGAAACTAAAATATCACTTGAGAAAATCTGAAAAGAGACCAGAACAAGTAAATGAAGTCACAAGTCAAACACAATCTAAACAAACTTTGGCAAAGATAACTCGAAGAAGTCCAAGATTGAGAAATTTAAACAGGAGATACAAGGCTCCTGAATGGACGTACGTCATACTCGAGGAATTTGAATCCTTAGACTTGACTGATGAAACAGAAGAAATTCATATTGTACAAATTGATGAAAGCAAATTGAGGCCTCCTTAAAAACGAAAGGGAAAATCAAACTGACAAAGAAAAGATAAGAGAAAATACATTTTCTCAGGAGTAAAATGGCAGAAATTGAAGTTACCGGGAAACCAAAACGTGGATTAACAAGAAAGTGTTTTAGATTTTGTTTTTGTAGTATTTTATTAGCAGCATTAGGATGGTTATTCCTAACAGTAGGCGTACCTTTAGTAATGAAGACAAGTGACAAGAATAACACAGATACTAATGTTAAGGTGGATAGAATAAAAGAAACTGAAATAGAAATAGGGGTAGAGGATGAAGCAAACTATCATAATGAATCAGACTATAATACGTCCTCTAATGTGTTTATTAAATTGTTATTTCAGTATGTTAGCACTATGGAAATTAACAATTGTTACGTGTGTATGAAGTTACCCTCATCAGTATCAGAAGGTGTGACGTATCACCATATACCTTTAATGTATGGTGTGTCATGTAGTATTTTGTCAAGTTTATTTTATGCTACAGGGAGACTTCAATATTTTTATTCAAATATAGATGTAGTATTTTCTGAGTTGCCTATTAGAAAGAATATGAATCCGGTAGCTAGTAGTAAAAACGCACAGTTTATGGGTGAATTTTTCTTAACAATGAGTTCAATAGATTTAGTTCAGGCACATAAAGATAATCTAACATGTACATTAAGAAAAGAAGAAAAAGATTTTTGGGATTTAGTAGAAGAAAGGAGACAGGATTTAATAAAGATGGCAACTGAACAGAAAACCCATGTACCTCCATGGGTTGGGAAGGAGGGAATCTATGCAAGTGGCAAGGCTCATGCTGCGATGTCCCTGGACTTTGTGAAAAGGGGAAAATTCTGCCTCCATAGATTAAAGACAGATTATAACAATAATTACATTGGTTCCAGTGAATGTGAAAACAACTTTCTAATTTTAGGAGGGTGGGGACTAAAAGGGGGAACTGATCCTGTGTTTCCTGGAGTGTATTATGTTTGTGGGAATAATGCCTATTATAGGTTACCTGCAAGATGGTACGGGAGCTGCTACTTTGCAATAGTGTTTCCAAAAATCTATCATGTAGATAAAATCAGTGGAACCAATGGAAATTCTAATGGACTAACACGTAGAAGAAGAGCTAGTTTTTCTGAAATTATAGGAGATATTTTTAGTGCATTGATACCCTCAGTTGGAGTCGTTCTGAATTCACAGAAAATTTGTAAGTTATCAACCATAGTTGATCGTCTTTCTACAGACACTGCAGGAGGATTCTTAATGATTAACACAGAAATGGTTGCAATTAGATCAATGGTTTTACAGAACCGTCTTGCTCTTGATATATTGTTAGCAAAAAAGGTGGAGTCTGTGGCATGTTGAAAATTAAACACTGCTGCACTTATATTCCGGACAAGAGCAGAGAAATTAAAGGATATATTGAAAACATTTCAAGAATGCATAAAGAGTTGACCCAACTGGAGGTTGACAGTGTGTGGGGAAGACTAACAAAAAGTATAACATCAATAGGGAAATGGTTTGTTAATTTTGGGAAAAGTTTTCTAGGTCAAATATTAATACCATTAGTTATGATAATAACAGTAGTGATGATAATAATGATTACATATAAGTGTTGTAGAAAAAGAAGGAAAGAGGAAATACATTTTGAAAGAAAAGGAAAGGGACAGAAACGGAAAAGAAAATATGATGAAATACAGCTGGAAGAAATGAAAGGCAAATTATACAAGAAAATGAAGGATTTAGAGGGAAACGAGTTGATTGATGAAAAATTGAGAGGAGAAATAGAGAACACTGAGAAGTGTTAAAGTTGGTATCTGGGATGGGATGGGTAATTTTGTGATGGCTTAAGATGCCATCAGAGAGGGGATTGATGGAGCAAGGACTCGCAAATGAGACTTGCTCGGAAGCAATACTTTAGTTTTAACTCACTAACGAATTACTAACGACGTGTTTGTAATTAATAAAGCGCATTTAGAAAAAGACACGCTGGACAAGGAAGCTTGCCTATGTGTTTACTAACGGCAATAACATGAACGAAGGACTAAAACGCACTTTAACAAGGGATCTTTACTGCGCATGCGTCTGCTGCATCTACGTAGTATGACGTACTAATGCTTGGAGGGAAAATCTTGCACCTGCGCAATAGACGATAAAATGGCCGCTTGAAAGCTCACATGCATGGCACCTGCTTGGCTGAAATAGAAAATAAGTTTTATACTAACGCAAATGCAGAAAGGGTAATAATAAATGAAGTGGGTTAGAGTAGAGGTTGGTGGTATACAGTGAACCCATTTATTTTTGAGAATAACATCTCTTCTTTTGACTTTATTATTAGAGCGCATTTGGGCCTTCCGAACTTGTCTGAATTGAGCTGACTGACTTGACCCTACGCTTGCGTAAAAGAGAGAGAATACGAAAAGATGAGTAAGGACTTGTCACGCGTCCAAGGCTAGCAAAGATGTGCCCTGGGAACATGAGGGTGAAGTGTTCATATGAAGGAGCTTTATTCATAACGTTGCAACATTTTGTATTAATAAAGTTTGGAGATGTATGGGAAAGGAAATGATTTAATAAAGTTTGAGGGGAGGGATTTGAATACAATGGTTTAAAGAAATAAGTGAAATGTAAGCATGGTGTGACGATCATCCCCCCTCGCCTGTCCAATCAGAGTTAGTATTTTGTGAAATTGAAACATTAAGGGTGGTACATGGTTATGGAAAGGTATAATTGAGGTAGTTTTAGTTAGTTAGTTAGCTGAGGCGATGCAGAGCTCGGGATGCTGTCGGCGTTGAGGGTGGTGCTGAAGCTGTGAGACGCTGATGAAGAAATCGAATACAGAACCATCTTTTAACTTAATTGGGTTAGAAAGAAGATCGCGGAAGAACCATGAGGAGGAAGAGAGTATCAGAGAGGGGTGCGACGCAGTCGTCGGTATTTAGAGAGGTGAAGTATCCTGTCCTGATTCCTGTCCTTAAGTCTTTGTCTCCTGATCTATCCCGGGGGATCCTTACCAGCCCTTTGGCCAGGGGGTTGGTCTTCACACCATACTTGGTAAATATAAATATATTGTATTGATAGATGTTCTTCTCTCTCTATCCTCTTCTTTCTGAGCATAGTTATTGTGTGGATCTGAATTGCTAATGCCTATTTGAAACTTGATTGAATTGACACTCTTGCGAATGAGGGTGTTTGTACTGAAACGTTTGAGATGGTTCACACGCAATTAATTTAGATAAAGTTTTAAAACTTCCAGAGTCTGTGATTATTTCATTTAATCGAGAAATGTTTAATAAGTTATGTTAATTATCACCATCAACTAGTTCCAACTAATGGTCCATTGACCAGAGGAAAGAACTAATTGATCAGTGAAAGGTTTGGTTAGGGAAAGAAATAACTAGATCTTGAATTATGAAAATCATAAACTAAGTTCCAGCGGTCTACTTGCTGTTTAGTGGAAGTAGTTATATGGGCCCACGTGTGTATATGGTAGTGGAGTATCTGCTGTTAGTACACCGCTGGATCAGTATAGTGTTAGGCGGCATCAGTTGGCCATGTGGCCCATTCTGTGACAGTAGTGTTGCAGGGATTCTGTGGAGTCACAGAACTATGCTTGGGACCATAGAACCTTAGTAGGCAGGGACTGAGTCATCCAGCCACCTGAGTACCCACGAGCCCGGGGACCAACTAGCTCTAGGGTCCCACTGGTCCTCCTACTCACTCACAGAGGAACAACTAATTAGACACCCAGGGTCACAACACTCCCAACCCTCTCAGGAATCGCAGTTACAGGACACACCTTTTCGCTCTCACAATCGTACTAGTCCACAATAAGTTCTGACAGAGTCACGAGGAAAGTTTAAAATGTTTATTTTAACTATTGTGCTCTGGTATGCAGTAGACGTACCACAATAAGTAAGAAAATGCCTAACACAAATACGGTCAGCATAGCAAGCAGTCCATAAATCATAAACGGAGCTGTCATTATATAGCGTAGCCTAACCTCCCTCCCCTTCTACAGAAGCAAAATGATTATATATCAGAAGATCTCTGGGTGCGAGCAGCAGACCCTGTACCTTATCAGAAACAGATGCATGTTCTACATCTCAGGTGCTGACTCGATCTTTGCCCTGGAAAGGTCCCTCTCCAAGTGTGTGTGTTATCTATCTGTGCACACCTAAATGACAAAAGTATGTGTTCCCAAACAACAGCTGCATTTGAGTGTTTTGTCTAGGTGCTAGGGCCTGACCAGAATAACAAGGGACCTTGTCTACAGTGTTCAGACTAAATCTCAGGAAAGAACAGAATGCAAAAACAACTGCAGGTTTCGTGTGAAAGTACAGTGTGGCACAAAGCAAAATATATTTGTAGAGTAACGTGTGCCAAGCAGAGGACAGTGAACAGCGTGCTCATGCTAACGTAGGGGAAACGGCAATGGGCCTGCACTGGACATATGACAGTAGAGGTATTCTATTGGGCTGGTTTGGGCTCGGCCTCGGCCTCCTTGACCTCGGCCACTAGGACTGGGCAGATACCCCCTAGGGTCCACGAGCAGAGCTTCACTTGAGACAGGGGGCCATCTGGAAGCTTGCAGCTAGTGCAGTCCCTTCAAGGGCAGTCCGTTTCAACTTATTTTGGACCGATCAAGTGATGTCTCCCTGTGCCTGTGCCTGCGCCTGCTTTTCCCTGTCCTTTTCCTGTCTTTTCCAGTAATGGTGTAGTATGTGAACTTGTATTTCCTGCCAAGCTTTAGTATCTAGCCCTACTATTCAATATAATCCATTCTGGATCTTGGTGGGCAGTCCCCTCTTGAGGATGTTGAAGAAGAATGCAAACTGGGGACCCGTGTCTGTCCAGGGCTGTCCTGTCTCCTGTCCCCATCGTTCTTTCATTCTGTTAAGGAATTCGGTCATGGTCTCTCCAGGCTTCATGCTTTCTGCCATCAGTTCTCCTACATCTGGGAGGTCAGGGAACAGCTCCTTCAGGGCCACCCAGACCTGATGTCGGAATGAATTAAAAACAGCTCTGTCATGCTCTGTGTTGGTGAGCGTGACTGCGGGGATGCGGGCTCTGGAGAACACCATGTTGGGCTGTTCCCCAATGAGGCTTCTGAGCAGACTCTTGACAACACCTATAGCTACGTAGATACAGTATATGCCTGAGATGATCTTTTCAAAACATGGGGGCAGTTTATTCCTTAGCCATTCTTTGTCCTTCTGTGCCATAGGCACGTAGATGGTTCCTGTTGCACCTTTTTGGAGCAACGGCCAATTCCTGGCTTGGGGCTGCTCAATTGGTTTCTCCCCAACATAGCGCTCCCAGTGCCTCAGGCACTCCTGCATGTAGGGGTAGTTCCATTTCTGATCACTCCTCCATGCCAAATGCAATCCTCTGCAGTGGCCATGTCTTCAGGTTCAAAGGATCCCTCCTCTGACCAAGGGCGATCATTCTGTTGGCCCTTCTTTTCAGTCCAGCAGGCCAACAGATGGCAAAAAAGCCACACGAAGATCTCGCCCTCTTCTCTGGACATTAGTTCGCTAGGGGTCATCTGTCTGACAAGTGTGTTCGGGGGTAGTGGCAGATGCTTTCGTTGTCGTCCTTGTGCACGCATAAAGGTGCCATACAACTCCTTCTGTGTCTCAATGGTGTCTCCATCAGGCTCTCCTCATTATTTATTTCCTAGTCTGGCCTTCGCCTACACCGATGGTCCGGTGATGTGTGCGATTCTGTCAGGGGTCTTCCTCCCAACTCACCCCTAGGCTCATCTCTATGTGGGACCCAAGGCCGAGCTCCTGTTCCCTCTGAGGAAGGAACATTGCTCCCCCTCCGTGCTGGGCTTCCCAGGTGAGAGCTCTCTCTCTTTCTATCCTTAATTCTCACCTTTCCTCTGCCTCCTACCAGGGTTGCCTCCTTCTCTCGTTGCTAGGTGCTGTTTTTCTAGGCAATGTTTTGGCCTCAACATCGCTCCCTGATGCTTTCTCTGTGCCATAGAGCTGCTTGGGTGGAGTGTAGCCCACGGCTCTCCCTTCAGAGTCGGATCTTGCGGGGCTGATGCTCCTTTCTTCATCCCACTGGTGGAATCACCTTCCAGGAGGGCCACAAGCTTTCCTCTGACTTTATGGCATCCCATAGGGCGATCAGGAGTATGTGCTTCCTGTTCGGTTCCGGCCCTATGGGTCGTGGCCAATGGGTGAGGGGGAGAACCTCGATGAGGCTTGGTACCAGGCTGAGATGGGGCCAATTGTGCTCGGGCTGATGGGACCTGAGGGCCTCTTCCCCTCCCGGGGACTTGCTGCCCCACTGGGGAGGGTCCAGTGGTCTAGTCAATTGGTGGATTGGTGTAACCCAGCACGGTGCACGGAAAAATCACTATGGCAGGCAGAGAGAGCTCATGCCAAAAATGTTGTGCACCTGTGCAGAAGCAGGTTACTGGAAGGGCATACTCAGGGTCACACAAGACCAGACCCTGCCATCTGAAGCCCACCGAGGAATCGGGTTGTTGCATGCAGAAATCAGGAGGCAGGAGACTAGCCGTGAAATCTCCCATCTGAATTGGCAGGGTTTAAATGTATGGATATGGTCCTGCCCCCAAAATAGGAACCACCAAGGTAGGAGGTTACGGATAGATTCACTTTCATCAAACAAGCTCGGGACAACCAAGTGTGAGAGATGTGCCGACTTCCAGGAGTGGGAGACATGCTGAAAAGGGAAGCATGCTGACATCTGGAGCTGTGCCTTACCGAGAGTGTAGGAGAAGCTGAGGTCCTGCTCTGGATACAAAGCAGGGCTAACAAAGTAAACACAAGGAGATGACGGACGGAGTGCTGAAACTTTTCAGACATTCACCTCCAGTCACAGATCTGGGTTGAATCCATCATCGTTCTTTAGCTCACTTCGCCACCTCAGTTCAGACCCAGCTATATGCAAATCAGTCTTGACCCTGTGCATCATGGGAACAGTCCAGCCCGAACTGCCAAGCCAGGTCTTCCCTGAACCGGAAACAAGCATCCTGGGACCGGTTTCTGGGTAACACCCTTCATCAGCCAGGCTAGCTTGAATCCAGTGGCAAAGTGAGCAAGGGACCCAAATCTGTGCATACCCTGCCAACTTAGGGCGAACAAAGCAAACACAAGGAGATGATGGACGGTGCACTGAAACTTTTCAGACACTCACCCCCAGTCACAGATCTGGGTTTAATCCATCATCATTCTTTAGCTCACTTCGCCACCTCAGTTCAGACCCAGCTATATGCAAATCAGTCTTGACCCTGTGCCTCATGGGAACAGTCCAGCCCAAACTGCCAAGCCAGGTCTTCCCTGAACTGGAAACAAGCATCCTGGGACCAGTGTCGGGGTAACACCCTTCATCAGCCAGGCTAGCTTGAATCCAGTGGCAAAGTGAGCAAGGAACCCTCGTCTGGGCATACCCTGCCAACTTAGGGCGAACAAAGCAAACACAAGGAGATGATGGACCAAGCGCTGAAACTTTTCAGACACTCACCCCCAGTTACAGATCTGGGTTGAATCCATCATCATTCTTTAGCTCACTTCGCCACCTAAGTTCAGACCCAGCTATATGCAAATCAGTCTTGACCCTGTGCCTCATGGGAACAGTCCAGCCTGAACTGCCAAGCCAGGTCTTTGCTGAACTGGAAACAAGCATCCCGGGACCGGTTTCTGGGTAACACCCTTTATCAGCCAGGCTAGCTTGAATCCAGTGACAACGTGAGCAAGGGACCCACGTCTGGGCATACCCTGCCAACTTAGGGCGAACAAACCAAACACAAGGAGATGATGGATGGAGCGTTGAAACTTTTCAGACACTCACCCCCAGTCACAGATCTGGGTTGAATCCATCATCGTTCTTTAGCTCACTTCGCCACCCTAGTTCAGACCCAGCTATATGCAAATCAGTCTTGACCCTGTGCCTCCTGGGAACAGTTCAGCCCGAACTGCCAAGCCAGGTTTTCCCTGAACTGGAAACAAGCATCCTGGGACTGGTTTCGGGCTAACAGCCCTCATCAGCCAGGCTAGCTTGAATCCAGTGGTGTAGTGAGCACAAGATCCACGTCTGGGCATACCCTGCCAACTTAGGGCGAACAAGGCAAACACAAGGAGATGATGGACGGAGCGCTGAAACTTTGATGATGGATACAACCCAGATCTGTGACTGGGGGTGAGTGTCTGAAAAGTTTCAGCGCTCCGTCCATCATCTCCTTGTGTTTGCTTTACAGGGCAGGGCTCCCTGATTATGTTCACACCAGAGCATGGCTCAGACAGGAAAGGAATTGCTTGATTACAAAACTCTCTCCCTAATTACAGACATATGCAACTGAGACAGCAACAGAACAGAGACATCTGAGTCCCAGGAAGCCACAACTTCAAAAGGAAAGAGAAAGAAATGATCAGAGAAGAGAAGAGACCATCGCAACGGCATTACCAGAGAGTGATTGGAATTGTCCTTGCAAAGAAAACAAAAATCAATTAGCGGAGAAAGAAATTTCCAAAGAGTGAGTCATGGTAAATGAGAAAAGGAGCAGTAAGATTTCTACCAAAGGGGACAAAGGTGGGACTGTAAAAGGAGGCCAGTCTGATTCACTGACTCTTGCTGCTATTTCTCCTCTGTCCAGAGACCTGAGAAGATGACAAGACTTCCTGTGACCTCCAGGATGGAAGTCTGCTGCAATGAAGGTGCCCCAGGAATAATCAACAGAATCTTTTTAATTTTCGACTAAGAACTCTAAATTACTTTGTCAGCATTCAAGGTCTGAATACATGCTTCAAATATACCTCTCACAGATTGCTTCCATCTTTTATTTGAGAAATCCTTTTCGACAGTGTTTCACAGTAGAGAACACTTGTGTACAGTAGACTGAAGACCCACCATTCAGAGACGGAGGAATTAACCCTCCTGAGGAGCATTAAATGTTACTTTGTATCAAATCACATTGGTCTGGCAGGGCTGCCGGTCACACTAGTCATTCTGCATTCCTCGTCGGTGCAAACCCTAACTTGTGAGTCTCCATCTCTTTCCATCTCTTCCTATCCACTAAACACCAGTGTGAGTCCAAACATCCCTTGGCACCAGGGCCGGACTGGGAAGGCAAACCAGCCCTGACAATTACGTCGTACTGGTCCCCGGGGGGAGGGTGAGAAGGGGGTGCTGGTGGACTTTTGTTACAAGGGGGCAATTTTGCAGCACTGCTGCAAAACCACCCCCCAGTGACAAAAATGGCCCCCACCCTTCCGGTCCACCGGGAAAACGCCTGGTGCCCGCTACGGCCAGTCTAGCCCTGCCTGGCACCTAGGGTTCCAGCTTGTTACCCATCATCTTCAGCCTTTACACGCGGACCCCTAAGGACTCACCCTCAAGGAACACATCATGAAGAAAACTACAATGTTTGGTACCAGTTCTTTTTCTAAAGAAAGTCACAGTTTCTCCCACAAAGTGACTTCAGATTTGGCATTTAAGCCTTCAAACCCTTGCACTTGGGTGGTATAACGCCCTGCACCATGGCATTCTAAACCCCAAAAAAGGTGCACCTTCAAGGGCATCCTGCTTGCATCAACATGCGTCATCAAGGGCCTAAAGAAATATGACCACATCCCCCCACTCTGATGAAACTCCACTTGCTCCCTTTCCCAGCCGGCATCACCTCCTAAACCAGTTGCATCGTCTGTAGGGCAGTCACATCCTGCAACCCTGCCTCTCAGGCTGACAAGCACAGCATCTAGGGGGCTCAACACATCCTCAAGCAGGAATCCATCAGACTGGAGGCAAACAGGTGCAGAAACAGGGAATAGAATGCAACAGGGCTTCTCCACCTATGCAGCCCTGGTCTAGAAGGACATGCCGATAACAACCCGAACTGCCCAACTTTAGAGCTGAAGACCCACTTCACCCTCCAATCACTCATCAATTGCATCTTTTGGTTTAACTCTGCACAGCGTGACGTGCCTTCCGTCCAGGTTCACACTATATAAATACCACACAAAGGGGGGTGGGGGGAGCAGAGGGAATCATAAAGTGATGTTTCAACATTCACACCCGTGCTTTTTCCAGTCATCAACTCAGTGCTAGCAATATTTCTCCACACTCAGAAGTGAAGATAAGGACGGTGCACCAGAAACGAAGTCAAGGGAAGCTTCAAATTTTTCCAAATATGTCCTTTATTTTTTAAATTTATTTAAAATTCAACCACAGCCAACGCGTTTCGCTCCATTGGAACTTCGTCAGGGCTGTAGTGTCAATGGGCCGGATTAAGAGATTCATGTGGCCAGTCCAAAAGTCAAAGTCCAGTGTAATATGCTGGAACAATCTGAAAGGCTTGCAGTTAAAATGATTCTTGCATAAGTAAACCTGTAATTTCAAAGAAGCCGAATATAGGAGGTCATACGGTCAGTCCGGACCAGTGTATTAGACTGGAACACTCTGGAGGGTTTGCAGGTATAATAAGTCCGATATCCAAGTACGTCCGGTCTGCACCCCATCCGTGGACCCACTTCACCCTCCAATCACTCATCGATTGCATCTTTTGGTTTAACTCTGCACAGCGTGACGTGCCTTCCGTCCAGGTTCACACTATATAAATACCACACAAAGGGGGGTGGGGGGAGCAGAGGGAATCATAAAGTGATGTTTCAACATTCACACCCGTGCTTTTTCCAGTCATCAACTCAGTGCTAGCAATATTTCTCCACACTCAGAAGTAGAGGAAGTGACATTCTGCAACCCTACACGCAAGAGGAAGTGATTTCAGATAATCTAAGCAGAGGGCTTCACAGATAGTTTTTAATGTTATTAGGTCTCGCCTACGCAGCGCGCATGCGTTGCGTAGGAGGGGACCTCTTGTAATCGATCAGCTTTTCTCCCCAAAAACGTGCACGCTTTGCATTGCTTTCTATTGCAAGGCGTGCACGTTTGGCGATTCCCTTGCGGGAGCGAGCGGCGCCATCTGTTAGCAATTGTCGCGCTCGCTTCTGCAAGGTAAACGCTGCTGCGTTCCTGCTCTCGGCCGCACTCCCCCTCCCACTTGTTTTTTTTTTTGCTAATCACAGGCGCTGTTTACATGCAAAATACGTCCGCCGGGAACCCGGCGAGTTGGCAGCTCCGTGCAGCGCGCTCAGATTGCATTTTCATTGCACTTTGGACATCTTGGTTCTCAAAATAGCAGTCCGTAATATGTAACAGTTGGGCTGCCCACCTTGGGTTTTAGAATCTGCAAACGCATTGGGAAGGCACTTGTATTGAATTGTGCAAAAAGAAGAGGTTTTAAACAAAAACAGGTATCTGCCTAGTGGTGCATGGCGACTCTTTTGTTTTGGAAAGCAAGCTTGGTGACGACAACCGATATCCGCAGCAGTAGTAATATTTTCGGTTTTGGGCGCGTGCAGTGTTGTAAGTACAATCTGCGGGGCACGCTCCTGTGTTGTCAGTCTGGCGCATGCGCTTGCTGGCTCGAGCCACGTGTTGCTCCCTCCCAGGCGGTTTGCCCTGCGCATTTGTCATAGTGTAGATTTGTGAAAGTGGCCATTAGCCGTCTCAGTGGTTGCTTTGACGCACTCTCCCTGGAGCCATTTTCTCCTGCTTTACTGCACCGCCTCTTGCGGGCCTTCGCGCACGTGTAAATCATTCTTGCCTCAAGCGACTGAATATTGGACTCGAGCCTGGGGCTATGTCTGCCTAAGGGATCTGGGGTAGGTGGCATCTCACCTGGGACCCGGAGGGGCTTCTCCTTCCTTGCTTAATTGTCTGCCTAGCAAATCACAAATCCTCCTCTCTCTTAATTGAATAATGGAAATAGATGACAGACAGGCGCTGGCAATTTCCTGTCATCTCTTCGCGAACACATTCTACACCGTCTTGAGCTTTGTCTTGCCATCTTCGGTAATTTTGCTCCACGGTGTATGTCCAAAACTATTTTTAATCTGGTTACTGTTGTTGGTCTCTGTATGCAGCTGTTACTAGACATTAAAAACAAGCATTGCCATAGCCAATAGGTCTCGCCTTTGGGACCTTATAAGTGTTTAGCCATGCAACAGTGATGTTGTTGCACCAAGAAAATTGTGCTGCATAACTAAATACTTATAAGGTCCCAAAAGCGAGACCTATTGGCTATGCCAATGCTTGTTTTTCCCTTGAAATTGGTATATGACTTAACTTGACACCCTCGGTAGATGCCTTGTTAGCCTGACGGCTGAAGATGTAACCCAGGACAGTAACTGTTCTGAGCATAAGCCGTGTTTGTCCACACCCATCTGGCAGCTCTGCAAGTGCCACGCATCTCGTGTTAGGATAACGAATTTTTATAAAAAATCCCGCATCACCACATGATTGGTAATTGCCACACAAATCAGCTGAAGAGAAAGCTCTTGTTTTACCTGCCTTTGACAGCTTCATTAACTGTGTTCCCATAGCTGTCACTAAGTGACACATTGTTCGCAGTGGCGAGCCAATAGGGGCCTTTTAAATGATGATTCAGCAGATTGAGCCCTGTGATTGGACTATGCCAGTACATGGCCGCCCACACTCACCTGATGCCTTTGCTGGGCAGTCATTGGTGCCAAAGTGCGCAAGCCCATGTGTTGTGTTACCCCCTCAACACCAAGGGCTTTACAGCAGCCTGCCTCATCATGTGCACAGAGATGAGGACATTTTTAACATAGAGTCTGAGCAAAGACCAGGGTCAGGCAGGTGACTGCTGTTGAAGAACTACACCTCACAGCCCCTGCCTGGGCCAGTCCAATCGCAGGGGGTGGAGCAGAGCTGCCCCCCGAAGCAGAGCCTTTCACGCCCGGTTGTTGCTAAGCCAGGGGTAGGCTTAGATAAGAACCAGAGAAGCGGGGCTCTTACCCCGCCGGCCATACACCTGGTTCTCAGCTATATCGCGACCACTGGTAAGAGTATTCACTTCTGAGACCCGAGTGGATGGGACGGCAGAATGCATCATGCTGCATCTAATGTGGGGGTGCAGACGACACGACTTAAGGATTCTGCTGGTTGCTGCCAGCATGGGTGCTCCCTGCGAGCCAGGGCTGGTGGCTCAGTGGACTAATGTGTCCACTATAGGGGCCTGTGTTCAACCTCATGGTCACAGGCTCAAATCCTGGTGGGTCCACTCAGCCTTTCACCCTTCTGAAGTCGATAAAATGAGAACCATTGAGGGGGATAACACTAAACATATGTTTAGGGCTGATATCGGCAACCCTCCCCCGCTTGGCAGTAATTAGTCGCACTGTTAAAATGATCAGCCCACACATATTTTGTTGGAAAACAGTTTCCTGCAGGTTTATTTCATACAAGGAGTATGCCAACGGGGTGGGTTAACTTACGGGCGATCCAAGGGCAGGCAGCGGTGACTGACCTAAGCTGCCCTGCCCGCCTGCTGAGCCAAACTGCACGGTGGCCAACCCAATCGGTGATACCATTTATGTGGGGGTTATCCCCCTTAAATACCGTGGACCACCAGTCCATGACTTTGCTCACGCCTTTTTGGGTGACATTCATAACATGTTATTCTATGAATGTCACCCAAAATATTGCTTAAAAGTCCTGGTATGCATGCCTGTTTGTTTCTGTACAATCTAGATTACAAACAATGTTACTGCTTGTAGACATTGGTGCCAAGAAAGTACACTTAATAAGGCATGGTTGGAAGTCCAGTGCAGCAGAAGTGAAAAAGTTGTTTCTAATAAGTGATTATTAATTTCTAAAATTTAGTGGAGGGTCAAAACGCAATATTTTATAAAGCTTGAGATAAGTCTGACACCTTTTTAGTAAGCACATCACAGAGTGAAACAACATGTCCCAGAATGCACGTGTTCTTTTTCCCAAAAATGATTTCTGATTTTCCAAACATTACAAACAACATCACATTAATGACAGCATATGAATTTCAGTGTAGCTGTAATACAGCATTTCCATATCTGTGGAAGATTAAACGCACCATGAGCAGTGCGTTAAACACACATTATAACGGTTGTGTCTATGCATAAGTCCGTCAGACAATGTTGCATCACATGTGCAGCTATTACAACCAATACAGGCCTTGGAGGGAGTATATACACAATGCTAGGGGGGGGAACTTAGCCTCACTGGAGCAAGAAGAAGCCTAGTCTGTCCCATCATGAGCCAGCTGCTGTAAATCCAAGCGTAGCAGTTGCCAAATGTCCTGGGGAGAGATGTGGGCGGTTGTAGTGAGGCATACAGCTCGCTAGTGGTGTCACAGAGCATAAGGCTCTTAAACCATTGCGCAGTAGTGGGAGGGCGATTGCTCCCCCAGCAGAGCGCCACCTCCCGTTTGGCCAACAATAGTGCTATCGCTGTATAGCGGCGAATGCCCTTAGCGACGTTCTGGACAGATCCCAGCAGTGCCAGCAATGGGTCCGGGGCTATGTTAGTTTCCATCATCTGAGATAGTTGTGTAAAGATTGCTGTCCAGGAATTACCTATGCGCAAGCGGGTCCTTGCGAGGTGAAGAAATCAAGGCCTTCAGTCCATTGACACTTAGGGCCGTTAGAAGGACGGAGAGGGTCTATCTTGGCCATGAGGCTGGGTGTGATGTAGGTACGTCGGGGAAATGTAATGTGTATCAATTTACCTCTATGATTAGGGGAGATTAACTCGTTTGCTGACAGCTGTTGTGCAACTAAATAATAAAGGTGTAGGTGCGGCACCCCGAAACGCCCTCCTCATACGGGAGAACCAATGTGCGTCAGTCCAGCCTAGGTCTGCAGCCTGCCCAGACAAGACGCAGGAGAAGGCTTCCCAGCGTTCCAAAGAAGGCATTTGTAAGGGGAATGGGTATATTTAGGAATAAAGAAAGAAATCGGGGTAGTACCACCATCTTAATAATGGCAATACTGCCAGCTATTGAAAGTGGTAATTTTATCCATCTCTCCATCTGTGATGTCAGCTTGTCAACTGCAGGGCTGTAATTCAATTGGAGGACTTGGTCTTTATCCCGGTGAATGTGAACGAAGAGGTCATGGACCCGTTGACCCAGATGCATGCCATTGGCTGAGAGTAAAGGAGCACAATGAGGGACGTAAACCCCATGGGAGGCCAAGTTTCCAAAGTGTTGCTAATAAAAAAGGCAACTTGTGTGAGTCAAAAGCCTTTTCGGCATCTAACAAGGCAACCACAGCTCTGACGTCTGGGGATATCCTATTCAGTACGGAAAACAGCGTGAGCAGGTTGATAGACATAGACCAATGTGGAATAAGCCCTGATTGGAGGGGGAGACATTGTTCTCAAGGAGAAGAGAAAGTCTAGTGGCAAGTATTTTTACAAGGACTTAATTGTCAAAATTCAGCAGCGACAGTGGACGGTAGGATTGGCAAGCTTTAGGGTCTCTCCTAGGTTTCACCAACAGAACTATAATCGCTTCCCAAATGGGAGGGGGGAAGAGTTCCCACCTCCAGCACCTCGTGTACAGTTCTAGGAGAGGGGGGTGTGATCAAATGTTTATATGCTTTATAAAATGCTCCCGTCAGTCCATCGGAGCTCGGGGCCTTGGACCCATCCATGGAGTCTATGGCGGAGACAATCTCTTCAACTGTTATTGGTTCACTAAGAAACAGCTGCTGAGGGGAGGACAGCCAGACCACTGCCACCTTGGAGAGATATTTAGCAAGCTCGTGGTCCTCCCCTGCACATTGGGAGGTATAAAGTCTGGTATAGTAACGCAACAATTCTGCCAGGAACTCACCATTGTCCGAGGTCTGAGTACCATCTACAAGAGCGAGTTTGGCAATATAACCACAGCCACTTTGTGGACAAAGCAGTCTAGCCAGTGTGCGGTCAGGGCACTTGCCCTCACCATACCGTCCTGCCATAGCGTACTTCCCAAGGAAGTTCACCTCCCGAAACCGCTAGTTCACGAAAGTCCTCCAACTTTTGAGCTCAGAGTAGCAGCTGGGTATTATCAAGTCCCGGAGCCCCGGCAACGTCTATCTGCTGTAGAGCAGACTCAATCTGCTCCATGTAATGGTGGATATAACAAAATATACCAATCTATTTATCTATTGTCACCCCGCGGATATAGGCCTTGAAGGCCTTCCAAAGGGTGGCCTGTGTAGACAGTGCCTTCATTGAGATAAAAATATTTGGGTATAGCTGAACAGTGTTCTTCCCAAAAAACACTGTGTCGAGCCCGATAGGGAAATTTCCAAACACGCTTCAACCCCCGCCCCAACCCCCCCACACCCCCAGAAATGGATAAAATCAGCATTAAGGGCACAGGAGCATGATCTGACAATGTGGGGGGGAGGCCGTTGACTTCACCTCGCCATGGCAGGAGCGATTTTGATAGGAGCCAATAATCTAAATGGGACCAAGTGCTGTGTGGTGCCGAGTAGAAGGTATGCCCCGAGTTCAACTAGTGCCGATGGTGCCACACATACTTAATTGAGTATGCGGTACAGATATTCTGTAATACCTGAAGTGCACAGGGCTTCCCAGCCAGGCAGCTCACCATTGAGTCATTGGTAGGACTAATGCATAGGTTAATGTCGCCCGCCCATTATGACATGATCAGCATCCACCCTCACCAGTATAGACAGTATCTCTTGGAAAAAGTCTGGTGAATCTAGGTTAGGTGCTCAGACATTTAGTTTAGCCAGGTTGCCTGTGACTGCTGCATACCTCCCCTCCTTATCACTGATGCAGTCTGTATGCATAAAGGGAACTGAACGATGAATTAAAATGCAAGCCCAGCGGGAATATGTGCCATAGGTAGAAAAATATCTGTGTGGGCCCCAAATGGAAGCATAGGAGAAGGATGAGCTAGGAGAGAGGTGCGTCTCCTGCAAAAACGCCACATTCACTCCTTGCCGGACTAGGTATTGTAGCAGTAACTTGCCCTTACGGGGGTAATTGATACTCCTAATATTCCAGCTCATAAATGAAACCTCCACCCCCTTGATTGTCCCGTTACGAGTCATGGGCTTGTCTTATGGTCTTGGTGTAGAACGTGTGTGCATGCAAGTGAAAATTATCCTTCCACTGTGATATGCAATCATATCTGTCATGAGCAACCCTTACCCAATGTTTACCCCCACCCATCCCATTGTAACAAATCAAAACTCCTCACTAGGCAAAATAAGTTAATATCCTGGCGATGAACCTCCCGCAGGAAGGTTCCACCAACTATTCCATGTGTATCTGTGTTTCTGTGCCAGTGCCCTTGTGTCAGTGTCCCTGTATCTGTTTCTGTGCCAGTGGCTTGTGTCAGTGTCCCTGTATCTGTGTTTCTGTGCCAGTGCCCTTGTGTCAGTGTCCCTGTATCTGTGTTTCTGTGCCAGTGCCCTTGTATCAGTGTCCCTGTATCTGTGTTTCTGTGCCAGTGCCCTTGTGTTAGTGTCCCTGTATCTATGTTTTTGTGCCAGTGCCCTTGTGTCATTGTCCCTGTATCTGTGTTTCTATGCCAGTGTCCTTGTGTCAGTGTCCCTGTATCTGTGTCTGTGCCAGTGCCCTTGTGTCAGTGTCCCTGTATCTGTTTCTGTGCCAGTGCCCTTATGTCAGTGTCCCTGTATCTGTGTTTCTGTACCAGTGCCCTTGTTTCAGTGTCCTTGTATCTGTTTCTGTGCCAGTGCCCTTGTGTCAGTGTCCCTGTATATGTGTTTCTGTGCCAGTGCCCCTTGTGTCAGTGTCCCTGTATCTGTGTTTCTGTGCCAGTGCCCTTGTGTCAGTGTCCCTGTATCTGTGTTTCTGTGCCAGTGCCCCTTGTGTCAGTGTCCCTGTATCTGTGTCTGTGCCAGTGCCCTTGTGTCAGTGTCCCTGTATCTGTTTCTGTGCCACTGCCCTTGTGTTAGTGTCCCTGTATCTGTGTTTCTGTGCCAGTGCCCTTGTGTCAGTGTCCCTGTGTCTAGTGCCAGTGCCCTCACGTCAGTGGCCCTGTATCTCTTTTTCTGTGCCTCTGCTCTTGTGGTAGTGTCCCTGTATCTGTTTCTGTGCCAGTGCCCTTGTGTCAGTGCCCCTGTATCTGTGTTTCTGTGCCAGTGCCCTTGTGTCAGTGTCCCTGTATCTGTGTCTGTGCCAGTGCCCTTGTGTCAGTGTCCCTGTATCTGTTTCTGTGCCACTGCCCTTGTGTTTGTGTCTCTGTATCTGTGTTTCTGTGCCAGTGGCCCTGTGTCAGTGTCCCTGTATCTGTGTTTCTGTGCCAGGGCCCTTGTATCAGTGTCCCTGTATCTGTGTTTCTGTGCCAGTGCCCCTTGTGTCAGTGTCCCTGTATCTGTGTCTGTGCCCTTGTGTCAGTGTCCCTGTATCTGTTTCTGTGCCACTGCCCTTGTGTTTGTGTCCCTGTATCTGTGTTTCTGTGCCAGTGGCCCTGTGTCAGTGTCCCTGTATCTAGTGCCAGTGCCCTCACGTCAGTGTCCCTGTATCTCTTTTTCTGTGCCTCTGCTCTTGTGGTAGTGTCCCTGTATCTGTTTCTGTGCCAGTGCCCTTGTGTCAGAGTCCCTGTATCTGTTTCTGTGCCAGTGCCCTTGTGTCAGTGTCCCTGTATCTGTGTTTCTGTGCCAGTGCCCTTGTGTTAGTGTCCCTGTATCTGTGTTTCTGTGCCAGTGCCCTTGTATCAGTGTCCCTGTATCTGTGTTTCTGTGCCAGTGCCCTTGTGTCAGTGTCCCTGTATCTGTGTTTCTGTGCCAGTGCCCTCACGTCAGTGTCCCTGTATCTCTTTTTCTGTGCCTCTGCTCTTGTGGTAGTATCCCTGTATCTGTTTCTATGCCACTGCCCTTGTGTTAGTGTCCCTGTATCTGTGTTTCTGTGCCAGTGCCCTTGTGTCAGTGTCCCTGTATCTGTGTTTCTGTGCCAGTGCCCTTGTGTCAGTGTCCCTGTATCTGTGTTTCTGTGCCAGTGCCCTTGTGTCAGTGTCCCTGTATCTGTGTTTCTGTGCCAGTGCCCTCACGTCAGTGTCCCTGTATCTCTTTTTCTGTGCCTCTGCTCTTGTGGTAGTGTCCCTGTATCTGTTTCTGTGCCTCTGCTCTTGTGGTAGTGTCCCTGTTTCTGTTTCTGTGCCAGTGCCCTTGTGTCAGTGCCCCTGTGTCTGTGTTTCTGTGCTAGTGCACTTCTGGACACATTAGTCCACTGAGCCACTAGATCTGGCCTGGACCAGCAGATAACAATGTGGTGGCAGGCCCAATGAAATGCTAAGAAATCAGACTACAAGACTGTCAAAGCGTAGACCCCTGTGGAACCCCGTTCAAACAGGTCCCTACAAAATTGCACAGAAGTTAGGACTTCTTCCCAGCTGAGTTTCGCACAGACGGCTGGAGCAATGTAAGAAACATGTGATTGTGACCTGACACCCTACTCCCTCTCGTACCTTAGAAATAGAATTGTGGCATCTTGATCAGCCTGGGCTGAGCAGCCTAATAGTGAGAAAAATGTGACCGAATAGAGGAGGCACAACCCCAAGCACGATTGGAGCCACAACAGGTCACCCCGATATGACACCACCAAGAATAACTCTAAGACCAAGATATGATACCACCAAGAATAACTATAAGACCAAGATATGGCACCACCAAGAATACCTCTAGGACCAAGATATGACACCACCAACAATACCTCTAAGACCAAGATATGACACCACCAAGAATAACTCTAAGACCAAGATATGACACCAATAAGAATAACTCTAAGGCCAAGATATGACACCGCCAAGAATACCTTTAAGACCAAGGTATGACACCACCAAGAATAACTCTAAGGCCAAGATATGACACCACCAAGAATAACTCTAAGACCAAGATATGACACCAATAAGAATAACTCTAAGGCCAAGATATGACACCAATAAGAATAACTCTAAGGCCAAGATATGACACCAATAAGAATAACTCTAAGGCCAAGATATGACACCAATAAGAATAACTCTAAGGCCAAGATATGACACCACCAAGAATACCTTTAAGACCAAGGTATTCGGGGTGGCTGGGCTCTTCCTAATATAGTGCTTTATTACTGGGCTTCCGTTCTGCAGTATAGTACTGAACTGGTGAAGGAATACTCTTTCTCTCTTTCAACCGGGCTTCCTTCACCATTTCAGCTCCTACTGGGAGAGGAGACCCGCGGCTGTCTTCTTAGACAGGTATCTTTCGGATACTACAAGCATGTCAGATTTAAGACACTGATGAATTCGTTTAAGGTTTTCCGTAATATCCGCAGAATATACGGGCTGGGCAGACTTAATTATTACTCCCCTATCAATGCAAACGGCAACCTGCCTGCTATCTTTGGCAGGTCTTATCTACTAGACTGGTATAAAGCGGGTATCATAAAGTTAGGGGACCTAATTTCCAGCGAAGGAGTTAAATCCTTTGCAGATTTACAAAACAAATATGGATTGAAAAACCAAGATGCCTTTAAATATTTTACTATACATGACTTTCTTTCTCGAAAGGCTGGGGGACCAGCAGGATTTTCAGAAATCGAATTCATCAAAAGGCTACGGGCCCCAGCGACTCCCCGGATAGGTCACATATACTCTGCACTAAATAGTCAAACCCCTGATGACCTACCTAGAATTGCAGATAAATGGCTTGTAAAACTGGCGGCCCCACATAGTACGTTTTATAAATCACTGGAACTTTCTCAAAGCGACTTGCTGTCAGCTAAACTGCAGGTGCAACATTTCAAAACCATCTTTTTCTTATATATTACTCCTAGTAAAATTGCCAAATGGGGAGTAGGCAAGGGAACGCTGTGCCCTCGATGTTCGGAGTTTGGAGCTGACGCAATACACATGTTCGCCACTTGCCTGAAACTTACTTCAGTCCTTCTCAAAGTACAGGATTTTCTGGGGAGGGTTATCTCTCAGGCTCTAGTGTTGACCCCCATAACCATCCTGTTGGGGACACAAGAGGAGGCCAACAGGGTAAGGGGTGGAGCGTTTATCTTTGTCGCTATGACAGTGTGGAGGATCTGTGTTGCTTCAGCATGGATAGAGATTGACCCCCCTCCTTTTTCCCAATGGTTGGCCAGGCTAATGGCGACCTACCACCTTGAAAAGGCTGTATATGCTAAAAAAGGTCGTAAAGGGCGAAAGAAGGGGTTGGAGATCTGGGGGTTTCTCACCTCCTGGCTGGCACAGCCTGGCCCAAATGGCTAAATACTTAGTTCTGAGGAGGGCAGCTCATGGCTGGCTGCAGTCCTGACTGTGCTCCCTCTTCTTTCTTCCTTCCATGTTTACGTACTTTCTTTTTTTTTTTTTTTTTCCCTTCTTCTTTCTTTTGTGGTATTTTCCTCGTCTTTTCTTTTTTTTTCTACCGCTCGTCTGTTCAGTCTTATTTCTTATTTCTATTCTTTTATTTTTTTATTTTTCTCCGACTCATAACCCAATTTCGTGGTTTATATATATATATATTTTTTTTCTAATTATTATTAGTGTCCTTGAAAACATTGTCATCTCGTGGTTGTTTGGGGTGGGGGGTGGAGGGGTGGGAGTCGAACTGATATATCTTTGTATTTACTGCTTTGGAAAAAAAAAAAAAAAAAAAAGACCAAGGTATGACACCACCAAGAATAACTCTAAGACCAAGATATGACACCACCAACAATACCTCTAAGACCAAGATATGACACCACCAAGAATAACTCTAAGACCAAGATATGACACCACCAAGAATAACTCTAAGACCAAGATATGACACCACCAAGAATACCTTTAAGACCAAGGTATGACACCACCAAGAATAACTCTAAGACCAAGATATGACACCACCAAGAATAACTCTAAGACCAAGATATGACACCACCAAGAATAATTCTAAGACCAAGATATGGCACCACCAAGAATACCTCTAAGACCAAGATTTGATACCACCAACAATACCGCTAAGACCAAGATATGACACCACCAAGAATAACTCTAAGACCAAGATATGACACCACCAAGAATAACTCTAAGACCAAGATATGACACCACCAAGAATACCTTTAAGACCAAGGTATGACACCACCAAGAATAACTCTAAGACCAAGATATGACACCACCAAGAATAACTCTAAGACCAAGATATGACACCACCAAGAATAATTCTAAGACCAAGATATGGCACCACCAAGAATACCTCTAAGACCAAGATTTGATACCACCAACAATACCGCTAAGACCAAGATATGACACCACCAAGAATAACTCTAAGACCAAGATATGACACCACCAAGAATAACTCTAAGACCAAGATATGACACCACCAAGAATACCTTTAAGACCAAGGTATGACACCACCAAGAATAACTCTAAGACCAAGATATGACACCACCAAGAATAACTCTAAGACCAAGATATGACACCACCAAGAATAATTCTAAGACCAAGATATGGCACCACCAAGAATACCTCTAAGACCAAGATTTGATACCACCAACAATACCGCTAAGACCAAGATATGACACCACCAAGAATAACTCTAAGACCAAGCATCTAGTAAGCTCTCCAAGAGTGGAACACAAGAGCTTGTTAATAAGAAGCAGTAACCCTGCTGAACTGAAGCCATTGTGATTACCTTACAATAATGACAGGAGGTGATTGAACAAACAGATTAGTATCAAGGACTTATTCCATCAAGAAATGACCTACAGGAGCATTGAAGACAGAAAGAATAGAGTCATGTAGGAAACTGACAAACCAGCTGAACTACAAGAAGGACCTCACCAATCAATCAATAAAGACTTCCTGAAACAGGCAGTCCACGAAATCAAGGAAGAAACACCAGCAGTAAAGGAAGACCTGCTGCAAGACTTGAAGGAGATGAAGAAGGACGTCAATAATTTTGGTAACTGGGTGAACGAGTTGGAGGCGGGACTAAAATTACAGGCTGACAACTTCGAACATCCACAAAGGCGGAGGCTGGTATTAAAGGAGCAGCCGCTGACTTGCCAGGAAAAATATGAAGATTTCGAGCTGAAACAACATTCCATTTGTGGTATAACCTGTTAGAATGGACCCGAGATTGCTTACGCAGTGCCCTATATAAGTTAGCATTCGCTGCACCATTTCCTGTTCAGGCACCATTTTGAATCATAATCAAAACGAATTATTTGCTTTTTCTGAGAAAAAGCCTCTGTTAAGTTTTGTTTCTGAAATGTTAGGTTTTGCTTCGGTAATGAATAGACTGTTCATATTAGTGCATACCTTTCTTACTAGTTTCGTGGCGAGCGTAGGGTGAGATGATCTTGGACTGTGCTAGGTTGTGTGCGATACGAGAACCAAAGCTTATTTTTTTGCATTTTACTGTCCAGCTGCATCTGCCTGGAAATTTCCACTGTGGGTGTGCCTTCGCCCGGGTATGAAATGTACATAATGTATCTCTATGCTTGTTGATTTACTTTCCTTCTGTACCACTCTTCGAGACTGTGCAGACAGGGCTCGACTCTGAGTGCATCTGAATAAAACAACTATTGGTATATTCTCCACTGATTCTTCTGACTCTTCATTTGGTATGGAAGGTTGAGAGGTGGTCCGAGGAGACCCGGGTGGCCCCAAGCGGGTCACTTCCTTAAGTTGGCGCCCGAACAGGGACTCCTTCGGGTGATTGATCCATCCCTTTGCCGCAGACGGGGGAGGACAAGGGCATCGTCTGATAAGACTGACGGCTCAGGGAACCCTGCACGAGGAGTTTCTGTTACTCGCAGCTGCTCCTTCTGTCCCGCCGGACGGTGCCTCGTCCAGTGGTCATCACGACTGGAAACCCTTGATCTGACTGTTTGGTCTGAGGAGTCGGCAGTGGAGAACCAGTTTGTTCTACTACTGTTATCAGGTGAGTTTGTTTTGGTTCTTTGGGGATATAGTACCATTTGGGTCTGAGTTTGTTATGGTCTGAGGACTGTCCCAATAAAAAGTGTTTGCAAACATTTTGCCAGGTAAAAATAATGATTTTGTTTTTCTTTTGAAATGCCTGGCCTAAGTAAGTTTTGTAGTTTGTGTTGTCGTCGTTGTTCTGCAGATGCTCGTTTGGAAGAAGCTCAGCCTGCGCCACCTGAAGGCAGCCCTAATTTTGATATGTATGTGAAACATGGTCTTGGCCCTATTATGTTAAGTACATTATGGCACAAATATACGAGGGACAATGCCGAGTTACAGTGTCCTTTGACAGGCTCTTTTGATGAACAGAAGATTGGCTTTTCACAAGAACAGTTGTTTAAGAGACAAAGTAGACAGTTGATGTTTGACGCTCTTCAAACTTTCCAGAAAGAGGCAAATCAAAGACGGTTAAAAATGGAGGAAGATGCACGGAAAGGAAGGATGCCGACTCTTACACAGAAAGCTGTGGCGTATGGTAGAGAAAAGCATGAGACAGGAATAGAATGTGAAGATAGGAGATTTTGGTTGCATATTGATAAGTCCTATGTGGGCAAAGCGGGACGATGATACATTTGTAGAGGAGTTGTTAGATACTCAACTTCCACCTCCTTACGCCCCACAGAGGATATACCCCGTTGTCTCTTTGCAGACACAGCAGCCCACCTCGTCTGCTGAAGTTGCCCCTGTATCTACGACTGTTGTACTTACAGCTCCGGTTACTGTGCCTCCCGTGCTTTCTCTCCCTTCACCATCCTTGACAACTGTGACCTCTATTACATTCACCGTCCCTACTCTGGTGCCCTCTGTTCTTTCTCCTCCGGTACAGCCATTGATCATTGACTACAGTTCTACCTACTACTCCTTTTACCCCTCCTCCTGCAGTTATTCATCCCCCGGGCTTTCGGATGCTGATACCCCTGTACGTGGGTTTGAAGACAGGGATTTGGTGAGATTTAGGGAACGAACAGGTCCATTGAAGCGATCTGAAATAGGGGAGGAAGAGAAGAGGACAATAGCAAGTCAAGCCATGCGGTGGGCTCGTAATACAGTTTATAGTGTGGAGGATATTTGGTGACTTATATGCAATTTTGAGCCCTTTTTACAACAGCATGCTCTTCAACATATGTCTGCCACATTGATTGATCTGTGGCATACACACATTGGGTCAGAGGCTTCTTTTCAGGACCTTTTTTGAGTGGATTTTTAGTAGGTTAGAAGGATCCCAGAAACAGGCCAAATTTATAAAACCAGCTATGCACATGTTGAAACCAAGGAAGTTTAGTTTGGTGGGCAAGACTCAATATCTCAATTAATCCCTATTTATAGCTTTTGAGTTCTTGCGTGGCCCACAAACGGACCCAAAATAGCACAGGTCTTAATATGGCTTGATGTTCTATTCACCTAATATTAATATATTGGAATCAGATGTTTGTACTGAGATGTGAAGTAACATCCTTATGAATTTGTTTCCCTCTCCTGTAAGCATGCTCAGACTGTTCACCCCCCAACATTCTGCACCATAGAGGGTTGCGGATTGTGCCCTGTACTTATAAACTTCTAGGGCTGGTGGGGCTGCCTTTGATGGACTTGTCTGTTGCTTTTTCACAATTGCCATTGAATTTTGGAACAAGATAGCCCTGCAATATGTATGTGTTGTTTCCATGACAATTTGGCATGTAATATAATACCAAGATAATTGAAGTTGGCCACATACTCCAATTTTTGTTTTTGAACTGTGATATTTTTTCTTAAAGGATTTATGTGGTTTTATGGCCATATATTTAGTCTTGGTTGAATTAATTTCAAGGCCTTTTATGGTACGAAATTCACTGAAACAGTCTAGTAGCTTTTGCAATCCCTTTGGTGTTTGCGATATTAAAATTGTGTCATCAGCAAAAAGTAATGCCGGTATTGGCACCCCTCCTAGCTTTGGGGAGTTGTGTTTGCAACCCCGAAGATGTTGCTCAACGTCATTTGCGTAAAATGAAAAGAGGGTGGGTGCCAGTACATACCCTGCCTTACTCCCCTTTTTATTGGGATTGTATCCGTAAGGTCACCCCTGGATCCCCATCTGACTCTTGCGTAGTTGTCTTTATGTAGCCGTACTATCTGTGCTAGAAGATCTCCAAGTACTCCCTGAGTTTTTAAAGAGTTCCAGAGAGAGTCCCTAGGGATAAGGTAAAAAGCGGCTTCGGATCTATGAATGCTATGTACAAATGTCCTCCCTTTAGTTTGGTGTACTTCCACGCTACGCATAACAGCCCTAAAACCTTGTCAATTGTACTTGTTCTTATTCTGAAGCCAGCGTGGTACTGGCTCAGGATATTATTTTCCTCCATCCGATTGTTAACGCCATCGCAGCGGCAGGTGCTGGACATTCCAATTGCGGGCGTGGTCGTGACGAGCTCAGCTCGTCATGCGCACAGCCCGCCCGTGCAGCATGACGAGCTGAGCTCGTCATGAGCAGGGAAGGGGTTAAGCTTACTTAGGTTCTGTTTTGCAAACAGTGCTCTACCTGTTCTGTGTGTGACTAGAATAAAGAAAAGACCCGCTCGACCTGTATCGCTTCCTACATTCCTCACAAGTGCTTATGGTTCTGATCCCAAAATGGAATTGTACTCGCTATGCAATGTCTATTGTCAAACATAATTTATTCTTAGATCTTGTATTTTGTCATACTTGTTACCATCAATAAACACAGACCAAAGTAGTCTACGTATACATTTCCATAATTTTAAGAAGTTGTTCCATAAATTACTTTTGATTAAATCTATTACAGCAATAGATTTTTAGACACATTACATATATTAAAACCAGAGATACTCCCACACAACAATCCACTCACTCCTAAACACATCCAAAATCACTTCCTTTCATACACTACATTCACACCCTGACCCAGCCAGTCTACACATACACAAAACAAAATACAACGGGGAAATAGTTTAGTCTTGTGAACTGGGATCACTCTTCAAAAGTGGTCAACGCACGTTTCGGTACGGGCATTGATTTCATCTAATCACCTTCTTCAGGACCAGACAACAATACAAATGCTTCAGGGGGTGTTCAATGGGGAGATTAGTTTATTCAGCACACTAAGGCTGATAATGACTTAGAATCACACAGGAATCAGAGTAACTTGCCACTTCCTACGTAATCCTTTTTGGGAATTCCTAAACATGCCCACATTCTGGGGCCAACAATATTGGTCAAGCAAAAGTCCTTGTGATGTGTTCTTCTTAGGCACAACAAGATTCACAACTTCACGGTTCACTAGTGGAGAATCCTCTTCCCATGTTAGGGCGTCCTCAAAGTAATACCTCTCGGTACTCTCTCGTCGTGTTCAGACTCCCATGGTTCTGAAGGAATCAGGTGCCTCTGTTCTGTGTGTGTGAGGAAGCAAACAGTGATGTCACAAGCCTTGTACCTGTTCTTTGTGCCAGGGAAGCTTGCACCTCCCTGCACATGTTTTAAGTGTACTATATGTGTGAGAAGGCAAACAGTGATGTCAAAAGCCTTGCACCTGTTCTTTGTGCCGTGGAAGCTTGCTCTGCTGCTGCACACGTTGTAAGTGCTCTGTGAGTGTGAAATAGCAAATTGTGATGTCAAGAGTAACCCTGGGCAAAGCACTACGCTACGCTCGCGTAGTTTGCGAAGTTTGCGCTACTTCGCACAACGCGAATTGCACGTAGCACAGTGCAAACACGCGTAGCGTAGCGTAGTGCAGCGGTCATTTTGCTTGCTCGCGGTCCTCAACGTCAAGTTGGCGACCGCGAGCAAGCAAAATGACATCCTCGGCGAGACTTTTTCCTCGTTCGCGATCAGCAACATCAAGTTGCCGATCGCAAGCGTGGAAAATAAACCTCCTGGCGAGATTCTCAACGCGGGAGGTCAGGTTTCTCATTGCGAGTGGTCGCGTATGCTCGCGACCGCCGCGATGAGAAACTACCAGTCCGCGTTGAGAAAGCTGCCGCTCGAGTAAAAATCTACTCGAGCGGCAGTAAAAGACAGCTCGCACTGTGCAAGATGCCGTTTTCAATGATTGCACAGTGCGGACAAGCATCCGGCACTGTGCAATCATTGCGAACAGTGCACTACGCAGTTCGCGTAGTGCTACGTGTAGCTCGCGTAGTGCGAACTGCACTTTGCGTAGCTTCGCGTAGCGCTACTTCGCGAACTACGCCCAGGCTTAGTCAAGAGCCTTGTACCTGTTCTTTGACTCATGATAGCTTGTGCTACCCTACTCATGTTGTAAGTGTTCTGTGAGTGTGAGAAAGTAAGCATTGATGTTACAAGCCTTGTACCTGTTCTTTGTGCCAGGGAAGTTTGCACCGCGCTGCACATGTTGTGAGTTTTCAGTGAGTGCGAGAAGGCAAACACTGCTGCTACGTGACTTGTAGCTATTATTTGTTCCAGGCTAGCTTGCACCACGCTGCACATTTTTTATATGATCTCCTTGTGTGAGGAAACGCACAATGTTATCATGGTGTGGTGATTACCCCTTTGGGCCCACTTCGGTTCTTCCTTCCTTGCACGTATTAGCTGTTTTAGACTGCCTTTGCTTTGTATAGTCACACATATTACGTTTGTTTCTGTGACATATTATTTTAGAAATATGCTGCACATAATATTTGTTACTCAGTGACTGTACTTGCGATTCAGTCTGAACATTTCGTATAAAGTCAAACAACATGATGTACTCTTTTCTTGTGCCCGGTCAGCAACATCACCTAACATTTTTAGACATAGCACAGCTGCAGGTTTCTAACACAGTAGGTCTTATCATATAAACTGTGTCTCGCCCCATTGGAGGGTAGAGAGGATAATTCCAGTAGAGAGACCGGTCTTGGAACGGAGGCAGCAGCCTTGCATAAACTGAGTTTACACCTATGATGCGGACCACCTAACTACACATACCAGGTATGGAGTCCGGCGATAATCCCATAGAAAACTAATATATCCATGTGCTCACATAGTGAGGGTAGTCTAGATAGATATATTAGTTGCCATGTTTGGGTTGTTCATTGTATACAGCCTGCTAGTAATGTTGATTACGTTGTTTAGTTCCATCTGCCTATTGATTGCAGCACAGTTGCTTCAAAATAGACTACAATAGTTTCAATAAATATATTGTAAACTTCCTTCATGTTTTTCTTTTGTTTACTATGCACATACTCTAGGGAGAACGAAAGGTGAATTTTTTTTCCACGATTCCATTGGGCACTAGAGTTTCATGTTCTTGGTTTGCCAAAATCACCCGCTCTCTGGAAAGGTAAGAAGTCCAGGTGAGGCTCTGTGAGCTACTCGGATTTGGGCCGACAGGCACAGACGCCGTTGAGAGACTCAGTCCCTACATTCTGACATCCTGTTCTCCCAAGGCACAGTTCTGTTTCCAAACAAAATCCCTGCACCAATGTGTGCTGTATCTATTCTTCATGCAAGGAAGCTTGCACTGCTGTTGCCCATGTGGTATCTAATGTGCTTGTTAATTATGTTCACTCTACACATTTTTCCATTTATCAAATGGCTAACACTATCAGGGAGGAGGAGGGCCACAAGGGGGAAGTAGCACTGCATGTTTGTTTACCCCACACAAACACACAACCGGTTTCACACTGGTAAAGGAGTGCAAGCTTCCTTCACACACACAGGAAAGGTTTCACATGAACATACACAGTACTGGTGGTACAACCCTGTGTGCACAGACAAGCAGTGCCAGAGAAGGGGAATAGCACAGGCAGCTGCGGTGCCCGCCACCCCTGTCCCCCCAACCTCTCCCTGGCTCTGCACAGCTCTGGGGCTTGTAAAGGCACAGGTGCAGTGTCCTGTCAAACAGAGAGTGGGTGGGACATGTGAACATAACCGCATCATGTAAGATATCTGCAAAAAGCATGTGAACAATTTAGGCCTTCTACAATGCAACTGGTGAAGTGAAACCTTTTTGGCCAATTTGATTTATATTCGGGTATTTTATTAAATGACACCCTCTCTGACCAACCCCTGTCTTGGTTAATGTAACACAAATGCCACCCATCACCGATACTCACTGCTGGAAATTGAAGTTCATTCGGAGGACATCATGGGAACTCATTAGTAATTATATCAGTGAATCAGGCCCCAGGACTGCCTACAGGAGAGCCATTAATTAATTAGCTTGATTGAGTACTTCGCCCTTGACTGACACTGGATTCTTGGACCACAGATGAAAGCTTGTGCTCAGACACAGGAAATGAAGAACACCTAAGGGTGCTATAGTTTTCAGTGAAATGGTGATATGGATGGAATGACTTTGAAGGTTTTATAGTAATCTCTAGCTAATCAGGTCTAACCTACTAGTATGTAACATAACTGGTCTATATTTGCAACTAGTTACCATGGAACCCTTTCAGTGGTGTAATGAAACCTTGGGGGGGCGGAGGCTGCGAGGGGCCCCCATATACAACTACCCCACTACCTGTGATTTTCATGCACCTGTTCCCAGTACCTACCCCCAATATACTGCAGGAGTTTCATGTTCTTCAAGCTTTAGCTTCAAGGAGACCAGCGCCCTCTGCAGTCAGGGTGACATCATGGCTTATCAATAACGTTTTTTTTGTGTTAATTATATGCAAAATAGGGGTTTATTTGCAAATCATAGCAATAACTCAAATTAAAGCTGCCAAAAATATAAATGTCTTCAGAGGCTGTAGCTTGTGAGTGAGATGCAGCAACAAATGAACCCTCCCTTCTTCAGGCTGTACTACACTTTTTATAGACCCATAGTCCACCCTGCGTGGTGCCACATATGCCACTGATAAGTCCTCGCTGCCAGGGACGAAATGTTGTCTTATAGCTATAGGGTCAAGGAGAAACCCTGGCTAACAACTCAGCAAACCCAGGCAGGGCACAATACCTCACTGTACCTCGCTTGCCTCATGTGCCAACATTAGGATTTCCTAAAAGTGATTCAATTAGTAGTTGAGGCACAAATACCACCCCATATGGTAATGAGTAGCTAATCCAAACTTCTTTCAAAGATGTGGAACAGAAGTGGCTCCCTCTATAAGTAAATTTGGAAATATGGAGCCAAACTGTGCGATCTTTACAACACAGTTTAAGAAGGGAAATAGACAGCAATTCTAAGCCTTTATAAATTTTTCCCAAACGGTGCTCATGACAAATTCTTGTACATCAGGGTGTTCCACAGTACCTGAAAGCAGTATTTCTCTTCATTAAAAAGCTCATATGCACCTTTTCCAAAATTGTGTAACCAATAAAAACACTGGATGCGCAAAAGACACATATTTGTGACCCAGAAGATTAAGTGCTTGCTGCAGTGCACCCATAATAGATACCTTTGTACTACAGCACACCCATGAAAGACATATTTGTGCACCAGAAGATGAAGTATTTGCTACAGTGTACCATAAAAGACACTTTTGTACTACAGTGCATCTATAAAAGACACATTTGTACTACAACACACCCATGAAAGACACATTTGTACTACAGTGCACCCATAATAGATACCTTTGTACTACAGCACACCCATAAAAGACATATTTGTGCAGCAGAAGATGAAGTGTTTGCTACAGTGCACCCATAAAAGACACACTTGTACTACAGTGCCTCCATAAACAACACATATTTGCACCCTAGAATATGGAGTACTTGCTACAGTGCACCCACAAAAGACACATATTTGTACCCCTGAAGAGGCAGTGCTTGCTACAGTGCACCCACAAAAGACACATATTTGTACCCCTGAAGAGGCAGTACTTGCTACAGTGCACCCACAAAAGACACATATTTGTACCCCTGAAGAGGCAGTGCTTGCTACAGTGCACCTACAAACGACACATATTTGTACCCCAGAAGAGGCAGTGCTTCCTACAGTGCACCCACAAAAGACACATTTGTACTCCAGAAGAGGGAGCACCTGAATATCAGATTAGATGGACAAGAGAATGAAAAGGACAAAGAAGAGCTGCTGCCCGAAGACTGACGCCCTCCTGCAGATGAAATTAGCGCCAAACCCTGCCTGCTGTGAGGAAGACTCGGCAATCGTGGTGTGCTGACTTGTCGTGCAACTGTGAGTCCTCCAAGAACCCTGGAGCTCCTCCAGCCTTCAAGAAATCACCAAGAAGCTCCCTTGGAGTGAAGGTATCACTCCCCTGCACACCACAGGCACAGATCCCGTGAAGTCAGGTTTGTCAACCTGCTGCTCTCTGACAACCCAAATGCAGCACTGAAGCAAAAAAAGGTACAACAGCTCCTTAGGGTCAAATCTGTCTCTTCACCAAGTTTGGACACACCAGGACCTACAGGAGCCATGGCGTACCAATACCCGGGGTACCAGGCCCCCAAAAGCAAACACCAAGAAGAAGAGTTCACTACGGACTCATATGACTCCAGAAGCAAACACCCATCATGAGACATTGAGACCCCTGAGACCCACTTCCTGAGTAGCCCGGCTGTCCCGAGATCGCCTCTCCAAGTCTCCGTCTCCTGACATCAAGGACTCATAGATGCACAACGCCTGGCTGACCTAACTTCTCTGTACCAGACCTGGTAACGATGAACAAGGTGTGCTCCCATGCTCCTGTGGCCCTTGCTACCTCCTCCCTCCAATGGACCCATCAGACTTACCTGTAAGTCCTACTGTGCAGTGTGTTTTCCACTGGCCCCCTTCATCTTCGCGCATCAGCTTCCAAGACCCTCAGTGTTCTGGTCCTGGCCGACTCGCACAGTCCCAAACTTCTCATGCTGGAATTTTGGACCTGGTCCTGACATTGACCTAAAACGAGAAGGTGAACTTTGTGAGAGAATTGCCTGTTTTAATAGGAATTTTGAGCTTTTTCACCATTGTCTTCAATGGTGCGTAATTGCGCATGAAAGTGATATATTCTCCGAACTTTAAAAAATTATAACACAGAAAGTGCTTACCTTAGAATTGTGTTCTTTGTCTTAAAAATTACATAAAAATTAATACTATTTTTAAAAATTGGTCTGGGATTTATTCTTGAGTGTGTGTCTCATTTATTGCCTCGGTGAATACAACAAATGCTTACCACTACCCTCTGATAAGCCTAACTGCTCGCCCACACTACTACAAAAAGAACATTAGTGTCATCTAATTTAGCCTTTGTGTCCCAGTTAAGGGATCCATTGGACTTTTTGCACAGTGTTCCTTATTTTTTATTCGACTATATAGAGAGCCCGATTCCTACATTCTCCACCTGGATCACGATTGCACCAACAGAGTTGCCTCTGTCAAACCCACCAAACCCAACAGATCCTCCATACAGGCCAGTTGGTATACGGCACTGAGAACCAATGAACGCAACTTCAAACAACTTGAAAGGAAATGGTGCTCCAGCAAGGAACCACAGAACGAGCCACATTCAAGACATCCCTCAACCTGTTATAGGGATTCTGCACACACAGAGCTATGCACAGGATGATAGGACCTCTGAATATAGTGGTGAGCCAACCATAAACCTTAGCACCTAAAACCCCAACCCAACTAGCTTTAGTGTCTCATTAGCAACACGGTTAACAATGCTTAGACAACCCAAAACACGGTATCTCTCTCTCAGGACTCGCAGTAGCAAGAACACCCTTTCATAACTCACTCATACCTGTCCACAACGTGCGTAAGAAGAGACACAGTATAGTTTAAAATGTTTATTTCAACTTACGTGCTCTAAGATACAGTACACGTGTCAGTACTATCAGCATAATGCATAAGAATAATATAATCAGCATAGTTACAACTCCATAGAATACAAACGGGGAAAGCATTTCATAAAGCAGTGGATATATGGCTAAATGACCTTACCACCCTCCCCGTGCTAGTAACTATTGTATTATAAAAATAGAAGACCTCTGGGCATTGTCTAGCGAACCCCCATACCTCAGTCTCTAGATGCAAAGTCTACATCAGCAGACAATCACAGCTCTTCTCACTGGAAAGGTTTTTCTCCAAGTCCCTCTTAAGCGGGAAAACCGCAATATTAAAAGCACACAAATTTCTCCATGGCAGCTGTACATAGTGTTATGTCTAGGTGTGAGGGACTGGCCAGATCAGCAAGAACAAGGGACGTTGTTTTTCGACCTTGTACATGTTGTGCAGACTGAGCCCAAAGGGAACAGGAGAAAAGGTGAGAGACAGAAATGCAGACAGTTCTAAAATAACTTGGCAGGAGCAGAGGTCGGTAGAACAACGGCTCAGAGTAACGTGCGCAAAAAAAGGCAGCATGGCAGCCAGGCCTAAGTCAACGTAGCAAGGCAGGCCAGGAGGCCACAAACCACAAGACAAACCAATACCACCAACTCCTGAAAGAGACTAAAAGGAGAGCCCTTGCAGACCGCATCAAAGCCAGTTCCAATCACAGCAAAGAACTCTTCAACATCGTCAGAGAGGTGCCCAACCCCTCAGCCACCAAAAACATCATCACCCCTTCCCAGGAACTTTGTGCCCTGGCAGACTTCTTCCACCACAAGATCTCCAACTGCAACAAAAACTTTGAACCCCAACCCACTGCTGTTGTCACCCTCAACCTCTTCGTTCACACAGATACAAACCCCAATCACCTGCTCACCACATGGGACCACCTCACTACTCTAAACACCACAGCCATTATGAATTCCGCCCACTCAGGAGAACCCATGGACCCCTATCCCCTCCACATCTTCACATCCTCAACCTAGGGAGCAAGATGATCAGCAATGAGCTCACTGCCATCTTCAATGCATCCATCACCAAGGCCACCTTCTCTGAAGAATGGAAACACACAGAGGTCAAAACCCTTGTCAAGAAACCATCCGCCGAACCCAATGTACTCAGAAACTACCATCCCAGTTCTCTGCTCCGCTTTTCTGCCAAAGTCCTCAAAAAAGCCATTGACGGCCAACTCACGGAACACCTGGAGAACAACAATCTTCTGGACACCTCCCAAAACTGATTCTGCTCCAACCACAGCACAAAAACTGCCCTGATCGCTGCCACCGATGACATTAAATTCTTCCTTGACTGGGGTGAAACTGCGGCCCTGATCCTCCTCGACCTCTCAGCAGCGTTCGACACCATATCCCACAACACCTTTCTCAAGAGGCTTCACCACATTGGTATACAAGGAGACACACTCAAATGGATCACCTCCTTCCTCACCGGAAGAACGCAGAGAATCTGCCTACCACCTTTCACCTCGAAACCTAAGAACATCATCTGCGTCGTCCATCAGCCGTATACTGTTCAACATCTACATGACCCCCTTGGCCAACATCGCCAGAACCCATGGACTAAACGTCATATCCTAAGCCAACAACACTTAACTCATCCTCTCACTATCAGAAGACTCCTCAACCATGATGGGCAACTTCTGCAGGTGCATGAAGAGCATCGCCGACTGGATGAAAGACAACTACGTAAAACTCAACACAGACAAAACGGAAGTACTGATCTTCGGGAACAACACCTCCCAGTGGATCGATGCCTTGGGTCTTCTGAACTTGGGCCCACACCCACTCTGACAGACCATGCCTGCAACCTTGGCATCATCCTCATTCAGCTCCCTGCTTGCGACCTAAGCAGGTCTCATAGACTCTGCCTGCCGGCTTTGTTGTATCTGACCAGTGTGCCTTGTTGACCCTGCAGCGCTCTCTCTCGCCGCCATATTGTACTAGTGCACTGCCTGTAAGCTCAATTTTGCATTCCATTAGTCAGCCTCATTGTCACTGTATAGCTAGCGTGTCAGTGCTGCATGTAACATTATTTTTCCATTCTGTTAATTAGCCTTATTTTCACTATATAGATAGCGTGTTTGTGCTGCCTGTTACTTTATTTTCCTTTCTGTTAAATTAGCCTCATTGTCACTATCAACTATTCTTCCCTATTTTTACCGCACTGTTTCTGGAGCCACCCCACCTCGCCGCTCACTCCTTTCTGAATGCTCCCACTTCCCGCCACCCAGCGCCCTGCCCCCACCCAGGGCCTAGTTAATGGAGGCTGCAGCGTGCCAAAGGCAGGCCCGTCCTCACCTGTCTACACCTGTCCCTCCTACCATCCACAGATACTCCACCCCAGAGCCCCTGGCCCTGGACCCCTGACTCAGCAACAGCAACTGCTGCCTCACATCTCGATCAATGGTAGGAACTTTTACATGCTGCTGCTGCCCCTTTGCCTGCATCTCAGAACCTTCCACCATCATGGAAACCCTCGCCACACCCACCCTGCTGACCACGACCACCCCTGAACTGCTCCACTGCCTCCTTCTTAACGCCCAATCACTCTGCAAACACACTGCCGAAATCTGGGACACCAACACCACTATCACCCCGACATTATCTTCATAACAGAGACCTGGCTCAACCCCTCATTCACCCAACATAGCAACCAGGATGCCCAATGACTACAAGATGATACACTGGGACCGCCAACAAACATGGAGGCAGCGTCACCATCATCCACAAAGAAACCATTTGCTACACCACTACAGAAGACGAAACTACTCCAATCATAAAAACACCTCAACTTTCAACTGCAAAGCAACAGAAGAACTACCATCAGAGGCACCCTCACCTACAGACCCCCTGGCTTCTGCAATGCCACCCCTGATTTCATCAACCCACTCCTCAATGATCCCAAAGGTGCAAATACCGCCAACCTCCTGGAAAGCATGAGCAACATTGATTACACCCAACTTTTCACCAGACCCTACAAACAGTGCAGGACACATGCTCGACCCGATCTTCACTGCAAGTGAAAAAATCAAGTACAGTCATTACACAAAACTCACCTGGTCCAACCGCGCAATCGTCCACTTCAACATCGCAAGATCCCCATACAACTCTGCCACGCTTCCCAGCTCCTCCCACCACTGCTGGAACAAAGTGATAGAAATCCAATGGATGGACACCCTCAACACCACCCATCCCGACTCTGCAACCAACCTTGATCTGGTCGTCACAACTTTTTCTGTCTGGATCACCAACTGCTCCAACAGAATCACCCCCATCAAGCCCGCCAAGACCAGCAGACCTGCCAAACAAGCCAGCTGGTACATACCCGAACTCAGGACCATGAAGTGCAACTGCAAATGACTAGAAAGAAGAGGGCGCATCAACAGAGACCCCCACAGACTGAGCCACCTTCAAGTCAGCCCTCAACAAATACCATCAACAGCTTAAAGACACAAAAAGAAGTGCCTTAGCAGACCACATCGAAGCCAGCTCCAACCACAGCGAAGGAACTCTCCAGCCTTGTTAGAGAGTTTTCCTGCCTGCCAGCTACCAAGAACATGATCCTCCCTTCCCAGGAACTCTGCAACACCCTGAAGGACAACTTCCACCAAAAGGTATCCACCATCTACAGAAACTTCGAATCCCAACCCACTGACCTCTATAACCTCATCCCACCAACGGACAACACCCACAACCACCCGCTCACCACATGGGAACAGCTCACCACACAGAGCACCACAGCCATAATGAACTCCATCCACTCTGGAGCACCCACGGACCCCTGCGCCCATCACTTTTTCAAACTTGGAAGCAAAGAAATCAACTGCAGACTCACCTCTAGTCTCAATGCATCCACCACCATGGTGGCCTTCTACGACATACGGAAAAACACAGAGGTCAGACCCCTACTCAAGAAATCCTCTGCCGACCCTACCGAACTCAAGAACTACAGCCCCATGTCTCTGCTCCCTTTCCCCGCCAAAGTCCTCGAGAAGGTCATCAACCGCCAACTCACAGAATACCTGGACAGAAATAACCTGCTGGATACCTCCAAATCCGGATTTTGCAACAACCACAGCACCGAGACCGCCCTGATCGCTGCCAACAACAGCAGAACCCTCCTCGACTGGGGAGAAACAGCAGCCCTGATCCTCCTCATCCTCTCAGCAGCGATCGATACTGTATCCCACCACACCCTCATCAAGAGACTCCACCACATTGGGATCAGATGCCCTGAGATGAATCGCATCCTTCCTCACAGGATGAACCCAGGGAATCGGCTACCACCCTTCATCTCAGAACCGCAGAGCAAAATCTGTGGCGTCCCTCAAGGTTCATCCCTCAGTCCAACCGTTTTCAACACTTACATGACGCCCCCGGCAAACATCATTATAACCAAGGCCTTAACAACATATCCTAGACATATGTCACACAACTCATCCTCTCGCTCTCAGAAGACCCCACCACGACCAGGAGAAACTTCCACAACTGCATGACCAGTGTAGCCGACTTGATGAAGACCAACTGCCTGAAACTCAACATGGACAAGACGGAAGTGCTGATTTTTGGTAAGAACGCCTCCCTGTGAAATTACACCTGCTGGCCTTCCAAACTCAGAGCCATACCCACACCAATGGACCACGCCTGCAACCTCGACATCATCCTGGAAAGCAAACTCACCATGAAAAGCCAGATCAACCCAGTCTCCTACACCTGCTTCCACACTCTCTGCATTCTCTGAAAGATCTTCAGATGGCTCCCTATTAACACCAGGAAAACCGTCACTCAAACCCTAGTCACCAGCCAGCTGTACTACGGAAACACACTCTACATGGGACTCGTCACTCAACTCCAGAAGAGACTTCAGACGATACAGAACACTGCGGACAGACACATCCTTAACCTCCCCAGACTGACCCACATCATCCTCCATCCCAGGAACCTCCACTGGCTCCCCATCAAGAAAAGATGCCAGTTCAAGATGCTGATACACACCTACAAGGACCTCCATGACCAAGGACCAGCATACATCAACCACCGCCTGAACTTTCACCAATCCTCCAGACATCTGCGCTCCACCTCCCGTGCCCTCGAAACGCACTCCCTGCATCCGCAGAAGCTGCAGTGGAGGATGCTCTTTCTCCTACCTCACAGGCAAGTCCTGGTACGACCTTCCCCTCTACCTCCGAACTTCAGCCTCTCTCCCGGAATTAAAAAAGGGACTCAAGACATTGCTTTTCAACTGAGTCCAGGGAGAACCTAGCGCCCGGATACCCTTCTGGGTGATTAGCCGTGCTTTACAAATCCCGATTGATTGATTGATTGAACCTAGTCAGCAAGCTCTCCATGAAAAGCCAGATCAACTCGGTTTCCTCCAACTGCCGCCTCACTCTTTGCATCGTCTGTAAGATCTTCAAATGGCTCCGTGTCAACACAAGACGAACCGTCACTCGAGCCCTAGTCACCAGCTGGATGGACTACGCCAACGCACTCTATGTAGGAATCACCTCGCACCTCCCGAAGAGACTGCAGACCATAGAGGATTCAGTGGCCAGACTCATTCTCGACCTCCCATAGCAAACCCAATTCAACCCTCACATCAGGACGCTCTTCCGGCTCCCCTTTCAGAAGAGACGTCAATTGAGAGATGCTGACACAAGCCTACAAAGCCCTTCACAACCAAGGACCAGCATACATCAACCACCGCCTGAACTTCCACCAACCCTCTAGACACCGGCGCTGCCCCTCCCTCTCCCTCGTTCACACTCCCCACATCCACTGAAGCAACAGTGGAGAACGCACTTTCCCCTACCTCGCTGCGAAGGCCTGGAACGACCTACCCTTTCACATTCAGACCTCATCCTCTCTGTTGAAATTCAGGAAAGTACTCAAGACCTGGCTGTTCAACTGGTCACTGCCTAGCAGGAGGGTCCCGTCACATCTACCATACACTCATCACATCAACCATACACCCATCACATCCACAATAAACCCATCACATCAACCATACACCAATCAGATCAACCATACACCCATCAGATCAACCATACACACATCACATCCACCATACACCCATCACATCAACCATATCAACCATACACCCATCACATCAACCATACACCTATCACATACAGCCATCTCATCAACCATACACCCATCACATCAACCATACACCCATCACATCAACCATATACTCATCGCATCTACCATACACCCATCATCACATCAACCATACACCCATCACATCAACCATACACCTATCACATACAGCCATCTCATCAACCATACACCCATCACATCAACCATACACCCATCACATCAATCATATACTCATCGCATCTACCATACACCCATTAAATCAACCATACACCCATCACATCCACCATACACCCATCAGATCAACTATACACACAGTGCATCAACCAAACACCCATCACATCAATCAATCAATCAATCAATCACAGAATTTGTAGAGCGCACTACTTACCCGCGAGGGTCTCAAGGTGCTGGGGAGAGGGAAGGGGGGGGGGGTGCTGCTACTGGTCGAACAGCCAGGTCTTGAGTAGCCTCCTGAAGGTCAGCAGGTCTTGGGTCTGTCTTAGGCTTAGTGGAAGGGTGTTCCAGGTCTTGGCGGCGAGGTGTGAGAAGGATCTGCCGCCGGTGGTTGTTCTTCGAATGCGAGGGACGGTGGCGAGGGAGAGGTCGGCGGAGCGGAGCTGGCGGTTGGGGACGTAGAAGAAGAGTCGTCTGTTGAGGTAGGCCGGGCCAGTTTTGTGGAGTGCCTTGTGTGCGTGGATGAGGAGTTTGAAGGTGATCCTCCTGTCGACGGGGAGCCAGTGCAGGTTCCTCAAGTGGGGGTGATGTGGCTGTGGCGTGGTACGTCGAGGATCAGGCGTACGGAGGCGTTTTGTATGCGTTGCAGTCGCTTGATGAGCTTGGCCGGGGCTCCCGCGTAGAGGGCGTTCCCATAGTCAAGTCTGCTACTGACGAGGGCCTGGGTGACTGTTCTTCTTGTGTCTGTCGGGATCCACCTGTAGATCTTGCTCAGCATGCGGAGGGTGTTGAAGCAGGAGGAGGAGACTGCGTTGACTTGCTTGGCCATGGAGAGCGTTGAGTCGAGGATGACTCCCAGGTTGCGTGCGTGGTCGGTGGGTGTCGGGGCTGCTCCCAGCGTCGTTGGCCACCAGGAGTCGTCCCAGGCTGAGGGGTTGGAGCCGAGGATGAGGACCTCCGTTTTGTCCGTGTTCAGCTTTAGTCGGCTGATCTTCATCCAATCGGCGACGGCCTTCATTCCTTCATGGAGATTGGCTTTGGCGGCGAGGGGTCCTTGGTGAGGGAGAGGATCAGTTGAGTGTCGTCGGCGTAGGAGATAATGTTGAGGTCGTGCTGTCTGGCGATGCGTGCGAGCGGGGCCATGTAGATGTTGAACAGTGTTGGGCTGAGGGACGATCCCTGGGGTACGCCGCAGATGATCTCGGAGGCTTCGGATCGGAAAGGTGGGAGGCGGACTCTCTGGGTTCTGCCGTCGAGGAAGGAGGTGGTCCATTCCAGGGCCTTGTCTCGGATCCCTGCGTCGTGGAGGCGTGCGCGTAGAGTGCGGTGGCAGACAGTGTCGAAGGCGGCGGAGAGGTCCAGCAGGATGAGGGCTGCGGTCTCACCATTCATCATTCATACACTCTTCGCATCTACCCATCACATCAATCATACACTCATCGCATCCACCCATCACATCAATCATACACTCATCGCATCTACCCATCACATCAATCATACACTCATCGCATCCACCCATCACATCAATCATACACTCATCGCATCTACCCATCACATCAATCATACACTCATCGCATCCACCCATCACATCAATCATACACTCATCGCATCTACCCATCACATCAATCATACACTCATCGCATCTACCCATCACATCAATCATATACTCATCGCATCTACCCATCACATCAATCATATACTCATCGCATCCACCCATCACATCAATCATACACTCTTCGCATCCACCCATCACATCAATCATACACTCTTCGCATCCACCCATCACATCAATCATACACTCATCGCATCTACCCATCACATCAATCATACACTCATCGCATCTACCCATCACATCAATCATATACTCATCGCACCCACCCATCACATCAATCATACACTCATCAATCATACACTCATCGCATCCACCCATCACATCAATCATACACTCTTTGCATCCACCCATCACATCAATCATACACTCATCGCATCCACCCATCACACCCATCACATCAATCATACACTCATCGCATCTACCCATCACATCAATCATACACTCATCGCATCCACCCATCACACCCATCACATCAATCATACACTCATCGCATCCACCCATCACATCAATCATACACTCATCGCATCCACCCATCACATCAATCATACACTCATCGCATCTACCCATCACATCAATCATACACTCATAACATCTACCCATCACATCAATCATACACTCATTGCATCCACCCATCACACCCATCACATCAATCATACACTCATCGCATCCACCCATCACATCAATCATACACTCATCGCATCTACCCATCACATCAATCATACACTCATCGCATCTACCCATCACATCAATCATACACTCATCGCATCTACCCATCACATCAATCATACACTCATCGCATCTACCCATCACATCAATCATACACTCATCGCATCTACCCATCACATCAATCATACACTCATCGCATCCACCCATCACATCAATCATACACTCATCGCATCTACCCATCACATCAATCATATACTCATCGCATCCACCCATCACATCAATCATATACTCATCGCATCTACCCATCACATCAATCATATACTCATCGCATCCACCCATCACATCAATCATACACTCTTCGCATCCACCCATCACATCAATCATACACTCTTCGCATCCACCCATCACATCAATCATACACTCATCGCATCTACCCATCACATCAATCATACACTCATCGCATCTACCCATCACACCCATCACATCAATCATACACTCATCGCATCTACCCATCACATCAATCATACACTCATCGCATCCACCCATCACATCAATCATACACTCATCGCATCTACCCATCACATCAATCATATACTCATCGCATCCACCCATCACATCAATCATATACTCATCGCATCTACCCATCACATCAATCATACACTCATCGCATCTACCCATCACATCAATCATACACTCATCGCATCTACCCATCACATCAATCATACACTCATCGCATCCACCCATCACACCCATCACATCAATCATACACTCATCGCATCTACCCATCACATCAATCATACACTCATCGCATCCACCCATTACATCAATCATACACTCATCGCATCTACCCATCACATCAATCATACACTCATCGCATCCACCCATCACATCAATCATACACTCATCGCATCTACCCATCACATCAATCATACACTCATCGCATCCACCCATCACATCAATCATATACTCATTGCATCTACCCATCACATCAATCATATACTCATCGCATCCACCCATCACATCAATCATACACTCTTCGCATCCACCCATCACATCAATCATACACTCTTCGCATCCACCCATCACATCAATCATACACTCATCGCATCTACCCATCACATCAATCATACACTCATCGCATCTACCCATCACACCCATCACATCAATCATACACTCATCGCATCTACCCATCACATCAATCATACACTCATCGCATCCACCCATCACATCAATCATACACTCATCGCATCTACCCATCACATCAATCATATACTCATCGCATCCACCCATCACATCAATCATACACTCATCGCATCCACCCATCACACCCATCACATCAATCATACACTCATCGCATCTACCCATCACATCAATCATACACTCATCGCATCCACCCATCACATCAATCATACACTCATCGCATCTACCCATCACATCAATCATACACTCATCGCATCCACCCATCACATCAATCATACACTCATCGCATCTACCCATCACATCAATCATACACTCATCGCATCTACCCATCACATCAATCATACACTCATCCCATCTACCCATCACATCAATCATACACTCATCGCATCTACCCATCACATCAATCATACACTCATCGCATCCACCCATCACATCAATCATACACTCATTGCATCTACCCATCACATCAATCATATACTCATCGCATCCACCCATCACATCAATCATATACTCATCGCATCTACCCATCACATCAATCATATACTCATCGCATCCACCCATCACATCAATCATACACTCTTCGCATCCACCCATCACATCAATCATACACTCATCGCATCTACCCATCACATCAATCATACACTCATCGCATCCACCCATCACATCAATCATACACTCATCACATCCACCCATCACACCCATCACATCAATCATACACTCATCGCATCCACCCATCACATCAATCATACACTCATCGCATCTACCCATCACATCAATCATACACTCATCGCATCTACCCATCACATCAATCATACACTCATCGCATCTACCCATCACATCAATCATACACTCATCGCATCTACCCATCACATCAATCATACACTCATCGCATCTACCCATCACATCAAGCATACACTCATCGCATCCACCCATCACATCAATCATACACTCTTCGCATCCACCATCACATCAATCATACACTCTTCGCATCCACCCATCACATCAATCATACACTCATCGCATCTACCCATCACATCAATCATACACTCATCGCATCTACCCATCACACCCATCACATCAATCATACACTCATCGCATCTACCCATCACATCAATCATACACTCATCGCATCCACCCATCACATCAATCATACACTCATCGCATCTACCCATCACATCAATCATATACTCATCGCATCCACCCATCACATCAATCATATACTCATCGCATCTACCCATCACATCAATCATACACTCATCGCATCTACCCATCACATCAATCATACACTCATCGCATCTATCCATCACATCAATCATACACTCATCGCATCCACCCATCACACCCATCACATCAAATATACACTCATCGCATCTACCCATCACATCAATCATACACTCATCGCATCCACCCATCACATCAATCATACACTCATCGCATCTACCCATCACATCAATCATACACTCATCGCATCCACCCATCACATCAATCATACACTCATCGCATCTACCCATCACATCAATCATACACTCATCGCATCTACCCATCACATCAATCATACACTCATCGCATCTACCCATCACATCAATCATACACTCATCGCATCTACCCATCACATCAATCATACACTCATCGCATCAACCCATCACATCAATCATACACTCATCGCATCTACCCATCACATCAATCATATACTCATCGCATCCACCCATCACATCAATCATATACTCATCGCATCCACCCATCACATCAATCATACACTCATCGCATCTACCCATCACATCAATCATACACTCATCGCATCTACCCATCACATCAATCATACACTCATCGCATCTACCCATCACATCAATCATACACTCATCGCATCTACCCATCACATCAATCATACACTCATCGCATCTACCCATCACATCAATCATACACTCTTCGCATCCACCCATCACATCAATCATACACTCATCGCATCCACCCATCACATCAATCATACACTCATCGCATCCACCCATCACATCAATCATACACTCATCGCATCCACCCATCCCATCAATCATACACTCATCGCATCCACCCATCACATCAATCATACACTCATCGCATCTACCCATCACATCAATCATACACTCATCGCATCCACCCATCACATCAATCATACACTCATCGCATCCACCCATCACACCCATCACATCAATCATACACTCATCGCATCTACCCATCACATCAATCATACACTCATCGCATCCACCCATCACATCAATCATACACTCATCGCATCCACCCATCACACCCATCACATCAATCATACACTCATCGCATCTACCCATCACATCAATCATACACTCTTCGCATCCACCCATCACATCAATCCTACACTCTTCGCATCCACCCATCACATCAATCATACACTCATCGCATCCACCCATCACATCAATCATACACTCATCAATCATACACTCTTCGCATCCACCCATCACACCCATCACATCAACCATACACTCATCGCATCCACCCATCACGCCCATCACATCAATCATACACTCATCGCATCTACCCATCACATCAATCATACACTCTTCGCATCCACCCATCACATCAATCATACACACTTCGCATCCACCCATCACATCAATCATACACTCATCGCATCCACCCATCACATCAATCATACACTCATCGCATCCACCCATCACATCAATCATACACTCTTCGCATCCACCCATCACATCAATCATACACTCTTCGCATCCACCCATCACATCAATCATACACTCATCGCATCCACCCATCACATCAATCATACACTCATCAATCATACACTCTTCGCATCCACCCATCACACCCATCACATCAATCATACACTCATCGCATCCACCCATCACACCCATCACATCAATCATACACTCATCGCATCTACCCATCACATCAATCATACACTCTTCGCATCCACCCATCACATCAATCATACACTCTTCGCATCCACCCATCACATCAATCATACACTCATCGCATCCACCCATCACATCAATCATACACTCATCGCATCCACCCATCACATCAATCATACACTCTTCGCATCCACCCATCACATCAATCATACACTCTTCGCATCCACCCATCACATCAATCATACACTCTTCGCATCTACCCATCACATCAATCATACACTCATCAATCATACACTCATCGCATCCACCCATCACATCAATCATACACTCATCGCATCCACCCATCACATCAATCATACACTCATCGCATCTACCATACACATAGCGCCTGGATACCCTCATGGGTGATTAGCGGCGCTTTACAAGACCTGTTTGATCGATTGATTAAGGATCCTTTCTTCTCCACCCGTTGTTTCCCTCCGTCTCACTCTTGCCACCTGTCGCGCTTTGAGGCAGCATTAAGCGCTATACAAGAAACAAACATATCCTGTTGGCCTGTGTGTGTAGGTGTCTGCATGTGTGTTGGTCTGTGTGCATGGGTGACTATAGGTATGTCTTTCTGTGAGCGCATCAATAGCTGTAGGCCTATCTCCCTAGCCGCATATGTATTTACATGTATGCATCATGTATGTAAATGTGTGCATGGATGCCATATATCTGTGCGCATTAAATAAACAAACGTCACAGCTTGTTTTAGGGGGCTTGTCTTTCCTTTTGTGTATTTGAGGATAATGCCGATGTTTGCGGGGTGTGGATGACAGGTCCGGGGTGGGCTGCGGTGTGACGTCACTGACGTCCATCATCTGGTTTCCTTCGGCTGGACTCCCCGCACCGCTTCTGAATTCATTAACAGTAAATAAAACACATAACGACATACATGAGTGCAGGGGCTGCATTTATAGCCAGGCGCGGATGAATGGGGGGGCTGAACACCGAGGGACCCTGATTCCACCCCACACTCCCGGCCCCTTTCTCTCACTCTTACAGGTTATCCCTCCACCCCCCTCACTCTCTCTGTCACTCTCTATCCTATTTTACTCTTTCTCGTTCCTTCTCCGTCTTGTTCTGGGTCTGATGGTGAAAGGTGAGGCCTCCCCCTGGCGCCGCGTGCGCATCTGGGCGCTGCTTGGGTTTGTTTGTAAACTGCACCCGGGACAGAGGTCTGGGACTTCGATAACGGCGAGCCGGAATCAAGGCAGGACAGAGAGCGGGAGAAAGCGCCTCGTACCACGGGGGGGGGGGGAGGGAGGGAGCTACCTTCGGGTGAAAGTCCACTTCCCTCACTCTCACTCACTCCTCGGCCGAGGGCAGAGAGTTCCCCAGGGCCTCAGGGAGGCGCTTTAGGAAGGAAGACCCCTTTCTGATGAGTCCACAGGGAGTGACGTGAAGGGAGCCCCAGTGCCGAGAAGCCCGCCCCGGAGGGAGGGGGGCGCTGGGCGAGAAGAGAAGGTAGGTGCCGAGGGTTTATATGTATTTACTGCCCCAGGGTGGTCACTGGGAAGAAAGAGGGGCAGAACATTGAAATAAATGCCCCACTTCGATGAGCGAACTGAGCGAGTCCGGCCTCCCCACAAGTTTTTAGAGGGGGGTGCTGTTGCTGAGGGTGCTCTGTTGACATGAACTTAAAGTTTGTATTAAAGGGCCAAATAGTGTATTTTTAGCAACATTTTGGAAGAATTTTCTCAAAAACGCAAATGGTCTCCCTAGTGTTCTAATGGGTTTCCCTGAAACAATCCATCCGTCCGTCCATCCGTCCGTCACTCAGTCGATCAGTAGATTTGTGGAGCGCTACTTGTCTCCCGGGAGGGCATCCAGGCGCCGGATACTAATAATAATAATAACAAGCATTGGCATTGCCAATAGGTCTCGCCTTTGGGACCTTATAAGTGTTTAGCCATGCAACACTTGTTGTTGCACCAAGGATATTGTGCTGGATAACTAAATACTTATAAGGTCCCAAAGGCGAGACCTATTGGCTATGCCAATGCTTGTTTTCAATTGCTATCCTATTTCCATTTTGTTTATAATGCTGCGTTTTTCTGTTTCTTCCGCTACAATTCTGCATCCTCCTGCAGGCTTACCTAGAGTCAGGTTTCAGTTTTTTTCTTTTAAAATGCTCTTTGCTTTGTAGAATACGTTCGGTGATATGGAACAAGAGTGGGGAGGGGGCAGGAGGATAGCAGCCGGGCACTGGTCCGACTCTGGAGACGCCACTCTGTGTGACTGAAAGATGAGGTGGCAGTGAAAACATCCGTGCGCAGGGCCTTGGCAGCCGCTCTGCCATTGGCGGCAGAAAGGATTCGGACAACCAACAAGTCTTATTGTGGGTGAAGAGGGCAGCTTGGCAGAGTCTGCAAAGAAATTCCACAGTGTTAGACTTGGCATCTTTTGGCGTGTTTCCCCTGACTTTTTGCTTTCTGACCTCCCGGTTTTGACTCTGTTTTTGCTGGTGTAATGATTCTGCGCACTTTCCTCACTGCGGTCCAGTGGGAAAGTGCAAGTGCTCCTGTATAAAATGCGTTATGGATTGGTGTTTCCATGATTGGCCTATTTGGTTTATGTGTCAGTCCCTTGTAAAGTGCACTGCGAGTGCCAGGGCCTATAGACCAAATGCTGTTGGTGGGCTGCAGCACTGGATTGTGCCACCCACGCAAACAGCCCGTAAAGTGTAACTCGGGCCTGCCACCGCAGAGCCTGTGCGCAGCCTGGGGCTGCCATGTCGACTTGGCAAGTGCACACACTTGCAAGTCCCCAAACCTTCCCTTTGCTACATGTTAGTCACCCCTAAGGTAGGCCCAAGGTACCCCTGTGGGCAGGGTGCGGTGTATGCGAAAGGTAGGACATGCCCGGGTGTGTGCGGCATGTCCTGATAGTGAATTACAGCCTAGTTCGTTTTTCACTATTGCAAGGCTACCTGTTCCCCCTAGGCCAGAACGGGCAGTTTTGATTATTACAGCTTATAATCCTAACTGACCCCGGGAACATGGTAGAAATTCGAGTTTAATATGCCTGGACTCAGAATGATAAAATGCATCTTTTAGTGAAGTTGGTTTTAACATTCTGTGTTTGAAAATACCACTTTTAGAAAGTGGGTATTTTCTTGTCTAACCATCCAAGCCTGCCTCTGCGAGGTTGTGTATTCGTTGTCTGGAGTGTGAGTGACAGGGGCTGGGGGATGCCAGGAGACAGGGTGAGTCAGCGCAGGGCTGAATAGCAAGATCTACATGTAGATGGGTGGGAGGGGTCGCACCTGGGCCCTGAATAGGACAGTGCCTTCCCTCCACAATGCTGGCTCCACCTCCTGTGGTGCGTCTGATGTCCCTGGCCTACTCACTGAAAGAAGGGACGGAGACTTGTCAACAAAGTGCTCCAGAACTGGTTTGGACTAGGCAAAGGCCTCTCTGCCTTCAGAGAACAAAGGAATTTGGGATATAAATATTGGGGCCCTGACCCCATGAATTTAGATCTCGCTGGAATCAAGGAACCTGCCAAGACGAAGAGCTGGAAGAGCTGCCAGGAGGAGTACTGCCCCTTTGCTGTGTTGTTGCTTTGTTGGGTTGGCCTGCAGCTACTGCTTCTGCCTTGGGCAGTGAAAGGACTGAACTTTCTACAAACTTGTGCTGAGTATCTCCAAGGGCCTGGAACCGAGCTGGCCTCCTGTTAAGAAGTCTCAGGGACTACAAAGACTTCACAAGCCTCTGGGTACCGCTTCTGGAACGCTGTTTCAGTTGCCACAGAGGAAGGGAACTGCAACCGACTCCGTCAACCGAATCCATCCCTGGCCGGTGACCTGTTTGCACCGCAGACCGCATCGACCCGCTTCGCATCGCAACCCTGGTCTCACCGTGGGCGACGTCCGACGCCGCCAACATCGAGCCGCTGCTTGCACCGTGACCTGTGGGCACCGCAGTTCGCATCGCATCGCTTCACTGAACCAACCGGACCCGACCGACGCGGTCGCCGCAACTGGCTCAAGAGTCGAGACCGCACCGCATTTGGGGCACCGCTCGCACGTCTGCGACGCACCGCTCCGACTCGCACCGCTGTCCGACGCCAGCTCCCGCACTCCGGCTAGGTCGCCTGCATCGCAACCTGTCAGCACCGCATCGAGCATCGTCTCACCCTGCATCGCACGCCTTGGACTCACCGACTCCGTCTGCACGACGCTCATCGAGCCGCTGCCTGCACCGCATCGAGGGACACCGCACCTTGCATCGCTCCGTCTTGCACCGCAACCGCGACGAACGCCGACCGGCTCGTACACTCCGTACCAGCCACAACGAGAAAGGTACTGTAACCGAGTCTGTCATGACTCTGCTGGCCCGTATTGACGCGGTCGGCTGGAACTGTTAGACTCTGTGGTTTTCAGCATCGCGGTAGGCTCGGACGGAGCTACCGACTCGTACGAACTTTGCTTTTGGGCTATTCCTGCAAAGAAGAAATTACCGTATCAAGCATTCATTTTTAGGTCTCGCCTAGCGATGCAGCGCAAAGCGCTGCTCGCTATGCGAGATCTATTGTTGCCGACTTTTGCTCCGATGCGGGACAGGACAGGTGCACGCGTACGGCAAGTCCTGGACAGGAGATGTGCACGCGTATGGTGTGAGCAGAAGTTGTAATAATGCCGCAAGCCGTACGCGTGCACATAGACTGTCTGTGCTCAAGCTTAACAGACAGGAGATGTGCACGCGTACGGCTCGCGTCTTTTTACAACTCCTGCTCGCAGCGTGCACATGTCCTGTCCAGGCGCGGCGTCCAGCATGCCTCCCGCTCAACCCCACTCACCGGCTCTTGTGGGGACTCAGCGCTGAATCTTGCTCCGGCCGCACCATGCGGCATTCACGAAGGCGGGGTGGGCTCCCGCCGGACTTCCCTCTGCGGGGTGGGCTCCCGCCGGACTTCCCTCTGCGGGGTGGGCTCCGCCTCACTTCTCCAACACACGGGGCTCCCTCAGCTCACAGGAGCCCCGGACACCTCTGGCCGCGCGCTCCATGCGCCGCCCATGCGCCACGCAACTGACGTCGCTCAAACGATTTCAGCTGCCCGGACAGCCGATGTGCACGCGCACGGCGTCTCTTGCTCACGGCGCACTCGTCAGGGCTTGTTAATTTGGCTCGGTGTCTGTTGTAGTGTTTCTGCCTCTGTTCACTTTATTTCCTCTAAGCATTCACTCTACTGGAGTTCATTTGGAGGCATTCAGTATTTCTCACACCGTTTATGGATGCTGGGCTAAGTGCGATTAACTTGCCTCGGTAAAAGCATTCATACGCTCGGGCTCGAGCGTGCACTCAGTAGTCCCCCCGGGCACAAGCAGGCATCCACTTCTGTGCTTCCTCGTTGCTTTATCGGGCTCGAGCGTGCACTCAGTAGTCCCCCGGGGCACAAGCAGGCATCCACTTCTGTGCTTCCTCGTTGCTTTATCTTGCAGCTGACAGGGAGCACCCCTGCTGCCATTCTCTTTGGCCAAATTCAGCAGTACAGCATTGGAGGTGCCGCAGGGAGCTCTGGAAGGTGAATATTATGCTCAGGCTACTTGTTCGCTGTGGGCGAGGGTTTTTACATGTTCCACTGTCTCCCTGAGACAGGAAGCACGTGTGCGTGGAGAGAAAGGATGGGGGCCACTTAGTACCTGTAAAGCCTCATGTGCCCCCACTCCCCCGCGCCCCTGCTGAATAGCCCCCAGAGCTGCTTCGTGTCACCCGCCCCCTGAGGCAGCCCCGGTTTCCGGTGATTCACGGCTCCGTCTGCCAGCGACTCGTCCTCGCGGCCAGGTCTGTCACCGGAGTTCACATCAGCATAAGGACTGCTGCTGCACGCTCAAAAGCCCTCGCCCGCCTTTTTAAATGACAAGCCAAGTTTATAATTACCCATGCTTTTATCCAGGGAAGTCTGTGCCGTGTGTGAAGGCAGACATGCCGTGTGTGTGGGAATGTAAAAGGGACTCAGTATTTTCATCATTGTAGATAAAGAGTATATATATCCCGCCAAAACATATATCGGTGTTTTCCTGCATTCTGAAGAACAATAGATTTGAGTGAAACGGTTTAGACGCTTTAAGACGCGCTGATGGTATTTGAACATGTCCTGCAACACGTTTCCCTCTTCGGCTGCGATGTCGTGCACGCCGTGTACTCTGACAGTAGTGAGTGCACACGTGGCTGGTGGATGTCTGATGCCTGATGTATGATGATTGATGTCTGATGCCTGTGGATGTCTGATGCTTGTGGATGTCTGATGCCTGTTGCTTGTGGATGCCTGATGCTTGTGGATGCCTGATGCTTGTGGATGTCTGATGTCTGATGCTTGTGGATGTCTGATGTCTGATGATTGTGGATGTCTGATGTCTGATGATTGTGGATGTCTGATGCCTGATGATTGTGGATGTCTGATGCCTGATGTCTGATATCTGATGTCTGATGCCTGATGATTGTGGATGTCTGATGCCTGTCTGATGCCTGATGATTGTGGATGTCTGATGCCTGATGCTTGTGGATGTCTGATGCCTGATGTCTGATGCTTGTGGATGCCTGATGCTTGTGGATGCCTGATGCTTGTGGATGCCTGATGTCTGATGCCTGATGCTTGTGGATGTCTGATGCCTGATGCTTGTGGATGTCTGATGGATGTCTGATGCTTGTGGATGTCTGATGCTTGTGGATGTCTGATGCCTGATGTCTGATGCTTGTGGATGTCTGATGCCTGATGTCTGATGCTTGTGGATGTCTGATGCCTGATGCTTGTGGATGCCTGATCTCTGATGCTTGTGGATGTCTGATGCCTCATGTCTGATGCCTGATGGATGTCTGATGCCTGATGGATGTCTGATGCCTGATGGATGTCTGATGCCTGTGGATGTCTGATGCCTGTGGATGTCTGATGCTTGTGGATGTCTGATGTCTGATGCTTGTGGATGTCTGATGTCTGATGCTTGTGGATGTCTGATGCTTGTGGATGTCTGATGCTTGTGGATGTCTGATGCTTGTGGATGTCTGATGCCTGATGTCTGATGCTGGTGGATGCCTGATGCTGGTGGATGTATGATGTCTGATGCCTGATGCTGGTAAATGTATGATGTCTGATGGCTGATGCTTGTGGATGTATGATGCCTGATGTCTGATGCTTGTGGATGTCTGATGCTTGTGGATGTCTGATGCCTCATGTCTGATGCCTCATGTCTGATGCCTGATGGATGTCTGATGCCTGATGGATGTCTGATGCCTGATGGATGTCTGATGCCTGATGGATGTCTGATGCCTGTGGATGTCTGATGCCTGTGGATGTCTGATGCCTGTGGATGTCTGATGTCTGATGCTTGTGGATGTCTGATGTCTGATGCTTGTGGATGTCTGATGTCTGATGCTTGTGGATGTCTGATGCTTGTGGATGTCTGATGCTTGTGGATGTCTGATGCCTGATGTCTGATGCTGGTGGATGCCTGATGCTGGTGGATGTATGATGTCTGATGCCTGAATGCTGGTAAATGTATGATGTCTGATGGCTGATGCTTGTGGATGTATGATGCCTGATGTCTGATGCTTGTGGATGTCTGATGCTTGTGGATGTCTGATGCCTGATGCTTGTGGATGCCTGATGTCTGATGCTTGTGGATGTCTGATGCTTGTGGATGTCTGATGCCTGTGGATGTCTGATGCCTGTGGATGTCTGATAATTGTGGATGCCTGATAATTGTGGATGCCTGATGCCTGTGGATGCCTGATGCCTCTGGATGCCTGTGGATGCCTGATGCCTGTGGATGTCTGATAATTGTGGATGTCTGATGCCTGTGGATGTCTGATGCCTGTGGATGTCTGATGCGTGTGGATGTCTGATGCCTGTGGATGTCTGATGCTTGTGGATGTCTGATGCTTGTGGATGTCTGATGCTTGTGGATGTCTGATGCGTGTGGATGTCTGATGCCTGATGTCTGATGCTGGTGGATGTCTGATGCTGGTGGATGTATGATGTCTGATGCTGGATGATGTAAGATGTCTGATGCCTGATGCTTATGGATGTATGATGCCTGATGTCTGATGCTTGTGGATGTATGATGCCTGATGCTTGTGGATGTCTGATGCCTGATGCTTGTGGATGTCTGATGCCTGATGCTTGTGGATGCCTGATGCTTGTGGATGCCTGATTCTTGTGGATGTCTGATGCCTGATGCTTGTGGATGTCTGATGCCTGATGCTTGTGGATGTCTGATGCCTGATGCATGTCTGATGCCTGATGCATGTCTGATGCCTGTGGATGTCTGATGCCTGTGGATGTCTGATGCCTGTGGATGTCTGATGCCTGTGGATGCCTGATGCCTGTGGATGTCTGATGCCTGTGGATGTCTGATGCCTGTGGATGTCTGATGCCTGTGGATGCCTGTGGATGCCTGATGCCTGTGGATGTCTGATGCCTGTGGATGTCTGATACATGTGGATGCCTGATGCCTGATGGATGTCTGATGTCTGATGCCTGTGGATGTCTGATGCCTGTGGATGCCTGATGCCTGTGGATGCCTGATGCCTGTGGATGCCTGATGCCTGTGGATGCCTGATAATTGTGGATGCCTGATAATTGTGGATGCCTGATAATTGTGGATGCCTGATAATTGTGGATGCCTGATAATTGTGGATGTCTGATGCCTGTGGATGTCTGATGCCTGTGGATGTCTGATAATTGTGGATGTCTGATGCCTGTGGATGTCTGATGCCTGTGGATGTCTGATGCCTGATGCTGGTGGATGTCTGATGTCTGATGCCTGATGCTGGTGGATGTCTGATGCCTGATGTCTGTTGCCTGATGCTGGTAGATGTCTGATGTCTGATGCTGGTGGATGTCTGATGCCTGATGATTGTGGATGTCTGATGCCTGATGTCTGATGATTGTGGATGTCTGATGCCTCATGCTGGTGGATGCCTGATGTCTGATGCTGGTGGATGTCTGATGCTTGATGTCTGATGCCTGATGCTGGTAGATGTCTGATGCCTGATGTCTGATGCCTGATGTCTGATGCTGGTGGATGACTGATGCCTGATGTCTGATGCTTGTGGGTGTCTGATGCCTGTGGATGTCTGATACCTGTGGATGTCTGATGTCTGATGCCTGATGCTGGTGGATGTCTGATGTCTGATGCCTGTGGATGTCTGATGCCTGTGGATGTCTGATGCCTGTGGATGCCTGATGCCTGTGGATGCCTGATGCCTGTGGATGCCTGATGCCTGTGGATGCCTGATGCCTGTGGATGCCTGATAATTGTGGATGCATCTGGATGTCAGATGCATGTGGATGTCTGATGCCTGTGGATGTCTGATGCCTGTGGATGTCTGATGCCTGTGGATGTCTGATGCCTGCGGATGTCTGATAATTGTGGATGTCTGATGTCTAATGCCTGTGGATGTCTGATCCCTGTGGATGTCTGATGCCTGATGTCTGATGCTGGTGGATGTCTGATGCCGGATGCTGGTGGATGTCTGATGCCTGATGTCTGATGCCTGATGCTGGTAGATGTCTGATGTCTGATGCCTGATGTCTGATGATTGTGGATGTCTGATGCCTGATGCCTGATGTCTGATGCCTGATGCTGGTAGATGTCTGATGTCTGATGCCTGATGCTGGTGGATGTCTGATGCCTGATGTCTGATGATTGTGGATGTCTGATGCCTGATGTCTGATGATTGTGGATGTCTGATGCCTCATGCTGGTGGATGCCTGATATCTGATGCTGGTGGATGTCTGATGCCTGATGTCTGATGCCTGATGCTGGTGGATGTCTGATGCCTGATGTCTGATGCTGGTAGATGTCTGATGCCTGATGTCTGATGCTGGTGGACGTCTGATGCCTCATGCTGATGGATGCCTGATGTCTGATGCTGGTGGATGTCTGATGCTTGATGTCTGATGCCTGATGCTGATAGATGTCTGATGCCTGATGCTGGTGGATGCCTGATGCCTGATGTCTGATGCCTGTGGATGTCTGATGCCTGTGGATGTCTGATGCCTGTGGATGTCTGATGCCTGTGGATGTCTGATGATTGTGGATGTCTGATGATGTCTGATGCCTGATGTCTGATGCTGGTGGATGTCTGATGCCTGATGCCTGTGGATGTCTGATGCCTGATGTCTGATGCCTGATGCTGGTAGATGTCTGATGCCTGATGCTGGTGGATGTTTGATGCCTGATGTCTGATGATTGTGGATGTCTGATGCCTGATGCCGGTGGATGTCTGATGCCTGATGTCTGATGCTGGTGGATGTCTGATGTCTGATGCTGGTAGATGTCTGTTGCCTGATGTCTGATGCTGGTGGATGTCTGATGCCTGATGTCTGATGCTTGTGGATGTCTGATGCCTGATGCTTGTGGATGTCTGATGCTTGATGTCTGATGCCTGATGCTTGTGGATGTCTGATGCTTGATGTCTGATGCTTGTGGATGTCTGATTCCTGATGTCTGATGCCTGTGGATGCCTGATGCTTGTGGATGTCTGATGCCTGATGCTTGTGGATGTCTGATGCCTGATGCTTGTGGATGTCTGATGCTTGTAGATAACTGTGTGAGTGTGTGATGTGTGTGCCTGTGGCAGTTTTGATCCTTATACACATATAATGACTCCTGAAGCACAGATGATTTATAAGGGCGATATATCACATTCATAAAATGTGCTTAAGGTGTTACATGTGCACTGTTGGAACACCGTACAAGTGTCAAGTTGGTGCATTATATTTGCTTATTGCTTTACAATACAAGGGACTTTTTTATTATTAAGTGTCACCACTTTGCCAACTGCTCCTCACTGAAACTCTCCAATGCAGGGTGTCTTATACTTCAGGGTTAAATGTGAGTTTAAATGTCTAGGAATAAGTCAGTAACAAAAACTACCAGTGGGATGTACTACACCCAGACTTCTCAAGTCACTATGTGTTCTGACACACCATCACCAAGTGGGGGAGCGAGCTTAGAGTGCTCTTCCTAGGCTCCCTGCCCTACCTCCCTGGCTAGAAGAATCTGGAAGGGGGTGGCTTCCATTGCAGGAGGTACAGCTCCCGCCTCCTGGCACATCCTCTCCTGGTACATCAGCTGGTCTCTCCATTCAGGAACACTCAGTAGCTGCCCCCACAAGGTGCACTCTGGGGCAGTAATACTCCCTGCATTTTATCGGGGCTCACAGGCTCTGCTGGCCCCCCAGATAACTTCAGAATGTCAAACTCCTCAGCGAGGGATGTCTAACATAGACCCAGGAGGGCCCCACCCAGTGCTTAATTTGAGGCAGTAGTTTACGGTGCTCGACACCAGCAATTAATTGTCAACATCGGCACTTATCACAGTCTGCCACATGGTGGCGCTGTTTGTGTGATTTAGAGATAAGCAGAACAATAGTTTTATTATTTCATTATACATTAAAAACAACAGATACCTGCAGCCCAAACCATTCTTATAGCTGTGGAGGCCTCTAACAGTCTGAATTGTCACACTGGTAGCAGTCTGATGATTAATAGTTGTGCAGGTAATGTAATGGCAATTTTGACAGGGGCAATGTGTGTGCAAGCTGCAGTGGCCTCCTGGCGAGAGCCCTGGCAATTATTTCTTTACAAATTGAGCACTGGCCCACCCCTGTCACATTTTGGGGATAGCTACATAAGATAAATGTACACACAGTAAGTTAAAGTGCATTTATGGGATCAGCACTTACAGAGAAAATCTTGCAAAGATGCTACCCCTCCTGGACATACCTAGTACCCCTCTCAAACCCACCAGTCACTGTGACAATGTTGCACCTTTGCAAGCACTTTTTGGACAGGAAGCGAACAATGCTTCACAGTTGGGAGGGTGCGAATAAAACGTCAGGAGTGCATGTGGGAGCGGGACAACAAACTGGCACAGTGAAGAAACGAAACAGGATTTGGGGGCCTGCGAGGAGGAATCCTCCTGAAACAAGCATTTGCAAAGCAATAGGTCTCGCATTTACGCAAGTTTAAACTATTGGCATTGTAAATGACAATGCCTTTTATTTATGTTTTGGTTTGTACAACATAAATTAAAGGCATTGTCATTTACAATACCATTTACAATACCAATAGCTCCAAAACTCGCAGTTGCGAGACCTATTGCATTGCAAATGCTTGTTAAAGTATAGTATTGTGGATTTTTGTCGTAATTGGTCTTGTCTTGAGTATATAAAAATTGGTTATTTTTCTAAACTGGTGTGGTGTCCGTTTGTAGTGCTTACACTGTATTACTGTTGGTTATGTGCAAATGCTTTACACACTGCCTCTGAATTAAGCCTGACTGCTCGTGCCAAGCTACCACGAGGGTGAGCAGGGGTTACTTCACGAGTGTAACACCCTTACCCTGACTAGGAAGAAGGGTCCCTACTTGGACAAAGGTGCAAACCCTTGCCAACTAGAGATCCCATTTCTAACATTGGTTGTCAGCGGTGAGGATAGGACTTGTGTTTGCACTTGACTTACAGTGATTGGTGTGCACTACTACCATATCGCAGACCATTACGTACCACATACTGGTTCTTTTTCTTTGGCCTATTTTTGATCTTGCCAGTTTTCAACTCACTACTTTTGTCATGCCTGAATCAATTGCATCATCCGTTGCATCTCTGGAAGTTATCTTTGAGGAGGATAGGTTGGAATCCTACGCTGTAATGGAGTTACGAGCGATTTGTAAAAACCTGAAAGTCCAAATTAAAGGCCTCACAAGGAAGGAGGAGCTACAGAAGGCGCTGAGGGCCTGGGTAGCAGCCAGACATGCCAATGGGCAGCCTGGTAATCTCAGTGAGGATGTGGAGGAGCCTATTTCCAGGGTGGATGTGCTTTTGGGTAGGGGGAACCCGCCAGGTCAGGCAGCAGCAGTCTGTCCCCAGAGGAGCTGGAGGACAGGCGGGAGGCAAGGCAGTTTGAGCTGCAGAAGCTCAGGCTGGAGAGTGAGCGGGAGGAGAAGAGATTGGCCATAGAGGAGAGGAAAATGCTCTTAGAGCATGAGAGAGAACTGAAGGAGCTAGAACTTAGGAGTAAGTCAGGCTCAGATGGTGGCAGCAATTCGTCCAGAAAAGCAGACAGGATTGTGCACATTCCCAAGAATGTAGGCAAGGAGTTCAAAAAGGGGGATGACATACAAAGGTGGTTTCCAGGGTTATGAGGCAGCCATACACATGAATGGGGTCCCTGAGGAGAATTGGGGAGCAGGATTGTGGCCACTTTTCCCTGAAGAAGCAAGGGATGCTCTGATAGCTTTGGGTAAGGGGTATCACCTCACCTATGCTGACATGAAGGATGCCCTTCTCACGAAGTATGGTCTTACTCCTGAAAAGTACAGGGATCAGTTCAGGTCCAGTAAGAAGTCTGATGCCAACACTTGGTTGGAATGTGTGGATGTGTTCTGCAGGTCTCTGGATGGCTGGGTAAAGGGCAGTAGTGGAACAGATTTTCAGGGGCTCTACAACTTGATTGCATGGGAGCACTTGTCTAGTCTATGTTTTGCAGATCTGCGCCAGCACCTAGTTGATAGTAAGCTAACTGACCCCAGGAAGCTTGCTATGGAAGCGGACCGCTGGGTGAGTACCAGGGTCCACAAGAAAGCGTTTGGGGGAGACTCAGCCAAAGGTGGGCAGGGTCCCCAGCAAAGGTGGGGGGGACAAGGGTAAAGCACAGGAGTTCTCTAAAGGGCCCCAAACTAGTACCCAGGGTAAAGGTTCCGAGCCCCCCGGTGATAAGAAGAAAGGGGTCTCTACCGGGAAGCCTGTTGAGACCGGCCCCCGCAAGTGTTATGCATGTGACCAGGTAGGTCACTTTAAGGGGGACCCCAAGTGCCCGAAGGGGACACAGCCGCCCACCGGTGGACAGTCCAAAGTGTTGGCTAGTGTAGCGCTTGGGGAGGAGGGGTGTCCACAGAAGGGTGGGGATCCCGCAGAAATGACCCTTGTCTCACTAGGGGACAGTGAGATGGTCCCAGGAAACCAGGTGCCCCCTAACACAAAGAAATATAGCACCTGGGTGACCATTAATGGGAACAGGGTAGAGGCTCTCAGAGATACTGGAGCCAGTGTGACCTCAGTCCGGTGTCACCTGGTGTCTGAGAAGCAAGTAGTCCCCGGGGCATTCCACCAAGTAGTTGCTGTAGACAACTCTGAGCGCCAATGTATGGTGGCGCAGGTTCCCTTTGAATGGGGGGGGGTCTCAGGTCCCTTGACGATGGTTGTGAGCCCTACCATGCCTGTCGATTGTCTGCTAGGAAACGACCTGGAGCAGTCCTCATGGAAGGAGGTTGAGCTCAGGTCTCACTTGGAGATGCTTGGGTTGCCAGAGTGGGCATGCGTGTCTACTCGGTCAATGGCAGCCAGAAAGGGTGATCAAGAGGACTTGGAGCCTGAAACAGTGGCCCAAGTCCCTGCCAAGAGAAAGGGCAGGGGGCGCGGGAAACCAGCCCCCGACGTTCCAACGGACCGGGAGGAGGCGGACCTCGAGGGGACGCCCGGTGCCTACAGGGGAGCAGGTAGCCGAACTGGGAGACATCTCTGAGCTGACCCATTGGCAGCAAGAAGGGGGTCCCACCAGGGAGAAGTTCTGCAGGGAGCAGAACGAGTGCCCTACTCTGGAGGGTCTGCGGCGGCAGGCTGCAGACCAGGCAGCTGGTAATCAGTCCGGGTCACATCTGATCTACTGGGAGAGTGGTCTCCTATACAGTGAGCCTAAGGTTGCTGAGCCTGGGTCAGCCCGTGTGCTGGTGGTACCCCAGCGCTTCAGGACCTTCCTACTGGGTCTGGCTCATGACGTGCCTTTGGCAGGACATTTGGGGCAGGACAAGACCTTTGACAGTCTTGTTACCCACTTCTTTGGCCCCAAATGCGAAGGCAGTCAGATGCACACTGTAGGTCTTGCCAAACTTGCCAGGCAAGTGGTAAGAGTGGGAGGAAGGTCAAAGCTCCTCTCCAACCTTTTCCTGTTGTTGGAACACCCTTTGAAAGGGTAGGGATGGATATTGTGGGGCCACTGGATCCCAAGACAGCCATGGGCAACAGGTACATCCTGGTCTTGGTGGACCATGCCACCCGGCACCCGGAGGCAATCCCTCTCAGGACAACGACGGCGCCAGTGGTGGGCCGGGCGTTAATGGGGATCTTTTCCCGTGTGGGATTCCCCAGAGAGGTGGTTTCTGATAGGGGACCAATTTCATATCCAAGTATATGACATCCCTGTGGAAGGAGTGTGGTGTAACCTACAAGTTCACCACTCCTTACCACCCACAAGGAAACGGTCTGATGGAGAGATTCAACCAGACCTTGAAAGGCATGATCAAGGGTCTAACAGAACCCATGAGGCGTAAGTGGGACGTCCTCTTGCCATGCCTACTCTTTGCATACAGGGAGGTGCCTCAGAAGTCTCTTGGGTACAGCCCCTTTGAGCTCCTGTATGGCCACCCTGTCAGAGGACCTCTGAGTTTGGTAAAGGAAGGCTGGGAGGCAGCTCCCAGGAAAACTCCCCAGGATGTATTTAGCTACATGCTGGCCTTTAGAAACCAAACTGCCCGCTTCAGGAAACTCGCTCAGGCGAACCTAGAAGCAAGCCAGGAAGAAATGAAGAGATGGTATGACCAGAATGCCACTCTGGTCGAATTTCAACCTGGGCAAAAGTGTGGGTCATGGCCCCAGTGGCACCTTGTGCCTTGCAGGACAAGTGGACTGGGCCATATGAGGTAAAGGAGCGCAAAAGTGACGTCACCTACCTGGTGGATTTGCAGGCTCCAAGGAACCCTTTGAGGGTCCTTCACGTGAACCGCCTCAAGCCCCACTTCGAGAGGTCCGAAGTGAGTATGCTCTTGGCGACAGATGATGGGGTGGAAGAGGAGAGTGAGCCTCTCCCTGACCTCCTGTCTACCAAGGAGCATGATGGGTCAGTAGAGGGTGTGATCCTCTCCCCTACTCTGACTCAGGAGCAGCAGGGGGACTGTCGCCAGTTGTTGGGACAGTTCGCCCCACTGTTCTCTCTGACCCCCGGTGTTACTCACTGGTGTACCCATGACGTGGACACCGGTGACAGCCCTCCTGTGAAGCACAAGATTTACAGGTTGACTGACCGGGTCAGAGCCAGCATCAAGGAGGAGGTCTCTAAGATGTTGGCGTTAGGGGTGATTGAGCCCTCCCACAGTCCTTGGGCCAGCCCAGTGGTCTTGGTCCCAAAGGCTGCAGCGCCCGGTGCCACTCCAGAACTCCGGTTTTGTGTGGACTACCGTGGGCTCAATGCCGTCACCAGGACTGACGCGCACCCCATCCCCAGAGCTGATGAGCTCATTGATAGGTTGGGAGCTGCCCGGTTCCTCAGCACGTTTGATTTGACGTCTGGGTACTGGCAGATTGCCTTAACCGATGGGGCCAAGGAGAGATCAGCATTCTCAACCCCAGAAGGTCATTACCAATTCCGGGTGATGCCCTTTGGGTTGAAGAATGCCCCTGCCACCTTTCAGAGGTTGGTCAATCAGGTGTTGGCTGGGCTGGAGGATTTCAGTGCCGCCTACCTGGATGACATTGCTGTGTTCAGTTCCAGCTGGGAAGAACATTTGCAGCACCTTGAGAAAGTGTTGAGGGCTCTGCAAGGTGCAGGCCTCACGATCAAGGCCAGTAAGTGCCAGATCGGGCAGGGTTCTATGGTGTACTTGGGACACCAGGTAGGAAGCGGCCAGGTGGCGCCCCTACAACCCAAGATTGACACCATTCTGGCTTGGGAACCCCCCAAGACCCAGACAGAGGTGAGAGCCTTCTTAGGTCTCACCGGCTACTATAGGAGATTTGTTAAGGGCTATGGCACCATCGTTGCCCCCTTAACAGAGCTGACCTCTAAGAGGCAGCCCAGGAAAGTGATCTGGACTGAGTCCTGCCAGAAAGCTTTTGATGCCCTGAAGGCAGCCATGTGCACGGCGCCCGTGCTCAAGGCACCTGACTTCTCCAAGGAATTCGTCGTGCAGACTGACGCTTCAGAGCATGGTGTGGGAGTGGTGCTCTCACAACTGAACGAAGAGGGCCTGGATCTGCCTGTAGTCTTCCTTAGCAGGAGACTACTTCCCAGGGAACAGAGGTGGAGTGCCATAGAAAGGGAAGCTTTTGCTGTGGTCTGGGCACTGAAGAAGTTGAGACCATACCTGTTTGGGACTCACTTCCGGGTTCAGACAGACCACAGGCCCCTCAGATGGTTGATGCAAATGAGGGGCGAGAATCCAAAACTGCTGAGGTGGTCCATCTCCCTACAGGGAATGGACTTTACGGTGGAACACCGTCCTGGTACAGAACACGCCAACGCAGATGGTCTGTCCAGGTTCTTCCGCCTTAGTGAAGAGAACTCCAATGGGGTTGGGTAGTTCTCCCTACTTTCAGCTGGAGGGGACATGTGTTAGACTTGGCATCTTTTGGCGTGTTTCCCCTGACTTTTGCTTTCTGACCTCCCGGTTTTGACTCTGTTTTTGCTGGTGTAATGATTCTGCACACTTTCCTCACTGCTGTCCAGTGGGAAAGTGCAAGTGCTCCTGTATAAAATGTGTTATGGATTGGTGTTTCCATGATTGGCCTTTTGGTTTATGTGTCAGTCCCTTGTAAAGTGCACTGCGAGTGCCAGGGCCTATAGACCAAATGCTGTTGGTGGGCTGCAGCACTGGATTGTGCCACCCACGCAAACAGCCCGTAAAGTGTAACTCGGGCCTGCCACCGCAGAGCCTGTGCGCAGCCTGGGGCTGCCATGTCGACTTGGCAAGTGCACACACTTGCAAGTCCCCAAACCTTCCCTTTGCTACATGTTAGTCACCCCTAAGGTAGGCCCAAGGTACTCCTGTGGGCAGGGTGCGGTGTATGCGAAAGGTAGGACATGCCCGGGTGTGTGCGGCATGTCCTGATAGTGAATTACAGCCTAGTTCGTTTTTCACTATTGCAAGGCTACCTGTTCCCCCTAGGCCAGAACGGGCAGTTTTGATTATTACAGCTTATAATCCTAACTGACCCCGGGAACATGGTAGAAATTCGAGTTTAGTATGCCTGGACTCAGAATGATAAAATGCATCTTTTAGTGAAGTTGGTTTTAACATTCTGTGTTTGAAAATACCACTTTTAGAAAGTGGGTATTTTCTTGTCTAACCATCCAAGCCTGCCTCTGCGAGGTTGTGTATTCCTTGTCTGGAGTGTGAGTGACAGGGGCTGGGGGATGCCAGGAGACAGGGTGAGTCAGCACAGGGCTGAATAGCACGATCTACATGTAGATGGGTGGGAGGGGTCGCACCTGGGCCCTGAATAGGACAGTGCCTTCCCTCCACAATGCTGGCTCCACCTCCTGTGGTGCGTCTGATGTCCCTGGCCTACTCACTGAAAGAAGGGACGGAGACTTGTCAACAAAGTGCTCCAGAACTGGTTTGGACTAGGCAAAGGCCTCTCTGCCTTCAGAGAACAAAGGAATTTGGGATATAAATATTGGGACCCTGACCCCATGAATTTAGATCTCGCTGGAATCAAGGAACCTGCCAAGACGAAGAGCTGGAAGAGCTGCCAGGAGGAGTACTGCCCCTTTGCTGTGTTGTTGCTTTGTTGGGTTGGCCTGCAGCTGCTGCTTCTGCCTTGGGCAGTGAAAGGACTGGACTGAACTTTCTACAAACTTGTGCTGAGTATCTCCAAGGGCCTGGAACCGAGCTTGCCTCCTGTTAAGAAGTCTCAGGGACTACAAAGACTTCACAAGCCTCTGGGTACCGCTTCTGGAACGCTGTTTCAGTTGCCACAGAGGAAGGGAACTGCAACCGACTCCGTCAACCGAATCCATCCCTGGCCGGTGACCTGTTTGCACCGCAGACCGCATCGCCCCGCTTCGCATCGCAACCCTGGTCTCACCGTGGGCGCTGTCCGACGCCGCCAACATCGAGCCGCTGCTTGCACCGTGACCTGTGGGCACCGCAGTTCGCATCGCATCGCTTCACTGAACCAACCGGACCCGACCGACGCGGTCGCCGCAACTGGCTCAAGAGTCGAGACCGCACCGCATTTGGGGCACCGCTTGCACGTCTGCGACGCACCGCTCCGACTCGCACCGCTGTCCGACGCCAGCTCCCGCACTCCGGCTAGGTCGCCTGCATCGCAACCTGTCAGCACTGCATCGAGCATCGTCTCACCCTGCATCGCACGCCTTGGACTCACCGACTCCGTCTGCACGACGCTCATCGAGCCGCTGCCTGCACCGCATCGAGGGACACCGCACCTTGCATCGCTCCGTCTTGCACCGCAACCGCGACGAACGCCGACCGGCTCGTACACTCCGTACCAGCCACAACGAGAAAGGTACTGTAACCGAGTCTGTTCATGACTCTGCTGGCCCGTATCGACGCGGTCGGCTGGAACTGTTAGACTCTGTGGTTTTAAGCATCGCGGTAGGCTCGGACGGAGCTACCGACTCGTACGAACTTTGCTTTTGTGCTATTCCTGCAAAGAAGAAATTACCGTATCAAGCATTCATTTTTAAAGTATAGTATTGTGGATTTTTGTCGTAATTGGTCTTGTCTTGAGTATATAAAAATTGGTTATTTTTCTAAACTGGTGTGGTGTCCGTTTGTAGTGCTTACACTGTATTACTGTTGGTTATGTGCAAATGCTTTACACACTGCCTCTGAATTAAGCCTGACTGCTCGTGCCAAGCTACCACGAGGGTGAGCAGGGGTTACTTCACGAGTGTAACACCCTTACCCTGACTAGGAAGAAGGGTCCCTACTTGGACAAAGTTGCAAACCCTTGCCAACTAGAGATCCCATTTCTAACACACAGAGAATCCATTTTCATCCTGCGTTCTGCCGTAGGAGGGTGGGGGGAAGCAGCCGAGTCTTTTGAGACTCACAGAGATGTACTTATTGGGGACTGAACGGAGCCAGAAGAACCAGTGAGGCAACCGATGCCCCGGGGAGCAGAGAAGGAACGCTACTGGGGCAAGTGAGGATGTGCGACCGCTGACTCTCCGGCGGCACGGGGGTGAGGGAAGGGTGAATGTGTGCATGGGGTGGGAGATTAGTGTATGAAGGGGATGCAGAATGACAGCATCCATGGCTGTAGGATTTGTGACTGCAGGGGATGGAACCTGGAGGATGAGTTAATTTGTGAGGCAGAGGCTGTATGCTATGGGTGCGAGGCAGGGCACAAGTCCTAAACAAGAAGTGCGAGCAACAAGCATTGGCAGCGCGGCCGTGAAACTGACACGGCCGCGCGGCCGTGAAAGTGAAAGTAATCGCGGGTTTTGGAAGTGCAAACAGTGGCTTTTGCTGGCGACCAGCTTGCGTTCACGCGAGCGTCCAGATGGCGAGGGAAGCCATATGGCGCCTGATCGCGCGTGCACGCTCACGTGAACGCAGGCTAGTCGCCAGCAAAAGCCACTGTTTGCACTTCCAAAACCCGCTTACTAAAAGTCTCGCCAGTGCAGCGCATGCGCTGGCTCAGGCGAGACCTAAAAAATACTTTTATTTGATCTATTAAAATCATAAAAAGAGTGGAACATACCACCATGATGAAAACTTCATAATTCAGATACAGAATAAAAATTGCATTAAAACATTTTTAGTTGTCGTAACCCTCACGTGATATGGAACCAAAGAACAGCGGATTATTGTAACAGCAATGTAAACATATCCATGCTTTCTGTTGTAATTAAAGTGCTAATGCCAACGGAAAATGGGGAGGGAGCAAAGTTCCGAGCTGCTATGCATAATTTTCTATCCAGTTTCTTAAGTCAATATAGTTTCCTATCCCGGAACATTTACTGGTATGATCGTGTTTGTGCCTAGGGCTTGTCATAGACAGGAGCTTTGAAAGAAAGGGAGTACAGAAAAAGGTCTGAAAAAGACTTAGGCCGGCTACTTTATACCCTTCTGCCAAATTCTTATTTTGGTGTTTCATTCTTTCCAAGGTTTTGTGCTGTTTCTTTCTTTTCTAGTTCTTGTGCTACTAGTGACAAAAATTTGACGGTGTTGCAAGACAGTTGAACTGAAGAACCGCTGAGGCATTTTATGACGGCCGCTCTGCAAGTCCGGATTTGAGTTTCTCTTAGGATTGGCCTTAGAAGTGACGTCCTTAGGTTATGTAATGCCGGACAGATGCATAATAGATGTAGTAGTGACTCTGCTCCGTTACCACAGAGGCGGCAGTCCAATGATGGCCAGGTCTGTAGCCATTTTGGAATGAGATCTTTATTTGAAAAATAACCCAATCTCAGTAAGGTCAATTTCCGCTTATAGTGGTCTCTGAAGCATTCTTGCAGATAGGGTTGAGGTTTCATATGCTTATAGGATGGCATCACCGACCATGCATGACTTTTACCGGCAAATAAGGTTTTATCGGTTTGAAACGATATTTTTTTAATCGATTTGTTTGTGATTTTTTTTAAAACAGGGTATGACATCGGTGTTTGCCAGGGTTCCTCCAGATTTAGCGTTAGAAGCGCTTGTTTTAAAATTTGGCATATCGAATTTTTGTTCCTTGATTGTTTTTCTACCTCCTCCCAGCAGTGGTGGGCAAGCGTGTTGTCTTCCGCAGCCCTCATTCGCCAGTAATATTTGGCCAGGACACCTTGTCTGGCCTGCGTCTGGTTCGTTAATCCATATTCCAGGCGTATCTGCGCCTGAGAGATGTGTCGCGGGATTAGAAACAGTTTTTTAAACAGTCTGGACTGGGCTAGATTTAGCATTTGGGAGTCCTTGGTATTCAGCATTTCCGAGCCATATGTTATCGCTGGCAACATTTTTGCAGCCACTACCTTTAGGAGATGGTTTGTTGAGCTGCCACTTAGGCTTTTCTGTAGAGTTTTGAAAGCAAATGATAATTGTTTGATTTTTATGTTGGCATGTTCTAGGTGTTGTTTGAAACTTAAATGGCGATCTAAAAGAACCCCCAGATATTTATATACTTCCACCTGCGATAGGATACTTGAGTTTATCCTCCAGATGAATTTGGGGCGTTTTTATGAATGCTGGAAAAACATAAAACGTTAGATTTTTTTAGATTGATTATCAGTTGTTCTTTTGAAATGTATATTGCTAGTTGAGAGATCAGCCGCTGTAGACCTAGCGGAGTTTTAGAGAGTAACACGATGTCGTCCGCATATTGCAGACTTGCTATTGGTGTCTTTCCCAATTTGGGTGGTTCTCCATGAATGAGACTAAGGTTGCTTTCTAAATCAGCCGTGTAGAGGTTGAAAAGACACGGCGCCAGAACGCATCCTTGCTTTAGCCCGTTTTTTGTTGGAAATTTCTTGGTTAAACTCCAGCCATCCCCTTTTTAGGTTTCGCCTAGGCAGCGCATGCGCTGTCTCGACGAGAGATGCTGTCTACACTATGTGATGTTGGTAACCGCCTCTTTTTTCCTCGGACTTTTGATTCATTTGTTGGTGTGTCACTTAAACCGCCCGAGTTCCGTTCGAGTTGTGGTTGGTGCAAGCAGTCTTAAAGTCCCTCCTTTTGGAGATTGTTTACGCCTACAGCTATTGGCCCCTTTACTCGTATTACTTCGTGGTCTGAAGAGATACGGTAGCGTTGTTGGACTTTTTTTTAGGCTTTCTATCGTCTGATGGCAAAGCATTTCTCGTGTTTTTGGTAAACACGTTATCATGTGTTTTCTAAAGCGCTAGGCTTTCTTTCGTTTCCGAGCATCATTTCTCGTGTTTTTGGTAGACACGTTATAATGTGTTTTCTAAAGCGCTAGGCTTTCTTTCGTTTCCGACCATCATTTCTTGTGTTTTGGGTAGACACGTTATCATGTGTTTTCAAAAGCGCTAGGCTTTCTTTCGTTTCCAATGGCAACGCATTTTTTTTGTGTTTTTTGGAGACACTTTATTATGTATTTTCCAAAGCGCGGATGTTGGAAATGTTTTTTTTTAGCAAAGGGCTTTACGATGTACTTTTTGAAATTAATTAATGCAAACTGAGCACACGCATTTTTAGTTTACTTTGTTTTTAGGCTACCGCGAGCACATAACTGCACTGCACACCAATGTGGCAGGCGACGATGTAGCTCTTGCTGCTGTCCTAAGTAGGCCGACACGGGTCCGAGGTAGAGGGTGTTCCATTCAGAGGGATCTCGTTTGGATCTTCGTGTTTGATTGTTCCCATTGGAGCAGTGCTCTCGCTGATCTGCATATGTCTGGTCTCTGTCTGGAGTGGGTAAAAACGATGGACTGGAGTGTTTGCAAGAGGATGAGTCTTTTGTAAGCATTCCACTGAACACAATTGTGTTTCCATACTGGTTTCTCTACAGGTTCCTCCTGCTCTACATAAGGCATAGAAAGGAAGCATAGACAGTTCTGTGCTGGTGTCAAAGTCTGTAGGCATGTGAGTGTGTCTACACTACACCTCTCATTACGCAACCCGTAATTAAAGCCGCCAGTGTTCCTGGGCTGATGTGCGAGGTCTTTGTTTTGGGCGATGACGTAAGTCAGTTTTTTGTTGCAGGTGTTGATTTATTTATTTAACATGTGGCGGTTAGTTCCAGGCTGTTTCTTTCTTCTGCAGGGCATCTTGCTTGGCCAAAGTCCTGATGCTCAGTGCTGCTGTTGGCAGATGTTTTGCCTGGAAAGTCTTGGTGAGGTGAGGTAGCTGATGGATATTCTGTCACTGGGCACTGCCAGTGATATTCGCTTTCCCTTTATGCTGTGGTAGATCACATGACGTCTGTGGACAAAATGCTAGTTGACACTTGTAGAGTCAGTGTGATACTAGTGGAGCAGACAGCTACATGCGGTGTTGTGGGGGCAGGGAGGAGCATGCGGTTTGTAGTCCTTGCAGGAGTCTACACTACAGTAGTGCCTCCCTACTTTGAAACTGCTCCCTCTCTTCAGATTCCCTCCCTCTCTCCCTGGTAACCTCAGCTCAGTCCTTCTCCTGCGTCCTCCCTGCCTGATCTTCCCGACTCTGGCAGCTTTCTTCTCTTCCTGCGTGCCGTCCTCCGTCCTCGGCTGCCTCGCTCTGGCGCCCTCCCTGCCTGTCCCACCCCTCTGCCAGAGCAGGTCTCTCCTGCATCCGCCGGCATCTATCAACCCCCATGGTTGTGTGCAGGGGTTTAAGTGAGATGAAGAAACTTGGGGGGGGGGTCTCTCTCAAACTGGCGTGGCCAATGCAATTAAGGGCGTGGCTTAAAAACACATAAGTAAAAAATCTGTGCTTAGCATAGTGCGCCCGACATATTTTGCTGTTTCTGTCATTGCATCCATATATATGATACAGCAAGTAACATCCCTACAAGTCAGGACTACTGGCTTTGTCAATGGTTGTTTGTTGCTTAAGATAATTAAGCAGCAACTCTGGCTTGTATATAATATTGAAAAAGATTCCAGTTAAAGCCCTGGTGACACCACGACAATGTTGCTGCTCCTGAGTTTCAATAAGAGAAGGGAAATCCAGAGACAAAAGGACTCTCTTTAAAGGATTTCCCTTCCCCTACAACCTCACCTGGCATGAGTCATGCCGTTACTTCTCCACCAGTGAGAAGTGTGCAGTGTGAGCAGCGCACATCCACGTGCCTGCTGTCACTGCAGTCCGCGTGTGCCAGGGCACAAAACAGAGCCCGACAGGGACCCGTTTCGAGGCCTCCTTTAAAAAACTGCCGGTGCTTAGCACCGGTGAGACCCGGCCCACTTAAAGCCCTGGTTTTGTGTGTCGGTGTTCGTGCTTTGTAGTGCAAACTCGTGGTTTGTCGGTAATTGTAATGTATTCTTCGGTCATTGTAATGTATCGCTTGAATCCGGAGTCTCTAAGCTGAGGAATGATCCCCATGCAGCGGACTGAGCACCCGGCGAACACTCCCTTCCCTTCTAAATAGGGGCACTCCCTCCTTTTCACGCAACCTCTCAATGTTTATTTTTTTCTCATTGGAAAAGAATGTCTCTCACCACAGTCTGAGTGGGAGAGGAGATCCCACCCTGACTGAGGTCCTGGCTCCGTGGCATGCCCTCCTCCCCACCTCTCAGTCTCTCCAGCCCTCTACACTTCACGCCCAGTCCCCGAGGTGCCACCGCCCCGCCATGGCTGCGCGACACTCTGGTACTTGGCCCACCTCAGTCAATGCATGCGAGCTGCATGGCCCGTGCTACGTGCCCTCAGCCCCCCTCGCCAACAGCCCTAGGTGCATATTCTGTCTCGGCTCCCCCACCCCCTCTCTCCCTGTCTCTCACTCTTTCCATCAGTCCTCCGAAGACCGAAGTGCACACCCAGCCTCCACTACACTGCATAGCTGGCAAGTGCCTCGATGCCACGCCTGACACCTTCAATCAGTATTGCTTTTTATGCAACTTAACATTGCATCTTGGGAGTGGGAGATGTGCTTTTAATATGGTAAATGTTGCCTCAAAAACAGAACGCAAAGTGCTGCTGGAACAAATCCAAGACCGACTGAAATTGCCAGACATGGCATGGAGCCATTTTGGAACCATGCCAGCTCTAACTCTCCGCCGGCCTGAGGTGGGTGCCTAGCACTGCCTGCCTGCACGCGGCCTCTTCTCCTGCCCTGTGAGGCGCAGGCAGCCCCCCCTTCCTCGAGTGCCTGTCCCCTCCCTCTCTACTGGCTCGGCAAGGTGTGCACTCAGCTGTGACTGACCAGCTCTGGGAGGTGTAGGGCCCCCCTACATGTCCCCGCCCCTCCTCCACCCCAGGCCAAGGAGGTGCAGGGAGCGCCTAGACGCCCCTCCTCTTCGTCTACTCCAGCCCTGGAAGGTGCATACCCCGCCTCCCACCATCTTTGATTCTGGGCCTGAGCCAGCCCTGGCCATTTTTTAGGTCTCGCATGTGCATCATTTATCACTTAATGTCCCCGTGCCTGAATGTGTAATGTAAATACGGTGCTCATGTAAAGCGCTCCAATACCTTCGGGTCGAGTACGCGCTATATAAATATGCAAAAAAAAAATCACTATTCATCCGTACCTCCCCCGCCCCCGTTCTATTCTACTCCATGTGCATGTCGCACCGACCTGGCCATTTGATTTCTCTCACACCATCTACCCCTTCTAGCCTGGTAGTAACTTGGAATTTTGAACCCCCTCCCGCCCCATCCATATCAGAAGTGCATTTACCGGTAGCAATTGTTCTCTACCGAATTACATGTATGCGCCGTACAGTCAACCGCACCACTTTACAGGTATCCTGTAATGCACGCGGCGTCCTTTACTATGTCTCTAACATAGTACCAGCATTGGCAACCTACCCCACCCCTCCAACGTAACATGCATGCTCATAAATAATCACACAACACATTTCTTGTTTGGGTAAAAATTGCTGCAGGTTTATTACATACACCGTTATGTAATATGGTGGGTTATCTTACGGGCGATCCAAGGGCAGGCAACCATCTAGGCCGCCTGCCCGCCTGATGAGCCAAGCAGCACTGGGGCGAACCCCATCTGTGCTGCCACTTCTGGTGATCCTCTTCCCGGATCACGTGACACATGGTTCCTTATTACTCACGCCCCTTTCAGGGCGGAGCGTAGCATAGCAAACCCCCGGTTGTTCAGGCCCACAACCGCCCGAAGGACTAACGGGGCGCCGACACGGTTTTCTAGGAACCTCCCATGAGGCTCCTAGGATTTGGCTCTGGCACCCACCATGGTGCCGCGCAGAGGTACCCTTCTGTACCCCTCTGCTTCCAGATCGCCCTGTAACTCCGCCTGCAACGAAAAAATTACAACATTCTCTGCCTCCTGCCTGCCACGAACCACGCCGGGTAAGCGGTAGGGTGGGAGACGGCGTGTCCGGGCGCGCGAAAGAGGACGACAAGATGGTGGGGGAGGCCTATATACCCCTCCCCTGTCCTCGCGCCCGGACGTGATTCTAGCCTATCGCGCTGCGACCAGGCTTGGGGACTCCTCCCTGAGTCCCTGCCCCTACGGGGTGTGGGGTGCCCAGCTGGCACTAGAGGGCTGCCCTCTTTAGTGGCCCCCTGCGGGGCCTCGGACAGCCGCATAGTACCAGCATTGGCAACCTACCCCACCCCTCCAACGTAACATGCATGCTCATAAATAATCACACAACACATTTCTTGTTTGGGTAAAAATTGCTGCAGGTTTATTACATACACCGTTATGTAATATGGTGGGTTATCTTACGGGCGATCCAAGGGCAGGCAACCATCTAGGCCGCCTGCCCGCCTGATGAGCCAAGCAGCACTGGGGCGAACCCCATCTGTGCTGCCACTTCTGGTGATCCTCTTTCCGGATCACGTGACACATGGTTCCTTATTACTCACGCCCCTTTCAGGGCGGAGCGTAGCATAGCAAACCCCCGGTTGTTCAGGCCCACAACCGCCCGAAGGACTAACGGGGCGCCGACACGGTTTTCTAGGAACCTCCCATGAGGCTCCTAGGATTTGGCTCTGGCACCCACCATGGTGCCGCGCAGAGGTACCCTTCTGTACCCCTCTGCTTCCAGATCGCCCTGTAACTCCGCCACAGCTCGGGAGGTGGCCACCGTCGCCGCCAGAGCCCCCACCAAAAGCTCCTTTCTTACCTGCAACCTCTCATTTCCAGGCCTCCTGCAAAGCTAGGGAAGAGATCCCTCCCACTGGTGATAGATGAACCCCATCTGTATCGCAATAGCCCTTGCCGATAGCCTTGATCAGCTAGTGTCTAATGCAACACAAAGGCCCTTCTGCCCTGTGAATTTGTGTCAAGAACTATCCACCCTCCTGTGGGAAAGTTCCACTACTTCACATAACTCAGCCCTGTGTCAACTCTGGGCGGGGCAGATCCGATTCCCTGGTTCACATTGCCCCATGAATTTGCTGAGCTCACCTAGCTGCCGTCCCTCTAGGACGGTGTGTCTAGCACACCTGTGTGCCCACTTAAGGGACAGCTGCCCGCTTGTTGGGAGACCGCTCCTACACCCACCTGCCTACTTTTGGCTATTCGGGCGGGAAGGATTATACTTTAACCTTTGCACCGTCCATTTGCTTTCTAACTCATGACGCACAGGAATGTCCATAACTAGACGTGTGTGACGATGAGCCAGGGTGCCCTCCTGCCCTTGCCGTGCATCCCTTATTTCTTATGGGAATTTCGCCAGCTCAGCTCCCTTCGTGGTGGACCCCCCTAGGGATACCAGCTAGAGAATCTGTGTGATTAATGCAGTGCGCACTGGCTGCCATATGGTGCCTAACTTTAAGGATTGGCTAAGTCCTACTTTGCCCTTCCTCCCAGAATATTCCCGAATAGGAGGGGGGGGGGTTCACACTGCTCGCCTTGCCTTTTGTGCTTGGCACCTTGTTCCCCCCTTTCTTGGGGACGCAGCACAATGTGTTAGCTGACAGCACCCCTGCCCAGTTAGGCTAATATAGCTAACCGGGCAGGGCAGGGCATTTGACCTTAACTGCAGGAAAAGTCGACAGGCTAGAACCCTCCCTGCGAGAGCCCCCGGATAGGGGGGCAGGGGTGTTCACACTGCCCACCCCAGGGCAACCCCAGCGGTGGAAAATTACCTGCTCAGTTAACCCGCTCACACACTAGACCCGCTGGTAGCAAGTTCAGCATAACCTGTACATGGAATTTAAATTCTTCTAACAACTGCACTGTGGGCAAACCACACTCACTGCTACTGGTTTAGGTAGGGGGTGGAGGGTTGTGCCTTCTTAAATTGTGTTTAGTAAACGGAATAATTTCCAATATTTCTTTGGTAGGTTTCAAATGCCTGGTGTTTATTCTTATTCACATGCATAAGACAAAGACAGGCATAAGACAAAGACAGTCGACACGTGTTTCGCCCGTGTGGCCCATCGGCCGAGGGCTTTCTCAAGGCCAAGATTCAAGTTATGCTGGTCGTGTTCCTTGTGATTGAGGCGACTGGTGTCTGACTATTCAGCCCTTGGAGGCCGTAGCAATCTGCCCGGTCAGCAAGTATGCCCACTGTACAGTTGTAATTTAGTAACTCATGGCCTGACAACCGCAGGTGCCTAGTACCGGGCTGTGTGTATGCGGCCCAGGACCTGGGCAATAGGCTTGGTGTGGATGGGTTGTGAATGCCAGGCATAAGTGTAATACCTTTGACAAACCTCTCCAGACCAACATCTATATCATGCTTAAACATTATTTACTGGTCTTGCCACCTGGCACCCTTCTGGTGGGTGATACGGAACCTCCTACCCAGCATCAGCTGACAGTCTCGCTTTGCCGTCACACCACCTGTGTCCCTTTAGTCACCCTCCCAAACAGGAGCCCTCCACAAACCTTGTGCCCTAAAGCATTCGCCCTGTGGGGCGGATGCGAATGGACTGCAAACAACTCCTATGCATTCTCTACCATGTAGTAAATGGAGTTTCTGGTTGGCTCGGGTATGCACCTAAGCATGTCCGAGCCCACCTCTCTAGTCAGGAGAAGGGAGTACATACTTAGCGGACACCTGCCCACCCCTTGGTGGCCAGGCAGGGACTTTGGCTTATCCCAGAGGCAGTGTAAATTTAATGTGCCAACCGCACTCCCATAGTGGCACATTACAGAAGAGACTCCATACCAGGTTATTTTTATTACCCTTTGTATCGACCATACGGGAGAAACTTAGTTTCATCTGCCACTATTACCCTGTGCTACCAAGCCTCATCATGACCTCACAGGGATTACATAACTCACTAGGCCAATCGGGCCACTGTCCTACAGCTCCGTTAGCACAACCCCGTTAGCTGCCGGTAGGAACTGCACTTAGCGTAACACAGCAGAGTAAATGTAAAATTGAATCTCCCACCATTTTTGCTGGTAACTGACGGCCAAAAAGACAGCACCTGGGCACAAGATCCCAGTTACCTAGAGAAAACAATAATTATCCAGCACCATTAACAAATGTGCCGCATGCACCCATGCCCTATCCACCTGTTGCTGTGTACATATCGTCCAATTCAATGACATAACCAACATGTTAACCAGTTCTCTCCTTTGTGGTCAACCAAATCCCATATGCCGGGATTTCACCACTAGTACCTATGCTGAAACTGGATTTGTAAGGCCCATGTGAGGTTCGGCGATCGTGCCAATGCTAGTCGCCATGTTTCCAACTTCTCTATAGCGTCCGACTTGGTGGGAGCACTACTAGGACTCGTGGGAAGACATGATGGCGCTGAATAACCGGTGAATGTTACCCCACTCGCTGGTAATTCTGTACAGATAGCTGCCCTTACTAAATTGAGGGAATGCTAAAAGCTTCCCAATGCCTGTAGTCTTACTGCTCCACCCATTTTGACCCCAAAACTTTGGGACGACTTTAGTAGTGACATGCCCTTAACGGTACGTGACATTCTACCAGCACCGCGCAGGAATCCCCCTTTGACCTGCCCTAGCCTGTGGCCATTCTGCTGAAAGCCCAGGGGAGGGGAGTGCTACCAAACCTCAAGTCCTAGGCACTCAGGAAGCATCCCTCACTGCTGCAGGTGCCCCAAAGCATATATTATAAAACATTTAATGGGTAACAACCCGGTTTGCGTCCCTTGATGTGCCATGCTGTGAGCGATTAGGTACCCTGCATATCTCTTCCCTATGAAAAGATTAAACAAACCGGCCAAAGCACAATGCACGGGCAATGCGTGTGCCCACATACGCCCCCAGCTCTGGGTGGCACGAACCCCAACGCACCGCGTGCCAGTTTGTACATATCATTCATGGGTGACTAAGCACTAATGTGCCCTTTTCCCTGGGTGATCCCCAGTACGAGGGTACGGCTGATGACTCAGTGCTGCGCCAGCCAATAAACATGTCGACATGTGTGTAAAACCCAGCTGTAGCCAGACGAAACCACTAGAAGCAGTTTATCAGGGAACTGTAGAGACCACCGGAGTCCCTCCGCACTCCCGCAACAGCCAGACAGGCCACCTGCGCGCATGCCAGGTGCCGAAACCAGAAAGCAGCAGCCCTATTGCAAACGGACTGGCGGCGCACAATTCCGCATAGGAGACAAACTTGACCTCGTTATACTGCGAAAGAGGCAAGTGCGGCACTTGAATGAGACAAAGTACTATTCTTTGCAAAACAGAGCCTGTCCGCAATAGGGACAAAAGATTAACCATGAGATTATCACTGATCAAGTCTGTGAGGTTGCATTCGCTACCTCTGGCAAATACTCATAAATCGCCATATATGACTGACCCCTCACTCTCATCCTATGCTGTGTGTGATCTTGGCCCACATCAGTGTGAGCAGAGCCCCGTGAAGTAAACTTGGCTTATGGTTGAAAGTGCACAAGTAAAGCACCCCCTCCCCTCAAGTTGGGTTACACAGTACATTGTAAGGGTGCAGTGGGCTATTTACTCTCATGAGGCCCCCATGCCCCTGCACTTGTGGCGTTAATGAAAACTTTGTTGTTTGGCTGTGACAACATAGTTGCCTGCGCCACCCTACAGCCCCATGGAAAAGTGCTGGGCTCTTGCTTACTACCCTGCGGAGTGAGCCCACTGTATTCACCAGATTCGCCACAATCTGTTCTGCAGGCCTGTGATAAATATCCCAGGGCCGACATCTGGCACTTGAACCCATGCTTGGACAGGCCCGAACTAGGAACCCCGATCTAGACTGCCTGCCAACCGGCTGACCCTTCCATTGACTCTGATCTCAGCCCCCCAGGCCGTGCACCTATGCCTGGTGTAGGGGAGGTGCTCTAATGCTGTGGAAGGTGTAGATGTGGGCTTCTCACTACCGGGGCAAGCATTAGAATTGCGACTGATAATAACTTACAGAGGCAACCACTGAAAAACCGTTTGCGCTGTTATGCTAGGGGAAACTGTCGCCGTTACCGGGCCCTTGCTGCACGTATCTGAGCGACAACCCAAAGTCCCAGGGCTAAATAGTACCCCCGGGACCAGGAAGGAGTGGTCAAATTTGGAGCTTCAGTACACCCAAGCACGCAGACGCATAATCTATCAGTCTCGCAACATTCACTTCCATATAAAGGACAATGCACAACTTGACTTGCCAAGAAAACACTGGCTCAACTTGGTATGATTCTTGCGCTCATGTTGAACAGATGGAAAGATTAAAACATTGAACCTACTTGACCTTGTCATAATACCATGTTGCAGCTGGTGCCTATAGCGGTGTAAACTGGCCGCCCCGCCCAAAACAGCAGTCCGCGGTCCAAAACACGCGCCCAAAAACGCTGGCTACAACACCAAATAGGCTTAATAAATTCTTAACTATAAAACGCTGTAAATTAGTTTCCGTTTGCGACGCCCAATGCAAGTGGTAGTAAACTCAGCCCAATGCTGGCCTAAATGTATATTCAAAACAAAACTTATCGGGCCTGCATATAACAGACATACTCAAGCATACACTTCAAAATGTTGCTATCCTCACGCTCAGCCGCTTGTAACTGATCAAGCCTCTGAGGTCCAAAATGTAAAATGCTTTATAAGATAAATTCAGGCGCAAACACCTAAACCCATCACCGTTGTACCATTGACACCCTTTGTCAATGACAACTCTTAACTCCTCCTGACATGAAACTTACAGCCGGAGGCAGGTGTAATAAGATCTTAAACTACAGCGGCCCACCATAGGGATTTGTTTGGCCAAGACCCATCGAACCGTCGTGGGTAGGCGCCAAGGTAAATGGGTCTGTGTCACAGTGCAACATTCAAAAGACTATGAGGCCCCTGTCACTTGGTGTGTGTAACACACACTTAAACAATCTTCTTCCCGACTTTTCCTCATGCAGGCACTAGGGTGCACCTTCTCGAGCCCCTTGTTGCCCTTTTGCTGGTAATCCTCTCCCGCGAGGAGTATAGCAGCCTCAGGGGCTCTCCTACGTGAAATGCGGTGATTACCGGTCCTGACCGGGACTTTCAATGTCCCCCCACTTTCCCAACGAAACAAGCCCGGCACACATGAGCACCCCCGGGAGGCCAACTAGACAAGCGCTCGCCTCCAGTGTCTTACCCATTGGCCTCTGGGATCACATATGAACTCCTCTCAGATGGCATACCATTGGCATGGAGAACCCTCGCTAACACATGCAATGCACCTTTTAGAAATTATTTACATTTATAATCCACTTTCCAACAAAACAAGGGGCATCCCTTCACAAAACAAAGTCAGGTAGTCCATCGTGTTTTAACACTGGAGCACAGTTTGCAAGCAGGCCGCTAAACATACAACACGACTGCTGCTGATAACCTGAGCAGTGAAACCCGAACGCCTTCCACACATGCACCTCAAACTGTTCTGGGCCATGTCAGTTTTCAGCCCTGTGTGGGCTCAGATTTTCTCAGACGCTTTTGAGGCCAGCATGGCTCAATCTTGCGAACCGTACCGATACCAGCTTTACACTTATAAAAGAGTGGGGATAGGGGCCACCTTATGGAGAAGAGGCTGTAGAAAATTCAGCCAGCGCAAGACCCGGCTTCGTGAAAACGTATTCCCCAGTGATAGGAGCATTGCACGAGTAAGTGAAAGACCCCTCGAGTCAACAAAGCACGGGATGCGCAGTGACACTTTGTGGCCTTGATACCTCGTGGCACCCACCTAAATGCACAGCTGCGAGGTGCTCATGTTTTCAGTCTCCACTGACCAAATCCCACACCCCTACCCCTCTGCTCAGCCGGACAGAAGATAGCGGGGGAAGGGGAGACCCGGTCAGTCAACATTCGACTGTACTACCCAACGCCAACGACAGGACGAGACACTAGGTGGCTCTCAAAGTGCATATAAACCACACAGAATGCCCTGATGCTTCGGCAAGACCACGAGGGGAGGGGTCAGTCCGCATATGCCACTCAATGGTTCCCCCACTCCTGAAAACGATCTCCCCAAGTTCGCCGGTAGCTAAAGCCCTTTCCCCTCCCTGACCGCGAACTCCGGACCCAGGGATGTGGCACTGCCCCAGCCACCGTGCAAACAGCGGGGGACTTGCACTAATCTCCCCGCCCTCATGGCGAAACTGGTCGAACCTCCACCGGCAGGCTGGGCTCCCGTGACCGCACCCTTAAGGGCTAGGGTCAGTCTGTGCCGCCGGGCATTAACAAAGCCGTCGGACCCGGGCACGAACATGCCCCTGACCTTTCAACATATGCTGATCTTTTGGCCCCCCCACCCGCAACCTGGAAACCGTGCAATAACCCGGCAGCCAAAGCCACCAGCTCGGGCCCACTCGACGGGAAGACCGGCCTGCGCTGAAAGTTTGCCGCAGACACACCCACTCACAACCAGGTCGGGACCTGGTACAGCCCGAGCCCCCAGGCTTGGAACAAGCAGGAGGTCGGAGCCACCGGATTCTTTTATGAGGATTAAGGGAAAAGGGGAGGGGTGTCGGGGGGCTGAAAATGGCCAGCACTCACCACAACAAGACCGACGCAAGCTGTATCCCCAGACCAAGGGACGCGACACGCCTGGTAAGGGGGGGGGTGCTCAAACCGGCGATCCCGCCCCCTCTCCCCCCCCCCCGGGGATTTACTCATGGCCTGCTCTAACACCCGCCCGCTAGCAGTGCGGCCAAGAGCTGTCCTTGAGTGCGTGGGAACGCTACGCCACACACTTGCATCACTAGGCAGCAACAGGGCCCCGCAGGCGAAGGCCACAGCCTGGACAGAAGAAAGCCGGGGAGGGGGCCTCGCGGCGCTCGCTGCCCCCCCCTCCTTATCCCCCACGCTGCATCTAGCCAGCGAGGGCCGGGCCCCCGGAGTCGGGTAAGCCGCATTAGACGGCCTGGAGCCTCAAACCCCCCTCTCCGGTCTGCAGAAAGCGAAACAACATGGGGAAGGGGCCGCTGACCAAAGCCCCTGGAGCTGTCCTGCCCCCCAAGGCGGCCGCAGCCACGGCAATGGCCGGGCTTAACAGCCTTGTCCCCGAAGGGGTTGGGGGAGGTGAAAGACACTCACCGCATATGCAGAACAGCCCCTGGAGATCCCACGTCTCAAACGGCGTTAGGGCAGCGGGGATGGGGTCCCGACTAACTTTGCACCCTCCGCCTCAAGATCCCAAACACGATGACTGCTGAACCCGCGGCGACACGACCCGGAGTCCCTTCCCAGACGGCGTGTCCGGGCGCGCGAAAGAGGACGACAAGATGGTGGGGGAGGCCTATATACCCCTCCCCTGTCCTCGCGCCCCGGACGTGATTCTAGCCTATCGCGCTGCGACCAGGCTTGGGGGACTCCTCCCTGAGTCCCTGCCCCTACGGGGGTGTGGGGTGCCCAGCTGGCACTAGAGGGCTGCCCTCTTTAGTGGCCCCCTGCGGGGGCCTCGGACAGCCGCAGATTCCCAGCCAGAGCCTTAATGGGGCTTGGAGAGCTGGGGCTATACCAGAGCACTGACTTTGGCAGCCTAAAAAACTCTAGAACTCTGGGAGCATAGGCCAGGCTACCATGAACATTGAGAGCGCTGTCCCCAGCAACCATAGTGGGCTTCTCCTTCCATACCCGAAGTTTCTGCCTTCACTGAAGCTCTGATTACTTACAGAAATGAGAAGGGTCTGTGAAGTTGTAATTTTGCCAGTGAAATGGGGCAGCATACTGAATGAACATTCACTCTTCACAGAATAGCGAATTTTGACAAACTTCCCTGTACTCTTTTCTGGACGAAAGGTTAACCTTCAAGCAAAATCCTTATCTTTTAGTGGGCAAAGTCTCTCTCTAAAAGTAGGCACTGATGTATTTTTCTCCTGCAAAATGTATTTTTAAAGGGTTTGTTTACTTGTTTTTTTAACCACAATTTTGCAAATAAGGTTTATTAAATATGTGAAATTTAAAAAAATAAAACTTTATAAATTTTAGGCAAACAATGCTATACACCAGTATAGCCGTTTACTTAAATAAGCCTTAAGGAGAATAGTAAGTCTCTCATTCTATGACATGTGCAATATCAGTTAGCAGTTGTACTCCAGTTTACTATCGATATTGCTGGGTGGATTATTCCCGGGTGAGCAATTAATGCACCATTCTGAGTTTCGGACTGGGGGTTATCCAGCTACTATCCCTCAATTTGATGTCTGAAAATGTGCCCACACAATTTGCACTTTATTTTACATAGAGAAAATCTCGAAGGCAAAGATATGCAGAATTGGCTCCTAAATTGACACTGATTCGAGGTCCAACTGCTGCGCGAAATCTGCACAGTTCCTGGAATGAGGGTCTAACCGGTTTTGGAAAGTATGCCTTTTGTAGAACATTTTCCTAGCGTTAAACAACATATTTTTAACATTGGCTTCTCAAAGCAAGAAAATCCTAACATACACAAAAGTAAATAAGTATTCTATAGACCTTCGCAAAGATTGCAAATAAACATCCCTATGGTAAAACACCGCTACTGGAAGGCATTGGCACTATCAAGTAATTACATTGGAACAAGGTAAAGAAACAACAGGCATTGGCATAGCCAATAGGTCTCGCCTTTGGGACCTTATAAGTGTTTAGCCATGCAACAGTTGATGTTGTTGCACCAAGGATATTGTGCTGGATAACTAAACACTTATAAGGTCCCAAAGGCGAGACCTATTGGCTATGCCAATGCTTGTTTTATCTGAACCCAGGTTTGAGAATATAGGTTGATGATTGCTTCTAGTAATTTGGGGGGGATTCCCCAAGCTTTCATTTTAGCCCATAGCTTGGCTCTTGGCACTTTATCAAAGGCTGCTTTAAGATCTACGAAACATGTGTAGAGGATGTTTGAATTGGCGATCGCTTTATTTGCTAAGAGGGTGAGTGCTGAAATATTTGTTAAAGTCCCCATGCCGGCCCTGAACCCAGTCTGTGTTTTTGGGATTAGACTTTTGCAGCTTATCCATGTCTCCAAGTCTGCCAGTAGATTTGTTGCGTAGATCTTAGCCTCTACATCTATAAGGGCTATCAGTCTGTAATTGCTGGGGTCTGAGCGTGTTCCTGACTTATAAATGGGTTGAAAGATGCTGCCCCTCCAAGAGTCAGGAATATATCCAGTTTCTAAGCTATTGGAGAGCAGGGGGGTTAAATAGCAGGACCAAAACTCGGGGTCGTACCTGAACAGTGCATTCGGTAGACCGTTGGGGCCGGGTGCCCCGTCCGATCTCAAATGTTTTATTGTATGCAGAATCTGCTTTTGTGTTATCTGTACAGGTTCTACTCTTTGCGCATGCCTGATAAAAATGCTACTGTCTTTCTGTATTTCTATGATTTCGGTATGGAGTTTGGCGTTGGATAAAGTCTTTAAGTCGGTGACTGATGCGTCCGCCGATGTCCATTTATCCATACTCTGACTCCTAGCCTCTGATATTTTCTCCAGACTGAAGCACCTTTTAGTCTTGTTTGTATTATCACCAGTGCTGACTGTTATCTGTACGGTTCTGAAATTGTATGTGTCTTCAATATGAATGCTCCAAGATTGTTCTGTTATGTCGGAGGTAAATTGGCGATGTTTGCCATTTAGCATGAAGTTGATTTTTGCCCAAAACTGTTTCGAGTTTCTCTGCTTACTTGCGTGGAGCAAGTTGGTCTCAAAATTTTCCTTGTATGTTCGTTTGGCCACCTTTATTTCGTGTTTTAGTTCCCTTTTCGTCTTTTCTATAATTATGAGAGTCTGTTGAGAAGGTTGGGGACCATTAGTTCGAATTAACCTTAGTTGTTTGTTCAGTCGCGATTTTATTGCCCGTATATTTGGCGTGTACCATGGCCCTCCTCCGGTTCTGGGTGTTTTATGATCTCTGTGGGTAGGTTGAAATTTTTTATTGATGTTGTTTGTAAAAGACTCCCAGAGCCCCGTAATATCTCCAGCGTGGTCTGCGTCTGTAGGTGTTAACAATGACCGGCATGTCTCCATTATTTTGTCGATGTTCTTTTCATCCCAAATTAACCTTTTTAGGTTGTAGAGTTGTGTCGTTAATGTAAGAGGATTTGCCTGCTCTGACCCAATTGGAGTGATGGTTAATGTAAAAGTTTGAGGGTAATGATCGCTTTCGACTCGATCCTGAATTTGAAAATCTGTTATGTATGGAAATAGATCAGGGTCGGCTAGCGTAAAATCGATTGTTGATCCTGTTTTAGATGTAACCCTCGTGAATGCGGCTGGACTATCCAAGGGGCCTCTACCATTTAACGTGTGTAGGAAAAGGTCATCAAATTTTGCAGAACATTTCTTACCCATAAGGTCTTGTCTGCTTCGGTTGCCCTGTTTTGGCTGTATGAAACTCGGTAGGTTGCGCTCTTGGCCTTGGATTAAGTTCATGTTAAAATCCCCAGTTATTATTATGTTGGCACTTGGGTAGGTGCTTTTCAGCGTTTTAATTGCCGCTATTAATTGCTTGATTCTTTGGTCCTTCTCCTTTCTTGCTGGGTGAATATAGAGATTCAATATTAGTAGGTCCATTGAAGGTGAAAGATCTACTTTGGTACATTGCATCCATGAGGAGTCTAGGTCGATGCTTATATCTCGCCAGGAGAGTTCCGTATATATATATGTCGATAAGCCCCCTTTGGCCCTTCCATGCTGTGCCTCCTTTTTTGCTGGAATAATATTTTCTTTGTAGCCCACTAATGGAGAGTTTTTTGTCTGCCAGGTTTCTTGAAAAAGGAGTATGTCATGATGTTGGATAAATTCCACAAAATCTTCTTCTTCTAACTTTGCACTTATGCCATTAAAATTCCAGGAGCAAATCCTAATGCCCCTTGATTTCCTAAGTGATTGGCTTGAACTGGTTCATACTTGTCCCCGCTGCTTAGGTCCCGATGTTTTTTGGGGAAGTGCCTCAAGATCCGCTGCTTCTCTTTGTGCAATTGTAATTGCTATTTGTCTAATTGGATGACCCTCTTCTTCCTTGATGCAGGTCTGATCCGGGCCTTTTGCTCCTTTTAAAAGGCTCTGTTTCTGTGTTTGTTGTTGTTGTAATGGACTAGGGTACCGCGGGGGCTCCACCTTTTTTAGTTCTATGCCCCAATTTGAAAATTCTTCCCTATGCTGCAGGATCAAATCTGTGAGGCTATAATCAGTACATGTTAAGATTGTAGAGTCTGGACCGGTTAGGAGAGGGTTTGGTTTAAACTCTATACTTTCCAAGTCACTGAATTTTATATGACTCATAGAAGGTAATTCTTCTAGTAATTTTAGTATTGATCCCCTGTTCAAGATGTCATGTGGTCCCCTTGAACTGTATTGCGGGATAAGCTCTACTTTATTGCTTGTGGTTAAGCGTAGTGAGTCTGTGTGATGATTTTTTGCCCCGTTGCTTGATTTGACGGTTGCAGCACGGATTAGATCTTGATCTGGGGGGGCAGGACTTCGTTGGTAATGGGAGCAGTAGCTTGCGGTGCCCCTAGGGATCGAGGCTGGAGCAGCCTTGATTCCAGCCGTCGACTCCTCCCGTTTCCCCCCTCCTTTGCACGTGCTGCTCTCAACTATATCCACTTGTCTACTAATTGCTGTCTCTTCTGTGTTGGCGCGTCCACCCGTTGATATTGGAGGATTTTTCTGAGAATCCAGGCTGGGTGGTTTGACCTTTTCTTTCCCTGCCTGAGGGTAGAATATACTATACATTTTCATCGATTGTTGATTATTGCCGATGCGTTGAATTGTGCTTTCTGTCTCCTTTGTGGTGGAGTTGTAGGGAATCTTTGTCCCTGTCATGGGCCTAATGTTACTTTCAGAGTATTCTCTCTCTGGCGGACCCTTGTCTTTTGTCTTGGGCTTAATTTCTTGATGGAATAAATCGATCGACCCTCCATTTTTTGTTTTACTCTTTCTCGCTTTTCTCAGGCGTTTTCTTTCCCTCTTAGTGAGGGGAATTAATGCGATGGATAGTTTAGGGCTAGCTTTTTCAGACAGGATGGATTGTTTTGGGCTTGCGTTTTTAGGCGTTTCTAATGCTTGATTAAATGAGGCCGCCTCTTGTACTCCAGGGTGCGCTTGTTTGGTCGGGTCTTCTAGCCTCCTTAAGTCGTTTATGATGGGGACACTTAAGGGCATTGTGGTTGGTGGTCCCTCTTCTGCGCTCAGGACTCCGTCAGTGCTGCCATTCCCCTGCTGGACATGTTGTTCGTCTGATGCCTGCTTAGGGGTTTTGTTGGACTCTTGAGGGGATTGTTTAACGGCCATTAGTATCTGCGACATCAAGATGGGTACTGTTGCCAATTTGTCGATTATCAGGGGGCAGTGGCACGTATGGTAAGTAGTATCCCTGTCTTGTTGTACCTTCTTAATCGTTGAGTTCAGGTCATGCAGGTTTGCTTCTATCCCTTGCACATGGATAGCTAGGAGATTTAACAGTTCGACTTTAATATCAAGTTTGTCTGCATGATGTGTCATTGCTTTCCCGATCGTGTACATTGTGTTTAATAGTTGGGGCCATGCAGAAGCCGTAGGCTGGTTCATCGGTGCTTCCTGGAATGTTTGACTTAATTGAGGTGAGTACTCAAGATGCTCCATATGTTCATTGTACTCGCTCAGCTGTTCGTTTCTTTGTGGGGTTTTGAATGGTGTAGCCCCCGCCTTTAAGATACTTGACTCAATGATATCTTGGGGCTGGCGCCTGCTTCGTTTGAAATGGTCGGTTTCTTTGGGATCTCTTGAGAGGAGGGTTGTAGGAGTTATTGAGCCTGATGGCAAGAGAAAGTTGATGTATTTTTCCGCCCGACCCTCTTGTTCCAGTGGATGCTGTTCTGTCACTGGTGAAGGAAAATGGACCATTGCGAACAGGCCTGAGGCATGATCCTGTTGATCTTGATCTTGATTTAAATTGTCATTGTTCAAAGAGCCGCCTTCAGATCCTGTGTTTGCATTTTGCGGTGATTGCGAATAAAGTTGTTGTTTAAGGAGGGAGTCCCAGCTTATGTCAGGCTCCCTATGGACTAGAGCGAGTGATGATTGGTGGTGATGGACTTGTTGAGCTTGAGGAAGTGACAGTTGCAAAGGAGGATCTGACGCTTTGAGTGGTGATAGGCTGATTCGGGCTTCTGGTCTGGATGGACCGATATCAACGCTCCCTGAACTTGCCAAATTTCCAATGTCATAATTGCTGTTGATCTTGCTGCTACACTCTTTATCTTTGCATACTATATTTTGTTTGGTATTGCTGGGTGTGCTTTCCTTGGGTGTGCTTTCCTTGGGAACCTCGATGTCATCTCCTTCTGTGCTTTCCATGTGGTCCTTAAAACTTCCTGAGGAGAGTCTGTGACAGACTTTTAAAAAATCTGTTATTAGAGCCCGCTTACTGGCTTTAAGACCGATGTTGTGGGTGGAGGGCGCACCTGGTTCATCTACTTTTATTCACTCAGGAATTTTTGCTAAACTGCCTTCTGCGCCAGCTGCGGGGAAATCCTTAGCTGCACTGGGACCCGACTCCCCTTGCTTCCCTTGCTCTGAATCTTTTCGAAATTTTGAAGTTTTTAAAATATCTTTCCTTGGACCGATCACAGGCTCAATTTCTGTTTCCGTTTCGGTCACTGGCCGGGATAGATAGTTGGGAGAGGCCGTGCCCCTGTCCGTGTCAGTGTCGGTGTCTCGTGGGCCCCCTATGCCTTTTTTATTTTTCTAGCAGGTTTCACTTCTCCGTCTCTGGATTTCCCTAATCTCATGGTGGGCACTCTGGAAGAAAGCCTCTTTTTTTTGGAGACCAAATATTCTGATGGTTAATAGTGGTTAGTGGTGGTTAATAGTAAATGGTTAATGATGGTAATAAGTCATTGCCCCAGTTTCCTTATTTCGCTGGTTTGTTGGGAACAATGCCCGCAGAGGGGGGGGGGCAGCAGGGGGACCACACAAATCCCCTCTCCGTACTCTCAACGTCTACGTATGCTTTGTGCGGGCTGGGCTAGGCTGGGCTGGTCAAGGCTGGACTGGACTGGGCAGGGCTGTTGAAAACTGCCGCCGAGAATTGCCACCAAAAAACCCACTGGGGGGCTGACGACTGATGGCTAAAATCTGAGAATTACCTTCAGGACCTGACGGGCCCGCCAGGGGATGCCAAGACGGAGCTGAAGACGGAGCTGAAGCCAAGGCACGCGCTCTGCGGCTCCGCGGCTCGGCAACACACCGGCAACGCCGCTACACACCGTCCCGCAGTCAAGCGCGGCCACGCGGTATCAGGTAGCTGCGAGGTAACAGGTAGCAGGTAGCAGGGGGCCCGTCCTGTGCTTTACCTGCTCAAGGCCTCGGGGCACCACGGGGTAGCACAGGGTTCCTCAGGGCTCCACAGATGCACTCCGATGCTGCGCTCAATCGGGACACCGGGAAGCCGCTGCCGCTGCCACCGCCTCGCCTATGCTCTGCTGCTACTGCTCCTGGGCACAAACGAAACCACGGAGTGGAGTACCTCACAAGATGCACTCGCACAACTAGGATTGCTTTCTGTGAGTGCCTTGTCACAGGATAGTAATAAAAGAGATACTTGCAGTGAGCCAAGGCCGGTCCTCTCTGAGAGTGTTGGGGACGTCCGTCCTTCCTTCCTTCTTCGTTTCCTACCTCGCCTTTTTTCTTTATTCCCCACTTTTGTTCTGTCTCTCGCCTCCATATTGTTTGTCTCTTTGATGTCTCTGCCTCGCTCTCTCTGCCTCGTTCTCTCTCCTCCGGATCCATCTCTTCTCTTTTCTCTTACACTGCTGTTCTTTTACCAGCCCCTGGTCCCCTCCTCAACCCTCTCTCTCGTGACCCTCTGGTGAAATGTTGTTTGTGAGGGTCCTCGGTAATAACAGACAGATGTAGGCCTGGTAGGGCAGGGAGTGTACCTTCACTGTGACCCAGCCTGCCGGGCCAGGGCCCTGTGGCACCCCTCTGTGGTTCCACACCTCTGGTGGGAGGGCTGTGCACCAAGGGAACCGAGAGCAGACAGCACCCCCCTTCACTCACAACTGGTTCCAGAATCAGTGCTGTAGGAAGGTGGAATCTGACTACATGGTTGCCCCCACTTTTTTTCTGGTGTTTTGATGGTTTTTGACTTAGTTTGGCTGGGAACCTGCTATTCAGGTCCCCAGCCTATCTGCTTTCTCTTATAAATTGATTCCATGTACTTTAGGTACGCCACAGATTGGATTCTGGAGTGCCCTTATAAGTCCCTAGTATATGGTATACTATGTACCCAGGGCATAGGTACCTCAGAGGCCTACCAGGGGCTGAAGCATGTATTGTGCCACCCCTGGAAAGCCATCCAAAATGACACCACAGGACTGCTACTGCAGCCTGAGTGAGGTGGTGCATGCACCCCTGACAGAGCTATAGGTTCACTATATCTCCCCTATCACTGCACATAGAAACCTATCAGTCACCCTTATGGCAGGCCTTATCAATCCTGAAGGCAGGGTGCTTGGTTATGTGTGAGAGGGTGCCCATGCATGAGCAGAGCCCTCTGCAGCCCTCAGAATCTCCTATCCGGGGTTGTCTGTGGTGCAGCCTGACCATATACTCTTAAGTGCATTATATCCTTGCTGTAAATGCTAACTTTGGAATGGCTGCCCAGAAACATGTCGTGTTTGGTGTCAAACACCTTGGAATCATACCCCCACACCATTAACTGGTGTGGGAGTATGATCCCACCCTTCTAGAGGGAAAGACATGACAGCACCGGTATACCCGGTGCCAGCTAAACAGAGCCCTGGCATCACAAAATGGATGCTGCAGCCACAGACACGAGTCTGGCCTCCTGCTGCTGACCAAAACTCCGGCAGGGGAGGCCTGGACAATAGGTTTCCTGTCACAGGAAGGTGTTACCACCTCCCAGACAGGCCTTAGTGGATTGGGGCTGGGTGGGTGCACTCCAAGAGTGCTTTGAAGTGCTGCACTGGGGGCACATTTGGTGTCCTCGTGCATACCCCAGTTCAAACCGGTTGCAGGGGCTGCCAGCCCCTGCTCTGGTGGGAAACTGGACAAAGGAAATGGGTGTAGCCACCCCTCTTTCCAAACCCTCCCATAGGTGGGTCCACAGAGTTAGTCCAACCCCTTTCTCAGGTATAAGTAAGGAACCCCTGGCAACAGGACTTTAGATATCCCTGGACAAAACTCTGCAACAGAATCCTGGAACTTCGACGCTCTACTCAAGACTAGAGGACTGAAGAAATCTCCCCTGGGGTCAAGGAGTGACTCCCCTGCTTGGCAGGCACCAATGAAGCATTTGCCAGTCTGCATCTCCGAAGCTCCCGCCAGACTCCGAAGTAACTGCAGCCCAGGAAGAGGATTTCCAGATGTCTCAGAGGCCGACCCGAGTCCCCAGGAAAGCTGAGACCCGCAGCCCTCACGAGTGATGTGGAACCAGAACTCCTGGACACCGTGCACATTTGCTAGTGCATCAACTTCTCGATGTCTCTTGAAGTCCTGCTTTGGGTTACTTGTAGCCCAGGCCCCGAGCACCATGTGAGCCTACACTCCACGAGTGTTCTGTGGGCCCGCTTCTTGCATTTCCGCTTGAGGCTCCTTCGCGATCCCTGGTCTGTCGACTAGTGGGTCCCTGTGAAGGCAACTCTGATTTTCCTTGGGCTTTTCTGGTTGCTCCAGATGTGCCCTGACTCCCCACTGAGTGGTGAGTCCCTCAGACCTTGCTGGTCTGCACCAAAGCATATTTCTCCTTTCTGCATGGGTTGCTGTTGCCAAGGCTTGTTGTGTTCAATCCGGACACCAATGCTGCAGCACTCGACATCCTTTGTGGGGCAGCTCGAATCCAGCTCCTGGTTGTTGTCGACACCTCCTGGTCCTTGTGGCTGAAGAGTCAAGCTTCACCTCTTTCAGCTGAAGCACCCGACATCGGTGGGCATTCGACTATCGTGCCCCTGGTCACTGGCAAGTGACCCAGACTCTGTCCCCTCTGCTTTCAGGTTCTTCTCCTCTTCGATCCAGGCTTGGATCTCTTCGGACACTTTGCATCTTCCCGGCAGCAGCACTTCTCTGCAGACTGCAAACGACGACACGACCCGACACCATTTGACACCTGTGCACCCGGCTTCCCTGGGTGAGGTAACTCGAGTACTCCGGTGCTCCCGTGGGTGTTGACCCTAGAACTGTCTAAGTCCAAGAGGGTTTGGTCCTAATCCATTTCTAAGTGTCCTTAAACTCTAAAACTCTAACCGCGACTTTCCCATAGACTTTAACGGAGTTCGAGACTGTGTTCACACACTGCACACAGCCCCCGTAGGTCCCCTGTGTCACTACCTTGGGTGGTTCCTTGGGGTCCCAGCGATTCTACAGGCTCTAGGCCTTGTGTCTACTTAAGTCATGGTTCTTATACCACTTTCTTAATATATGGTTTGGTACGCCCCTAGGGCTAATCATATATTGTGCTAATTTACTGTGCTATTTGACTTTGACCTCTAGCCTCATAAAGAGACTATTGGGTAGTGTTTAGTAATAAATACATATATTTTATATATATACCTGGTGTGGTTCTCCTTTTATTTGGTAATTCATGAGATTATAGACTGGTAAAACAACAGCTTAACACTCCTTCAAGACTTAGCCTGAAGGCTGCTCTCCATAGCTACCACTAGGATAGCTTTCAATAAAGGTTGTCTTTAAACCTATCATCAATAAAGGTTGTTTGGACTGGTGCAAGGTGCCCACTATAACTAGTGGACAGCATATACCAGACCAACTTCTCACATTGGTGTGCAGCGGTTGTATTCAAGCTTGCCTTGTTTTACCAGATAATCTGAAGTGTGTGACTAACTGAAAACCACTAAAGATACCTGAGGTACATATAAATTCAAGCTTAGAAATACAGTAAGTTCTACTGAACTTAGAGTTGTGTGTCAAGGGCTTAGCACACCCTTTCTACAACTCAAGAGAGTTTAGTAGGCCACACTAGAGTAGGTAGTGCATACACCACTCCTCACTAGTGATGTCTTCAAGGCCAGGAACCAGTGGGTCCCTGCCAGAAGCCAATGGGCTTCTACCATCCAAGTATGACAACCTCCCATTCTTGGAATTGAGAGCATTTTGCAGTACTAGGAAGCTGAAGACAGGCAAAAGTGCCAACACCCAACGCCTCATAGAGGTACTTCTGTTGGATGATCTCAGAAGACCCACAGAGTCTGAAGGGGTAGGCAGAGAGGGTGGGGCAGAAGATGAGGAAGGGACATGGGGTGAAGAAACCCAGGACCTGACCTCTGAAACTGGCCAGGAAGGTGACAATGACCTTGCCCTGGAAAATGCAGCTCCTCCTACAGATGAGGAGGAGGATCAGAATGACCTCCCCTTTGTCCCACCAGGAAGAGTTGTGAGTGTGCCTAGAAGGTCAAGATCTCCTTCTCAGGAGTCTAACCATTCTGACACCTCAGTAGGGACCTCTGTTTCCTCCCATAGGAGGGAATACTCTCATGAAAGGAAAGAGAGACTGCTCAAGTATGGAGAAGCTCAGCTTAAGATCAGAAGAGAGCAGTTGGCTATAGACAGGGAGTCCCTAGAGCTTCAGAGACAAAGAAGAAAGTTGGGACTAGAGTCCCATGGTGGCAGCAACTTCCTTAGTGGTAGGGAAAGGTCTTATGACCATAGAAACCTGAGCAAGATTGTCCCTCCCTACCAGAGTGGGGATGACATCCACAAATGGATTACTGCACTGGAAAGGGCCTGTAAAGTTCAGAGGGTCCCTCAGGAGCAGTGGGCAGCAATCTTGTGGCTCTCCTTTGCAGACAAAGGTAGAGACAAGCTCCTCACTGTAAGAGAAGAGGATGCTGACAATTACAAAGTCTTGAAGAGTGCTCTGATACATGGGTTTGGCCTAACCACCGAACAATACAGGTTAAAGTTCAGAGGTACCCAAAAGACTCAGACTCAAGACTGGGTTGACTTTGTAGATTGTGCTACTAAGGCTCTGGAAGGTTGGATCCATGGCAGCAAAGTGCATGACTTTATAGGGTTGTACAATTTGATTATGAGGGAGCAGATCCTTAATAATTGTCAAAGCCAGCTTTTAGACCAGTACATGGTGGACTCTGATCTGACCTCTCCCCAAGAATTGGGAAAGAAGGCAGACAAATGGGTCAGAACCAGAGTAAAGCCAAAGAATCAGGGTGGTGACCAGAAGAAAGATTCTACCAAGTCCCAAGAGAAAGGTGGGGATAAATCTAAGGATAAATCCACTGCAGGGCCCCAAAAGTCCTCTTCTGGAGGTGGGCCCCAAACTCCTTCCTCTCCTGAAAAGAAACCATATTGCCATGTTTGTAAAAAGCCTGGCCACTGGAAAACTGATCCCAGTTGCCCCAGGATTGGCAATAAAGAAAATGTTCCTCCAACAACTACTACCACCCCTCCTGGTACTACCAGTAGTAATCCCCAAGTTGGGAGTAGTGCACCCAAAAAGTTAGGTGCTTTTGCAAGGGGAACAGAGGTGGGCCCTAGTTTAGACAGGACCCCCTCAACAGACTCCTCTGACTCTGATGGTGGTATAGGATTTGCCACCTTTACCATGGGCCCCAATGCCTTGGGCAGGTACAGACTGGAGCCACTGATTAATGGTCAGAAGGCTGTGGCATTCAGGGACACAGGGGCTAGTGTCACCATGGTGGCAGGGAAACTAGTCCCCCTCACCAGCTTTTACCAGAATTTAAATACCAGGTGACCAACATTGATGGTGTCAGAACAGATCACCCCATGGCCATAGTCAATCTCAGCTGGGAAGGGGTCACAGGCCCAAAAGAGTGACGGTGTCCCCAACCTGGCCTGTAGATTGCCTGATGGGCAATGATCTAGAAATTTCAGCCTGGGCTGAAGTTGAACACCAAACCCATCTGAGAATGCTGGGCATCCCTGAGAAAGTTAGGGGGGCTGTGATGGCCACAGCCCCACCCCAGGAAAATTTTGGAGAGATGGACCCTGGAAGAATGGCCCACTCTCCTCCACAAGAGAGCACAAGGGTTGAAGAAAAGTCTTCTTCCCCCAGACAGTAGGTAAGGGTCAGCCTCCTCATGGAACTGATCCTACCCCTAGTGAAGGAACTGCCCCAGAGGTAGTCAGGCCTGGCCTGGCAACCCCTCTGATGGCAGGGGACCCTTCCAAGGTGGTACCCAGTCTGGAGCAGGTAACCTGCCCTCTCTACCCTGCCTCAGTCAGCCCAGGGCTGCAGAGGTCAGGGAGGTCAGTGGACCCCACAGGGCCCCCTGTCCATAGGAACCCCCCATCAGCAGATTAGGGGCACCCAGTCTAGTAGCCCTAGCCAGGTGAAAATTCCTCAACATACTGAGGGATTAGATTAGATTAGATTAAAATATTTATAAAGCGCATGGCTGCCGCGGCAAAGAGGCGTCCCAGCGCTAAAGCCAGTCCAAGAAGGAGTCAAAACAAAGGAAAATATATCTGGGAAAGAACAGGGACAGGACAGAAAGGAAGTCAGACCTGGGAGAAGAGCCAAGTCTTCACAAGACGTCTGAAAGCCTGATGGTCAGGGTTACTGCGGATATATAGGGGGAGAGCATTCCAGAGAGTGGGGGCCAGGCGTCTAAAGGAGCGTCCACCAGATCTAGCTCTACGTATGTGAGGGATACATGCAAGATTCTGGTTCGCCGAGTGTAGGGCACGCGAAGGGGTGTAGAGAGTGCAAAGGTCACCTAGGATATCTGGGGCACTTCCTGTCAGTATCTTATGCGTGATACAAAGCGTCTTAAAACAGACACGCTGTTCAAGGGGCAGCCAGTGCAGGCGGCGAAGAAGATTAGAGGCATAACTGAATTTCGGAAGGGCAAAAATAGCACGAGCTGCCGCGTTCTGGACCCGCTGCAATCTATTAAGCACGGATTTATTAGAACCGAGAAGAAGCACATTGCAGTAGTCTAGACGGGCCAAAATAGAAGCTTGTATAATCATTTGGCGTGTTTGGGCATCAAAAAGACCCAAAATCGGTCGAAGGCCGCGCAATAGTCCAAAGCATTTCCCAGCCACTGATTTGGCATGTGTTTCAAAGTTGAGGTTATTATCAACTATGAAGCCTAAATTTTTCACTGCAGGTTTGGGATCAGGGGATCACCAAGTGCCCGAGGCCACCATTCCTTCGTCCAGAGATGCGACTCTTTGCCAACCAGGAGAATCTCTGATTTGGTAGAGTTCAATTGCAGAAAGTTAGCCGTCATCCATTCTGCAATTGCAGAGATGTCTTCTTTAAATTTTATTTTGTCTCGCTTGGGATCGTTAGACAGGGCAATCACTAGTTGGGTATAATCGGCGTAAGACACCAAGGAGATTCCTCGTACTTTGGCCAGCCGTGCCAAAGGGCTCATATATATATTGAAGAGCGTGGTGCTCAATGCAGAGCCCTGAGGAACCCCACAGAGAAGAGAGTGTACATGGGAAGAGAAAGGGGGGAGGTCACTTGAAAGGTTCGGTCGGCCAGGAAGGAGGAGAACCACGCTAGAGCTTTATTCCCAATTCCTATCTCCTTCAAACGTAGGAGCAGGATTTCATGGGAGACCGTGTCAAAGGTAGGGATCCCCCATACCTTTGTGTAGGGACCTCCCCCAGAAGGACTCTGTTAGTCAAGGGCAAACCTGGGACCATAAGGTTCCAAACCTGCCATGTCCCTCCAGTGTTCCCCCCAAAGGGACCCAACCCCCAGCTGTAGGCAGCCAAAGGTTGACCGTTAGAGAAAAGTGCAACTCAGTCATGGAAAGACAGGCATACATGGTGACCAGTGATCTGAGGAAGCTGAGACCAACTTTCCTAGGGTCTCACTTCCCTACTCAGACATCTCATCAGCCTTTTACTTTACCAAAGCACACCACAGGTAGTAATTCCCCATGGTGGAGACCCTCTCATACCCTTAGGGTGAGGGATGGCTTAGTGGACCATAAGACAGGGGGTAACCATGCTAGTGCAGGTACTTCCTTATATTGCCACTTAGTCAATAAAGGCTCAACTGGCCAAGGTTAGCCTTATCTCCTTTCGTTTGGGGGTTATGTAGGAAGGTGGAATCTGACTACATGGTTGTCCCCACTTTTTTCTGGTGTTTTGATGGTTTTTGACTTAGTTTGGCTGGGAACCTACTATTCAGGTCCCCAGCCTATCTGCTTTCTCTTATAAATTGATTCCATGTACTTTAGGTACACCACAGATTGGATTCTGGAGTGCCCTTATAAGTCCCTAGTAGATGGTATACTATGTACCCAGGGCATAGGTACCCCAGAGGCCTACCAGGGGCTGAAGCATGTATTGTGCCACCCCTGGAAAGCCATCCAAAATGACACCACAGGACTGCTACTGCAGCCTGAGTGAGGTGGTGCATGCTCCCCTTACAGAGATATAGGTTCACTATATCTCCCCTATCACTGCACATAGAAACCTATCAGTCACCCCTATGGCAGGCCTTATCAATCCTGAAGGCAGGGTGCTTGGTTATATGTGAGAGGGTGCCCATGCATGAGCAGGGCCCCTATGCAGCCCTCGGAACCTCCTCTCCGGGGTTGTCTGTGGTGCAGCCTGACCATATACTTTTAAGTGCATTATATCCTCGCGGTAAATGCATACTTTGGGATGGCTGCACGGAAACATGTCTTGTTTGGTGTCAAACACCTTGGAATCATACCCCCACACCAGTAACTGGTGTGGGAGTATGATCCCACCCTTCTAGAGGGAAAGACATGACAGCACCGGTATACCCCGTACCAGCTAAACAGAGCCCTGGCATCACAAAATGGATGCTGCAGCCACAGACACGAGTCTGGCCTCCTGATGCTGACCGAAACTCCGGCAGGGCAGGCCTGGACAATAGGTTTCCTGTCACAGGGAGGTGTTACCACATCCCAGACAGGCCTTAGTGGAATGAGGCTGGGTGGGTGCACTCCAAGAGTGCTTTGAAGTCCTGCACTGGGGGCACATTTGGTGTCCTCGTGCATACCCCAGTTCAAACCGGTTGCAGGGGCTGCCAGCCCCTGCTCTGGCGCGAAACTGGACAAAGGAAATGGGTGTAGCCACCCCTCTTTCCAAACCCTCCCATAGGTGGGTCCACAGAGTTAGTCCAACCCCTTTCTTAGGTATAAGTAAGGAACCCCTGGCAACAGGACTTTAGATATCCCTGGACGAAACTCTGCAACTGAATCCTGGAACTTCAACGCTCTACTCAAGACTATAGGACTGAAGAAATCTCCCTTGGGGTCAAGGAGTGACTCCCTGCTTGGCAGGCACCAACGAAGCATTTGCCGGTCTGCATCTCAGAAGCTCCCGCCGGACTCCGAAGTAACTGCAGCCCAGGAAGAGGATTTCCACACTTCTCAGAGGCTGACCCGAGTACCCAGCAAAGCTGAGACCCACAGCCCTCACGAGTGACGTGGAACCGGAACTCCTGGACACCGTGCACATTTGCTAGTGCATCAACTTATCGACATCTCTTGAAGTCCTGCTTTGGGTTACTTGTAGTCCAGGCCACAAGCACCATTTTCACTGAAGATTGTGAGTCTACACTCCACGAGTGTTCCGTGGGCCCGCTTCTTGCATTTCCACTTGAGGCTCCTTTGCGATCCCTGGTCCATTGACTGGTGGGTCCCTGTGAAGGCAACTCTGATTTTCCTTGGGCTTTTCTGGCTGCTCCAGACATGCCCTGACTCCCCACTGAGTGGTAAGTCCCTCAGACCTTGCTGGTCTGCACCGAAGCATCTTTCTCCTTTCTGCATGGGTTGCTGTTGCCAAGGCTTGTTGTGTTCAATCTGGACACCAATACTGCAGCACTCGACATCCTTTGTGGGACAGCTCGAATCCAGCTCCTGGTCATCGTCGACACCTCCTGGTCCTCGTGGCTGAAGAGTCAAGCTTCACCTCTTTCACCTGAAGCACCCGACATCGGTGGGCATTCGACTATCGTGCCCCAGACTCTGTCCCCTCTGCTTTCAGGTTCTTCTCCTCTTCGATCCAGGCTTGGATCTCTTCGGACACTTCGCATCTTCCCGGCAGCAGCACTTCTCTGCAGACTGCCATTGAAAATGACGAAGCGACCCGGCACCATTTGACACCTGTGCACCCGGTAACTCGAGTACTCCGGTGCTCCCGTGGGTGTTGACCCTAGAACTGTCTAAGTCCAAGAGGGTTTGGTCCCAGTCCATTTCTAAGTGTCCTTAAACTCTAGAACTCTAACTGCGACTTTCCCATAGACGATAACGGAGCTCGCGGCTGTGTTCACACACTGCACACAGTCCCCGTGGTTCCCCTGTGTCACTACCTTGGGTGGTTCCTTGGGGTCCCAGCGATTCTACAGGCTCTAGGCCTTGTGTCTACTTAAGTCGTGGTTCTTATACCACTTTCTTAATATATGGTTTGGTACGCCCCTAGGGCTAATCGTATATTGTGCTACTTTACTGTGCTATTTGACTTGTAACTTGTGTACTTTGACCTCTAGCCTCATAAAGAGACTATTGGGTAGTGTTTAGTAATAAATACATATATTGTATATATATACCTGGTGTGGTTCTCCTTTTATTTGGTCATTCATGAGATTATAGACTGGTAAAACAACAGCTTAACACTCCTTCAAGACTTAGCCTGAAGGCTGTTCTCCATAGCTACCACTAGGATAGCTTTCAATAAAGGTTGTCTTTAAACCTATCATCAATAAAGGTCGTTTGGACTGGTGCAAGGTGCCCACTATAACTAGTGGACAGCATATACCAGGCCAACTTCTCACAAGTGCCTCATGACTTGAACCTGCAGCCGCACCACTGTCCTCACCCCCTGTTCAATCTTACAGCCATCCCATCCACCCTAGACCCTGGCAACCATTCACCTATCACATTAACTATACACCAATCACATCAACCATACACTCATTACATCAACCACACTCCCATCACATGAACCATACATCCATCACATCGACAATATACCCATCACATCAACCATCACATCAGCCATACACCCATCACATGAACCATTCACCCGTCACATGAACCATACACCCATCACACCAACCAAACACTCATCTCATCAAACATACACCCATCACATCGACCATACTCCCATCACATCAGCCATACACCCATCACATGAACCATACACCTTAGCAAACATACACCATTACATCACCCATAACATCAACCATAAACTCACCAAATCAGCCATACACATCTCATCAACCATACACTCATCACATTAACCATATACCCTAACAATCATACACCCATCGCATCAACCATACACCAATCGAATCTGCCATACACCCATAACATCAGCCATACAACAATCATATCAACATATACCCATCACCTCAACCATACACCCCTCACATCAACCTTATACCCATCACATCAACCATACACCCATCACATCAACCATACACCCCTCACATCAACCTTATACCCATCACATCAACAATATACCAATCACATCAACCTTACACCTTAGCAACCATACACCTTTACATCAATCATACCCCATCACATCAACCATACACCCATCACATCAACCATACACCCATCACATCAGCCATAAACTCAAGTCAGCGATACACGTCTCATCAACCATACACTAATCACATTAGCCATATAGCCTAACAATCATACACCCATCGCATCAACCATACACCCATAACATCAGCCATACACCAATCATATCAACATATACCCATCACCTCAACCATACATCTCTCACATCAACCATATACCCATCACATCAACCATACAGCCATCACATGAACCATACACCCATCACATCAGCAATATGACCATCACATCAACCATACCCGCATCACATCAACCATAAACCTATCACATCAACCATATGCCCATCACATCAACCATATACCCATCACATCAACCAACTCATAAACCATACACCCATCACATCAACCATACTCCCATCACATCAACCATATCCCATCACATCAACCATATGCCCATCACATCAACCATATACCCATCACATCAATCATCACATCAAGAATACACCCATCACATCGACCATACGCCCATCACATCAATCATAAACTCATCACATCGACCATACTGCCATCACATAAACCATACACCCATCACATCAACCATACATCCCTCACATCAACCATATACCCATCACATCAACCATACACCCATCATATCAACCATACACCCATCACATCAGCAATATGACCATCACATCAACCATACCCGCATCACATCAACCATAAACCTATCACATCAACCATATGCCCATCACATCAACCATATACCCATCACATCAACCATCACATCAAGAATACACCCAACACATCAACCATACTCCGATCACATACATCATATACCCATCACACCAACCAAACACTCATCACATAAACCATACACCCATCACATCAACCATACTCCCATCACATCAACCATATCCCATCACATCAACCATATGCCCATCACATCAACCATATACCCATCACATCAATCATCACATCAAGAATACACCCATCACATCGACCATACGCCCATCACATCAATAATAAACTCATCACATCGACCATACTCCCATCACATAAACCATAAACCCATCAGACCAACCAAATACTCATCTCATCACCCATCACATCGACCATACTCCCATCACATCAACCATACACCCATTAAATGAACCATATACCATCACATCAACCATACACCCATCACATCAAACATCCATCCATCACATCAACCATAGACCCATCAAATAAACCATGTACCATCACATCAATCATACATCCATCACATCAACCATACGCCCTTCACATCAATCATAATCCCATCAGGTCAGCAATACACCCACCACACCAACCATTCTCCCATCACATCATCCATACACCTATCACAGCAAACAAACACCCTAGCAACCCTACAGCCATCACATGAACCATATACCCATCACATCAGGCATACACCCACTACATCAACCATAGAACCATCACATCAGCCATGCACCCATCACATCAACCATACAGCCTTCACATCAACTATTCACCCATCACTTCAGCCATACACCCATCACAACAACCATACCCCCACCACATCAGCCATACACACATCATTTGGACCATACACCCATCACATCAACTATACAGCTATCACATCAACCAAATACACATCCAAACAGCCCTAAACCCATCACATCAACCATACAGCCATCACATCAGCCATACACCCACCACATCAACCATACAGCCATCACATCAATCTACACTCATCACATCAATCATACACCCATCACATCAACCATACATTCACTGTTAGGAATGGACTGGACATTCACCACTAGACATCAACCAGGTGCCAACCATCAGGCATGGATGAAGTGCACAATACTGGGGAATGACTGTGCTCAATCAATCAATCAGGGGTTTGTTAAAGCGCGACTACTCACCCGTAAGGGTCTCAAGGCGCTAGGGGTGGGGGGGTGAGGGTTCCATTCCATCAAGGAGGGGGTCTGTCGAAGAGCCAGGTTTTGAGGTTTCTTGCGAAGATGGGGAGCAATGTTGTCTGTCTGAGGTGGAGCGGAAGGACGTTCCATGCTTTGGCTGCGAGGAAGGAGAAGGAGAGGCCTCCTGATCTGGTCTTTCTGGTGCGAGGGACCACGGCGTAGGAGAGCTGGGCTGATCGTAGGGTCCTTTGGGGTGCGTGGAATTTGAGTCGGCTGTTCAGGTATGCTGGTCCGGTGCCGTGGAGGGCCTTGTGTGCGTGGGTGAGCATCTTAAAGGTGATTCTCGCCTCGACGGGGAGCCAGTGCAGTGTGTGCAGGTGCTGGGAGATGTGGCAGGGTTTTGGCAGGTTGAGGACCAGTCGTGCTCCACTCCTAGGTATTGAATATGTACCACTAGACTTCCACCATGCACCCACCACTAAGCATCAACCCTGCGGCAACTGTTAGGCATGAACCAATCACACGTCCCTAGACATCTGCTATGTACACACCTTATAGCACCAATCATACACCCATTACTAGATGTCAACTATTCACCCCTGAAAAGGCATCAGCTAGTTACTGAAAATGTACCCATCACTGCATCACTCAGAGCCGCACTGTGCTCCTTTCATCATCTCTGTGACCGTAGTGTGACCTCCATGTAGTACCAATCTGTAGTATACTGAAAACAGTATACAGAAAACATTTCAGTGCCGCACTGTGCTCCTTTCATCATCTCTGTGACCGTAGTGTGAGCTCCACGACCAATCTGTAGTATACTGAAAACATCCCAGTGCCGCACTGTGCTCCTTTCATCATCTCTGTGACCGTAGTGTCACCTCCACGACCAATCTGTAGTATACTGAAAACATCTCAGTGCCGCACTGTGCTCCTTTCATCATCTCTGTGACAGTAGTGTCACCTCCATGACTAATCTGTAGTATACTGAAAACATCTCAGTGCCGCACTGTGCTCCTTTCAGCATCTCTGTGACCGTAGTGTGACCTCCACGACCAATCTGTAGTGTACTGAAAACATCTCAGTGCCGCACTATGCTCCTTTCAACATCTCTGTGACCGTAGTGTGACCTCCATGTAGTACCAATCTGTAGTATACTGAAAACATCTTAGTGCCGCACTGTGCTCCTTTCAGCATCTCTGTGACCATAGGGTAACCTCCATGACCAATCTGTAGTATACTGAAAACATCTCAGTGCCGCACTGTGCTCCTTTCAGCATCTCTGTGACCGTAGGGTAACCTCCATGACCAATCTGTAGTATACTGAAAACATCTCAGTGCCGCACTGTGCTCCTTTCATCATCTCTGTGACAGTAGTGTCACCTCCATGACTAATCTGTAGTATACTGAAAACATCTCAGTGCCGCACTGTGCTCCTTTCAGCATCTCTGTGACCATAGTGTGACCTCCACGACCAATCTGTAGTGTACTGAAAACATCTCAGTGCCGCACTATGCTCCTTTCAACATCTCTGTGACCGTAGTGTGACCTCCATGTAGTACCAATCTGTAGTATACTGAAAACATCTTAGTGCCGCACTGTGCTCCTTTCAGCATCTCTGTGACCGTAGGGTAACCTCCATGACCAATCTGTAGTATACTGAAAACATCTCAGTGCTGCACTGTGCTCCTTTCAGCATCTCTGTGACCGTAGTGTGACCTCCATGACCAATCTGTAGTATACTGAAAACATCTCAGTGCCGCACTGTGCTCCTTTCAGCATCTCTGTGACCGTAGGGTAACCTCCATGACCAATCTGTAGTATACTGAAAACATCTCAGTGCCGCACTGTGCTCCTTTCAGCATCTCTGTGACCGTAGGGTAACCTCCATGACCAATCTGTAGTATACTGAAAACATCTCAGTGCCGCACTGTGCTCCTTTCATCATCTCTGTGACCGTAGGGTAACCTCCATGACCAATCTGTAGTATACTGAAAACATCTCAGTGCCGCACTGTGCTCCTTTCATCATCTCTGTGACCGTAGTGTGACCTCCATGACCAATCTGTAGTATACTGAAAACATCTCAGTGCCGCACTGTGCTCCTTTCAGCATCTCTGTGACCGCAGGGTAACCTCCATGACCAATCTGTAGTATACTGAAAACATCTCAGTGCCGCACTGTGCTCCTTTCATCATCTCTGTGACCGTAGTGTGACCTCCATGACCAATCTGTAGTATACTGAAAACATCTCAGTGCCGCACTGTGCTCCTTTCATCATCTCTGTGACCGCAGGGTAACCTCCATGACCAATCTGTAGTATACTGAAAACATCTCAGTGCCGCACTGTGCTCCTTTCATCATCTCTGTGACCGTAGTGTGACCTCCATGACCAATCTGTAGTATACTGAAAACATCTCAGTGCCGCACTGTGCTCCTTTCATCATCTCTGTGACCGCAGGGTAACCTCCATGACCAATCTGTAGTATACTGAAAACATCTCAGTGCCGCACTGTGCTCCTTTCATCATCTCTGTGACCGTAGTGTGACCTCCATGACCAATCTGTAGTATACTGAAAACATCTCAGTGCCGCACTATGCTCCTTTCAACATCTCTGTGACCGTAGTGTGACCTCCATGTAGTACCAATCTGTAGTATACTGAAAACATCTTAGTGCCGCACTGTGCTCCTTTCAGCATCTCTGTGACCGTAGGGTAACCTCCATGACCAATCTGTAGTATACTGAAAACATCTCAGTGCTGCACTGTGCTCCTTTCAGCATCTCTGTGACCGTAGGGTAACCTCCATGACCAATCTGTAGTATACTGAAAACATCTCAGTGCCGCACTGTGCTCCTTTCAGCATCTCTGTGACCGTAGGGTAACCTCCATGACCAATCTGTAGTATACTGAAAACATCTCAGTGCCGCACTGTGCTCCTTTCAGCATCTCTGTGACCGTAGGGTAACCTCCATGACCAATCTGTAGTATACTGAAAACATCTCAGTGCCGCACTGTGCTCCTTTCATCATCTCTGTGACCATAGTGTGACCTCCACGACCAATCTGTAGTGTACTGAAAACATCTCAGTGCCGCACTGTGCTCCTTTCATCATCTCTGTGACCGTAGTGTGACCTCCATGACCAATCTGTAGTATACTGAAAACATCTCAGTGCCGCACTGTGCTCCTTTCATCATCTCTGAGACCGTAGTGTGACCTCCATGTAGTACCAATCTGTAGTATACTGAAAACATCTCAGTGCCGCACTGTGCTCCTTCTCTCTGCTGGTGATGGTGATCCCAGTACATTAATGTTCAGTAACCGCCCTTCTTTCAGCTGGTGATGGTGAGAGCAGCACATTACTAATAAGTAACTGCCCTTGTCTCTGTGGTCGTGGGTGGAGCAGTGTGGATGCTCTGAGTAGTAACAGATCTCTTCTTCTACGCAGGTTGTGCTGGGCGCCATGTCTCTGAAGGTGTATTTGGTGATCGCCCTGTTGAGTCTGAAACTGCTCTGTGCCTTTGCAGGTACGTTCTGTCCCATCTGTTTGCAGTCACATGCCTTGTGCTCTGAGTAGTTATTATAGCAGGTCCTTGAAATGCACTGGTTGAAGGCTTACACTCTGAGAAGATTCTTTCACTTGCTGTACAGAAGGCACCCCTTTCAGGAACACTTACCAGAATATACCTGTTGCATCCGAGAGCTCCAACCAGAGGTCCCGGCCTCTCCTTAACACGAAGGAGGCTCAACGTCATGCCTGGAAATAAAACAGGCAATACTTTGAGGGAGCTCGAGAGGGACAGGAACTGTGCAGCCCTTTAAGTAGATTTCCATGTATTCCCAATGTCTGATCCTGGTGAGGGTAACTAGACAAAATATCGAAAAAAATATATAGAATGGACAGAATATCGAAGTCAAAATATAGAATGGACATAATATCGAATGTACATAATATAGTGGTTAGAAATATCGAAATGCAGGTAAGTAATATCGACTGTCAAAATATCGAAGTACATAATATAGGCATTAAAATATATCGAATTTTTAATAATATCGAATTTTTTTAAGTGTTTACTATGTTAGTATGGGGCATATTAGCAAGACCCACGTTAAACTTATCGCCGTTTTAGCGGCAGGAAACTGCCGCTAAAACGGCGATAATGGGCTTGCTAATATGCGTTATGGAATTCCAATAGAAGCCCAGGTTAGATGTCCTGCACATCTAACCTGGGCTTCTATTGGAATTCTATAACGCATATTAGCAAGCCTATTATCGCCGCTTTAGCGGCAGTTTCCTGCCGCTAAAACTGCGATAATTTTAACGTGGGTCTTGCTAATATGCCCCTATATGTGTTAAAAGTGTATATTATTTTTGTAATGTATGTTTAACTTTTTAAATAATGAATTTTATGTTATTTAATTTTTGCGTAATTTAATTCCGTAGCAGGTTGTGGGTTTATAGGGGAATAGGGTGGGAAGTAATTTAATTATAGTAAATTAAATATTAATTTTTAGGAATTATTAATTATTTTTAATTTAATTTTGCGTTTTAGTTCTGTAGCGGGTTGTGGGTTTATAAGGGAATAGGGTGGGAAGTATTTTAATTGTAATTAAGTAAATATTTATTTTAATTTATTTGTATTGATAATTAATTTATTGTTCATTATTAATTGGTAATTAATTTATTTTTATTAATTGGTAATTATTTTTTATTAATTGATAAATTGATAATTATGTTAATTGTATTAATTTATTATTCGGAGTGGGTTGTGGGTTTATAGGGGAATAGGGAGGAAGTAATTTAATTGTAATTAAGTAATTAATGAAATTATTTTTGTGTATTGATAATTAATTTATTGTTAATTAAATATTAATTGGTAATTTTTTTATTACTTGTTACATTTTTGGTATTGAAAATTAATTGGTTAATTATTATTATAGGTAATTACTTTTTAATAAATAATATTGATTAGTATTTATAATTAATTAATTATTAAATATTTTGTAATTGGTAATTAATTTTAATTAATTTTTTATTGGTATTGATAATTAATTTATTTGTATTTAAATATTAAATCATTACTTTCCCTACTGTTGCTCTCACTGGAGTGGGAATAGTAATTTTTACCCCTACGCTATCCAACGCTTTCCCTACTGTTGCAGTCACTGGAGTGGGAATAGTAATTTTTACCCCTACGCTATCCAACGCTTTCCTTACTGTTGCACTCTCTGGAGTGGGAATAGTAATTTTTACCCCTACTCTATCCAACGCTTTCCCTACTGTTGCACTCTCTGGAGTGGGAATAGTAATTTTTACCCCTACGCTATCCAACGCTTTCCCTACTGTTGCACTCTCTGGAGTGGGAATAGTAATTTTTACCCCTACGCTATCCAATGCTTTCCCTACTGTTGCACTTACTGGAGTGGGAATAGTAATTTTTACCCTCCCGCTATCCAACGCTTTCCCTACTGTTGCACTCACTAGAGTGGGAATAGTAATTTTTACCCTCCCGCTATCCAACGCTTTCCTTACTGTTGCACTCTCTGGAGTGGGAAAAGTAATTTTTACCCCTACGCTATCCAACGCTTTCCCTACTGTTGCACTAACTGGAGTGGGAATAGTAATTTTTACCCCTCCGCTATCCAACGCTTTCCTTATTGTTGCACTCTCTGGAGTGGGAATTGTAATTTTACCCTCCCGCTATCCAACGCTTTCCCTACTGTTGCACTCACTGGAGTGGAAATAGTAATTTTACCCCTCCGCTATCCAACGCTTTCCTTACTGTTGCACTCTCTGGAGTGGGAATTGTAATTTTTACCCTCCCGCTATCCAATGCTTTCCTTACTGTTGCACTCTCTGGAGTGGGAATAGTAAATTTTACCCTCCCGCTATCCTACGCTAAAAATATTGAATATTTTTTATTAATATTAAGTTAATATATATACGTATTAAAAAATAAAAATGTATGTTTATTTTTTTATAACTTACATTAATTATTTATTAATTTTAAGGTTATTTAAGTATTTTTAAGTATGTTTCAGTTAATTATATTTATTATTTTATTAATTTTACATTACTTTTAATACATTTAAAAAATTCGATATTTTAACAAACTATGGGGCATATTAGCAAGACCGGCGATAAAATTATCGCCGCTTTAGCGGCAGGAAACTGCCGCTAAAACGGCGATAATGGGCTTGCTAATATGCGTTATAGAATTCAATAGAAGCCCAGGTTAGATGTGCAGGACATCTAACCTGGGCTTCTATTGGAATTCTATAACGCATATTAGCAAGCCCATTATCGCCGTTTTAGCGGCAGTTTCCTGCCGCTAAAACGGCGATAATTTTATCGCCGGTCTTGCTAATATGCCCCAAAATTATTTACAACGATATTTTGGATTCGATATTTTTGTACTTACCTGTTTGTAGATAGGAATTCGATATTTTGGCATTCTATATTTTATCCACGATATTTTGGCAGGTCGATATTTTGGCATTCTATATTCTGTCAGTGATCCCCTGGTGAGGTGTGGCACTTGGATATGAGGTACAGGGTTTGCTGAGGGGCTGCTGAGTGAGGACGCTGCCTCTATCATGGAAGGCATGGCCACTGACCAACAAGTGGTCTTCAGACCCCAATGTCAATCAATCAATCAACATGACTCGTACAGCGCAGCTAAACACCTGTGAGGGTATCCAGGCGCTGAGGATCGTACAGCGGAGGCGCAGTCAAACAGCCAGGGCTGAGTCCTTTCCCGATTTCCCATAGCAAGGGTGAGGTCAGGAGGTGAAGAGGAGATCATTCCATGACCTGCCACAAGGTAGGAGAAGGAACAACCTCTGATGTAGCTTCAACGTATGTGAGGGGTGAGAGCGTGGTGCAGGTAGGCAGAGCGCAAATGTCTAGAGGGTTGGTGAAAGTTCAGGCAGTGGTTGATGTATGCTGGTCTTAGGTTGTGCAGGACTTTGAATGTGTGGGTCAGTATCTTACAGTGACATCTCTTCTGGATGGGGAGTCACTGGAGCTCCCCGAGGTGGGGGTGGGTGATGTGGGTCCACTTAGTGAGGTTGAGGATGATTCTGGCCACAGAATTCTCTATGGTCTGTAATCTCTTCTGGAGGTGCAGAGTGATGGTTCGTTTGGTGTTGACCAAGAGCAATTTGAAGATCTTGCATAGCATGCGGAGAGTGAGGAAGCAGGCGGAGGAGACTGTGTTGATCTGGTTTTTCATGGTGAGCTTCATAGTGAGCTTCCTGTCCAGGATGATGCCAAGGTTGCAGGCATGGTCTGTCTTTGTGGGTGAGGGTCCTAGTTCAGAAGGCCACCAGGAGTTGTTCCAGGGGAGGTGTTGTTCCCGAAGATCAGTACTTCCGTTTTGTCTGTGTTGAGTGTCAGACAGTTGTCATTCATCCAATCTGCGATGCTTGTCATACACCTGTTGAAGGTGGCCCTTGTGGTGCAGGGCTCTTCTGATAGTGAGAGGATAAGCTGGGTGTCATCAGCATAGGCTATGATGTTTATTCCATGTGTTCTGACTATGTTGGCCGGGGGGTCATGTAGATGTTGAACAGGGTGGGGGTGAGGGATGAGCCTTGAGGGATGCTACAGATGATGCTGTTGAATTTCAATGTATGTCGTGGACTCTCTAAATAAGAGTGTGGTGGGATACGGTGTTGAATGCTGCTGAGAGGTCAAAGAGGATGAGGGCCGCTGTTTCTCCGCAGTCCAGGAGGGCTCTGATGTCAAACGTGGCAGTGATTAGGGTGGTTTCAGTGCTGTCATTAGTGTGGAATCCAGGCAGGGAGATGTCCAGAAGTTTGTTGTTCTCCAGGTGTTCCATGAGTTGCCGGTTGATGGCTTTTCGAGGATCTTGGTGGGAAAGGAGATCTGAAAGATAGGGCAAAAGTTCTTCAGTTCGCTTGGGCTGACAGGCGGTTTCTTGAGAAGGGGTTTGACTTTAGCATGTTTCCGTTCATAGGGGAAGGTGGTTGTGGTGATGGATGCATTGAAGATGGTGGTGAGTTCATTACTGATCGACTTGCTTCCAAGGTTGAAGTGATGAAGACAGGGTTCAGTAGGTGTTCCTGAGTGGGTGGAGTTCATGATGGCAGTGGTGTTTTGTGTGGTGAGCTGGTGCTAGGTGGTTAGCAGGTGGTCAGGGTTTGCATCTGTGGGAGCGATGAGGCTGAGGATGTTGGCAGCGGTGAGTTGGGGTTTGAGGTTTTTGTAGATGTTGGAGATCTTGTTGTAGAAAAAGTACGCCAGGGTGTCGCAGAGTTCTTGGGATGGGGTGATAATGTTTTCGGAGGCTGAAGGGTTGGAAAACTCTCTGATGATATTGAATAGTTCTTTACTGCGGTTGGCAGTGGCCTCAATGCTGTTGGCAAGGGTGTTCCTTTTTGTCTTTTTCAGGAGTTGGTGCTATTGGTTGAGCGATGTTTTGAAGGAGGTTCGGTCTGAGGTGTCCTTGCTGGTGTGCCACCTTCTTTCAAGTTGCTTGCAGTTGTGTTTTGTTATGTGGTGCACCAGCTGGTCTGTTTGGAGGGTCTCTTAGGTTTTGTGGGCTTGATGGGGGTGACTCTGTTGGCGCAGTCGGTGATCCAGGTAGAGAAGTTCTTGACAAACTGTTCTAGGTTGGTTGAGGTATCCGGGTGGGAGGAGTTGAGGGCGTCAGTCCATTGGGTCTTTGATACATTGTTCCAGCTTCGGTGAGAGGTGCTGGGCGGTTTGGTGGTGTTTCAGGGGGGACCTGTGATGGTGAAGTTGATGATGGCGTGGTCTGTCCATGTGAGTTCGGTTGCGTGGCTGTACTTGACTCTTTCACTGGCCATGAAGATGGAGTTGAGTGTGTGTCCTGCGAAGTGCGTGGGGTTGGTGACTTGTTGTGTGATGCCTAGGGTGTAGATTCTTTCGAGGAGGTTGGCGGTGTTGGGGTCGCCAGGGTGATGGAGGTGGAAATTGTGATCTCTGAGGAAGATGTACTGTTTGGAGTCAATGGCAGCGGGGCACTGGAATCGGGATAGCGTTGAAGAAGCTGGGGCAAGGACCTGGAAGTCTGTAGGTGAGGGTGCCTCTGATGGTGCCACAGATTATGCCCATTCAAAAAAGGCCAATTTGGATTCTTCAATCCTCTCTAACTATTGGCCTATTTCTCTACTTCCATTTCTAGATTAGATTTTGGAATGTCTTATTAATAAACTGACAGGCTATCTTGAGGAAAGTAATATCCTGGACACCTCTCAATTTGGTTTTAGGTCTGAACGCAGCACAGAGATGGCCTTGGTTGCCGTGACAAATTCTATTAGAGGTTCTCTGGATGCTAATATCCCTACTATGCTGCTGTCATTAGACGCTTTTTGGGAAAGCCCAACAAATTTGGACTCCTGATTGGTGGCCTCCTGAATTAGGTAGTGCCCACACTCCCTGTCAGGTTGTAAAAAATCTAGGCATTAAATCAGATCAAGCCTTGACAATGAAGGAGCAGATCCTATCTACAACGGGCACCTTCTTTTGCATGTTGCAGTGCTGCGTCTTTGGTACAAAAGGATCTAGATTATACTGTGTATCTCAAAAGACAGGAACACGTCATACTGCTGTGAAAGTGGATGTGGTAAGTATTGCAATGTCGCTGGTTTATGAGTAAACAAGTGATGAACTAGATCTTCCATTTAAAAAGCCGTACGTAACCCACAGGAGAAGACAACCAGGCTTCCTGCAAGAAGAACATCTGCAAGAAAAACAATGGCAGCAGTGTCTGACTCTGAGCAACCAGGCTTCCTGCAAGAAAAACATCTGTATGCAAGACGAACAATGGCAGCGGTGTCTGACTTTAAGCAGCCAGGCTCCCTGAAAGAGGAACATCTGCAAGACAAACAATGGCAGCGATGTCTGCCTCTGAGCAGCCAGACTTCCTACAAGAACATCTGTCTGCAAGACAAACAATGGCAGCAGTGTCTGACTCTGAGCAGCCAGGGTTCCTGCAAGAAGAACATCTGTCTGTAAATCAAACAATGGCAGCGGCGTCGGACTCTGAGCGACCAGGCTTGCTGCAAGAAGGACATCTGTCTGCAAGACGAACAATGGCAGTGGTGTCTGCCTCTGAGCAGCCAGGCTTCCTGCAGGAAGAACATCTGTCTGCAAGACGAACAATGGCAGCGGCGTCGGACTCTGAGCAGCCAGGCTTCCTGCAAGAAGAACATCTGTCTGCAAGACGAACAATGGCAGCGGTGTCTGACCCTGAGCCGTACCTCCATCAACAGCACTTGTCTTCAGGGATGGATGAAAGCGCATCATAGTAGGGCTAGGGTCCACTGGGACAGTCTTACTCCTTCTCTTACAAGACCATACTTGATGGAGTAAATGCTACACAAAGCCTGGATGTTGAGGAGCAGAGAAGAGCCTGAAACCAGAGGGAGCTGCTGCTCGGAAAGACTAAAAAGGGCTGGGCCTGGGAAAATCAGCCGTGAAGCACCTCAGATCTGAATTTGGGTTTTTGAAGAACCTACACCTTATTGAATTTCCACATTGCGGATACCCTTCTTGTAGAGAGGATAAATGTTACACCCATGTCTTTGGAATCAGTATCATAGTTACATGTGGCTCTTTCATCTTGTGGGACACTTCTACACAGCAGAGCTTATGTGTCCAAGTCCTCAAGCTGGCTGAATGTGGGTTCCACCTCACCTTCACCAGCAGCGATTCATGGATCAGTCTGCGGCGTTGACTCTTCCTGTCCAGAGCTCCGATGCTTTCGAACCACACTTGATGGTTCAACAACTTAAAACCTGAGCTGTCGGCTGATCTTTGTTTTCCCAAAGTAATACTCAATAATCAGCAGATCGATGCTTCGATTCTGACCTCTGCGTGATCAATCTCAACATACAATGACCTGCGTTGCACATTGGCCATGGCAATCACCTTTCCACGGGCAGACCTAATGTGCCTGCCCACATGATTTCACGCATGGAACAGCATGGTTTTGCCCATTAAACTGATATGAACTGACCTCTGACCTTTAGTGCCCATTCATTGTATATTGTTGTGTTCTCCTGCATAAAGCTGCTAGCGCTATTTGCACAATCTTTGGGGGTTACATTGAGGCCCCTGGGCACTGCTCGATCCTTGGGAATCGGAAGCAGGTCACGAGCTGCCTGACACAGGTTAGCGGGCTAGTTTTCTTCAGCCGCAACCTACTAATAGACACGCTGATGCGACCGCGCAGCGGACAAGCGCAGCGGGCGCGCCGCTGGCACGACGAAGCCGCGCCTAAGGCAAGCCCGTCTGCGCCCATCCGCGCTCGGACCGGGCTCAGGGCCCGGCCCCCTGGTCCCCGCAATTTGGATGTCCTTACATACTCGAGAGCAACGCTCCTGAAGTTAGATCCGACCGGCAGGAACATGTGTTGCCCGAGGCTATTTCCAGAGGAGCTTAGAAACGGACATTCAGCTCCCTTCCCTAAATGCCATACGACGATGCCCTACCTAACGAGACAGAGTACCAGATCAAAGTCCTGGCCAAAAATAGATCCTCCCGGTACAGGACACTTCGTACCTGTTAAAATTATGCTTCTGAATGCTAGATCTCTAATAAAACACAGTGAGGAATGTGCTATGCTGATAGAGGATCACAATGTCATGTTGGCTTTTATCACGGAATCCTGGTCCAATGATTCCTCTTGCCCCGACCTTGTCAAAGCCCTACCGCCGGGATATCTTTGTTATACACAAGATAGACCCACCAGGAAAGGGGTGGGCTGGCTGTAACCTATCATAACTCCCTAGATCCCTCCTTCCTCTCAGCCTCCAACCAGACTTGTGAAGCTTTGTCAGTTAATGTCCGTATCTCTCCTCATGACACCTTCAAAGCTATTCTCCTCTATCGCCCCCTGAGCCTAGAGGTGCTTTTTAGAGTCGGTTGGTACGCTACTTGAGGAGGGACTCTGTGCTAAATCTTTCACGGTTCTAGGAGATTTTAATTTTTATCTTGAGGACTTTACTGACTCAGATAATATAAAACTACAACAAACACTAAGTGGGGGGACCTTACGCAATTAGTGCTGGATCCCACCCACACTGCAGGTCACACGCTAGACGGCATTTTCTCCAACCATCCTAATATTCACTATCGAGGAGTTTTACCAGTTCCCTGGTCGGATCATTCGGCCATTTTCTTTGAAATTTTACCTACTAGGCCTCGCAGACCTAAACCGGAACTTACACCGAAGGTTGAAGTGAGGGCCTGGAAAAACATTAACAGCGCGGAGCTAGAAAATCGCTTACAAGCAACGTTATGCGACTGGCCTTCCTCTGCAGAAGAGGCCTCGGCTGAATATACTGATTGGCTGGACTCAGCCTGCAGAACACTAGCTCCTGTTAAAATATGTATTCCCAAAAGGGTTTTACCCTCCGCCCTTTGGTACTCGGACAGCCTAAAAATATTAAAAGTTGAATGCAAACGCTTGGAACGCGTTTGGAGAAGAGGCTACACCAATATCACTAAAGAGGCCTACAAAGAAAGTCTCTCTCGCTACAAAAGAATGCTTTTGGATACAAAAAATAAATACTTTGGTGAACAGATCAGTAAGGCCAAATCCTCCACAAAGGAACTTTTTAAAACCATTTCAAAACTCACAACCCCCACTAGTGCTAAACCACGGAATGGCCCTGAAATCTGCGAAACCCTAGCATCCTTTTTCAGGGAAAAAGTGGATATCAGTTTTGTATCTTTCAGGATTCCACAAAAGGAGGGCTCCAAGATGGAAGTGTGGGGCACGGCAAAGGACGTCAAGAGAATCCCGATCCTAGATAGCTTCGTCACAGTGGAGGCCCAAGATGTCATAAAGCTCCTGTCGGGAATCCAATCTGGCTCTCCTCTAGATCCATGCCCAGCCTCAGTGGCCAAACTTGTTCCAAACACCATTGGGGCGGCCCTTGCCCCGGTTTTTAATACCATCTTTAAGTCAGGTCAATTTCCCAAGGTGTGGAAAAAAGCCTCAATTCTCCCTCTCCTGAAGAAAGCTAATCTGGACCCGAATGAGCCAAGCAACTATAGACCCATCTCTCGCCTCCCCCTGCCGGCCAAGTTAATTGAAAAGGGAATGAATTCCCAACTAAGCTCCTTTCTCAAAACTAATGGCCTGCTAGATCCAACACAATTCGGCTTTCGTGCTGATCACAGCACCGAGCTGGCTCTGATTAAATCAACTGAAGAAATCAGAGAGGTATTAGATCAGGGAGGAGCTGCAATTTTGATTATGTTGGATCTGTCGGCGGCCTTCGACACGGTCCACCACGAAGTGTTGTTGGACCGTTTAGCCGAAAGAGGGGTTTCCGGCAATGCCCATGCCCTTTTAAAATCTTTTCTTACAGACAGAATCCAAACAGTGGACTTGGGCAAGGATCGATCGAAACCTTTTTCTCTGCCCTGTGGGGTCCCATAGGGATCAGCACTTAGCCCCACACTATTTAACGTGTATGTATCTCCGCTGGCAGTCCTTATTCGATCATTTGGGCTCCAGCTGACCTCATATGCCGATGACACACAAATTGTGCTGTCAATCCAGAAGGGCAAAGAGGTTAAGACAGGGCGCGATTGCCATAATTGCATGCAGGCCATCGCCAGCTGGATGACAGCAAACTGTCTTAAGTTGAACGCTGGGAAAACAGAGGTGATCATCTTCGGTAATTCCTCGAACCTTTGGTCACCCGATTGGTGGCCTGCAATCCTGGGTGCGCAACCAGTCCCCACTGTCAAGGTGAAGAACCTGGGGGTGATCATTGACGCAAAATTATCTTTCGGGGATCAGATCAGCCGAGTCGTTTCCTCCTGCTTCCATCTTCTGAGGATACTGAGGAAAATCAAATTCCTATTGCCCGAAAGCCTCAGGACAGTAATCACTGCTCTCATTTTGTCTCGCCTGGATTATTGCAACGGCCTTTATCTTAACATCCAAAAAAGACATCTTAGCCGATTACAGGTCGTGCAGAATGCAGCAGCCAGGCTTCTCTTGGGCATCCCAAGGTTTGTCTCGGTCAAAAAGGGACTTGGGAAGCTTCACTGGCTCCCGGTGAAACAACGGGTGGATTTTAAGGCCCTCTGCATGGTCTTTAAAGCCCTTAGAGGTTCTGGCCCGGCCTATATGAGACAACACCTTCAATGGTACGTTCCCGGCAGAGCACTGCGCTCCGCCGAGGCAAAACTTATAAAAATTCCACGGGTAAAAACAGCCAGTTGGGGGGTAGGAGTTTTTTCAGCTGTGCCGCAAAAGCATGGTACAGCCTTCCCGTCCACCTCAGAAGTGCTACCGAGCTCCTTTCCTTTAGAAGGGGGCTGAAAACCTGGCTTTTCCCTTGACCAGTGGGTCCCTGCCAGAAGCCAATGGGCTTCTACCATCCAAGTATGACAACCTCCCATTCTTGGAATTGAGAGCATTTTGCAGTACTAGGAAGCTGAAGACAGGCAAAAGTGCCAACACCCAACGCCTCATAGAGGTACTTCTGTTGGATGATCTCAGAAGACCCACAGAGTCTGAAGGGGTAGGCAGAGAGGGTGGGGCAGAAGATGAGGAAGGGACATGGGGTGAAGAAACCCAGGACCTGACCTCTGAAACTGGCCAGGAAGGTGACAATGACCTTGCCCTGGAAAATGCAGCTCCTCCTACAGATGAGGAGGAGGATCAGAATGACCTCCCCTTTGTCCCACCAGGAAGAGTTGTGAGTGTGCCTAGAAGGTCAAGATCTCCTTCTCAGGAGTCTAACCATTCTGACACCTCAGTAGGGACCTCTGTTTCCTCCCATAGGAGGGAATACTCTCATGAAAGGAAAGAGAGACTGCTCAAGTATGGAGAAGCTCAGCTTAAGATCAGAAGAGAGCAGTTGGCTATAGACAGGGAGTCCCTAGAGCTTCAGAGACAAAGAAGAAAGTTGGGACTAGAGTCCCATGGTGGCAGCAACTTCCTTAGTGGTAGGGAAAGGTCTTATGACCATAGAAACCTGAGCAAGATTGTCCCTCCCTACCAGAGTGGGGATGACATCCACAAATGGATTACTGCACTGGAAAGGGCCTGTAAAGTTCAGAGGGTCCCTCAGGAGCAGTGGGCAGCAATCTTGTGGCTCTCCTTTGCAGACAAAGGTAGAGACAAGCTCCTCACTGTAAGAGAAGAGGATGCTGACAATTACAAAGTCTTGAAGAGTGCTCTGATACATGGGTTTGGCCTAACCACCGAACAATACAGGTTAAAGTTCAGAGGTACCCAAAAGACTCAGACTCAAGACTGGGTTGACTTTGTAGATTGTGCTACTAAGGCTCTGGAAGGTTGGATCCATGGCAGCAAAGTGCATGACTTTATAGGGTTGTACAATTTGATTATGAGGGAGCAGATCCTTAATAATTGTCAAAGCCAGCTTTTAGACCAGTACATGGTGGACTCTGATCTGACCTCTCCCCAAGAATTGGGAAAGAAGGCAGACAAATGGGTCAGAACCAGAGTAAAGCCAAAGAATCAGGGTGGTGACCAGAAGAAAGATTCTACCAAGTCCCAAGAGAAAGGTGGGGATAAATCTAAGGATAAATCCACTGCAGGGCCCCAAAAGTCCTCTTCTGGAGGTGGGCCCCAAACTCCTTCCTCTCCTGAAAAGAAACCATATTGCCATGTTTGTAAAAAGCCTGGCCACTGGAAAACTGATCCCAGTTGCCCCAGGATTGGCAATAAAGAAAATGTTCCTCCAACAACTACTACCACCCCTCCTGGTACTACCAGTAGTAATCCCCAAGTTGGGAGTAGTGCACCCAAAAAGTTAGGTGCTTTTGCAAGGGGAACAGAGGTGGGCCCTAGTTTAGACAGGACCCCTCAACAGACTCCTCTGACTCTGATGGTGGTATAGGATTTGCCACCTTTACCATGGGCCCCAATGCCTTGGGCAGGTACAGACTGGAGCCACTGATTAATGGTCAGAAGGCTGTGGCATTCAGGGACACAGGGGCTAGTGTCACCATGGTGGCAGGGAAACTAGTCCCCCCTCACCAGCTTTTACCAGAATTTAAATACCAGGTGACCAACATTGATGGTGTCAGAACAGATCACCCCATGGCCATAGTCAATCTCAGCTGGGAAGGGGTCACAGGCCCAAAAAGAGTGACGGTGTCCCCAACCTGGCCTGTAGATTGCCTGATGGGCAATGATCTAGAAATTTCAGCCTGGGCTGAAGTTGAACACCAAACCCATCTGAGAATGCTGGGCATCCCTGAGAAAGTTAGGGGGGCTGTGATGGCCACAGCCCCACCCCAGGAAAATTTTGGAGAGATGGACCCTGGAAGAATGGCCCACTCTCCTCCACAAGAGAGCACAAGGGTTGAAGAAAAGTCTTCTTCCCCCCAGACAGTAGGTAAGGGTCAGCCTCCTCATGGAACTGATCCTACCCCTAGTGAAGGAACTGCCCCAGAGGTAGTCAGGCCTGGCCTGGCAACCCCTCTGATGGCAGGGGACCCTTCCAAGGTGGTACCCAGTCTGGAGCAGGTAACCTGCCCCTCTCTACCCTGCCTCAGTCAGCCCAGGGCTGCAGAGGTCAGGGAGGTCAGTGGACCCCACAGGGCCCCCTGTCCATAGGAACCCCCCCATCAGCAGATTAGGGGCACCCAGTCTAGTAGCCCTAGCCAGGTGAAAATTCCTCAACATACTGAGGGATTAGATTAGATTAGATTAAAATATTTATAAAGCGCATGGCTGCCGCGGCAAAGAGGCGTCCCAGCGCTAAAGCCAGTCCAAGAAGGAGTCAAAACAAAGGAAAATATATCTGGGAAAGAACAGGGACAGGACAGAAAGGAAGTCAGACCTGGGAGAAGAGCCAAGTCTTCACAAGACGTCTGAAAGCCTGATGGTCAGGGTTACTGCGGATATATAGGGGGAGAGCATTCCAGAGAGTGGGGGCCAGGCGTCTAAAGGAGCGTCCACCAGATCTAGCTCTACGTATGTGAGGGATACATGCAAGATTCTGGTTCGCCGAGTGTAGGGCACGCGAAGGGGTGTAGAGAGTGCAAAGGTCACCTAGGATATCTGGGGCACTTCCTGTCAGTATCTTATGCGTGATACAAAGCGTCTTAAAACAGACACGCTGTTCAAGGGGCAGCCAGTGCAGGCGGCGAAGAAGATTAGAGGCATAACTGAATTTCGGAAGGGCAAAAATAGCACGAGCTGCCGCGTTCTGGACCCGCTGCAATCTATTAAGCACGGATTTATTAGAACCGAGAAGAAGCACATTGCAGTAGTCTAGACGGGCCAAAATAGAAGCTTGTATAATCATTTGGCGTGTTTGGGCATCAAAAAGACCCAAAATCGGTCGAAGGCCGCGCAATAGTCCAAAGCATTTCCCAGCCACTGATTTGGCATGTGTTTCAAAGTTGAGGTTATTATCAACTATGAAGCCTAAATTTTTCACTGCAGGTTTGGGATCAGGGGGATCACCAAGTGCCCGAGGCCACCATTCCTTCGTCCAGAGATGCGACTCTTTGCCAACCAGGAGAATCTCTGATTTGGTAGAGTTCAATTGCAGAAAGTTAGCCGTCATCCATTCTGCAATTGCAGAGATGTCTTCTTTAAATTTTATTTTGTCTCGCTTGGGATCGTTAGACAGGGCAATCACTAGTTGGGTATAATCGGCGTAAGACACCAAGGAGATTCCTCGTACTTTGGCCAGCCGTGCCAAAGGGCTCATATATATATTGAAGAGCGTGGTGCTCAATGCAGAGCCCTGAGGAACCCCACAGAGAAGAGAGTGTACATGGGAAGAGAAAGGGGGGAGGTCACTTGAAAGGTTCGGTCGGCCAGGAAGGAGGAGAACCACGCTAGAGCTTTATTCCCAATTCCTATCTCCTTCAAACGTAGGAGCAGGATTTCATGGGAGACCGTGTCAAAGGTAGGGATCCCCCATACCTTTGTGTAGGGACCTCCCCCAGAAGGACTCTGTTAGTCAAGGGCAAACCTGGGACCATAAGGTTCCAAACCTGCCATGTCCCTCCAGTGTTCCCCCCAAAGGGACCCAACCCCCAGCTGTAGGCAGCCAAAGGTTGACCGTTAGAGAAAAGTGCAACTCAGTCATGGAAAGACAGGCATACATGGTGACCAGTGATCTGAGGAAGCTGAGACCAACTTTCCTAGGGTCTCACTTCCCTACTCAGACATCTCATCAGCCTTTTACTTTACCAAAGCACACCACAGGTAGTAATTCCCCATGGTGGAGACCCTCTCATACCCTTAGGGTGAGGGATGGCTTAGTGGACCATAAGACAGGGGGTAACCATGCTAGTGCAGGTACTTCCTTATATTGCCACTTAGTCAATAAAGGCTCAACTGGCCAAGGTTAGCCTTATCTCCTTTCGTTTGGGGGGTTATGTAGGAAGGTGGAATCTGACTACATGGTTGTCCCCACTTTTTTCTGGTGTTTTGATGGTTTTTGACTTAGTTTGGCTGGGAACCTACTATTCAGGTCCCCAGCCTATCTGCTTTCTCTTATAAATTGATTCCATGTACTTTAGGTACACCACAGATTGGATTCTGGAGTGCCCTTATAAGTCCCTAGTAGATGGTATACTATGTACCCAGGGCATAGGTACCCCAGAGGCCTACCAGGGGCTGAAGCATGTATTGTGCCACCCCTGGAAAGCCATCCAAAATGACACCACAGGACTGCTACTGCAGCCTGAGTGAGGTGGTGCATGCTCCCCTTACAGAGATATAGGTTCACTATATCTCCCCTATCACTGCACATAGAAACCTATCAGTCACCCCTATGGCAGGCCTTATCAATCCTGAAGGCAGGGTGCTTGGTTATATGTGAGAGGGTGCCCATGCATGAGCAGGGCCCCTATGCAGCCCTCGGAACCTCCTCTCCGGGGTTGTCTGTGGTGCAGCCTGACCATATACTTTTAAGTGCATTATATCCTCGCGGTAAATGCATACTTTGGGATGGCTGCACGGAAACATGTCTTGTTTGGTGTCAAACACCTTGGAATCATACCCCCACACCAGTAACTGGTGTGGGAGTATGATCCCACCCTTCTAGAGGGAAAGACATGACAGCACCGGTATACCCCGTACCAGCTAAACAGAGCCCTGGCATCACAAAATGGATGCTGCAGCCACAGACACGAGTCTGGCCTCCTGATGCTGACCGAAACTCCGGCAGGGCAGGCCTGGACAATAGGTTTCCTGTCACAGGGAGGTGTTACCACATCCCAGACAGGCCTTAGTGGAATGAGGCTGGGTGGGTGCACTCCAAGAGTGCTTTGAAGTCCTGCACTGGGGGCACATTTGGTGTCCTCGTGCATACCCCAGTTCAAACCGGTTGCAGGGGCTGCCAGCCCCTGCTCTGGCGCGAAACTGGACAAAGGAAATGGGTGTAGCCACCCCTCTTTCCAAACCCTCCCATAGGTGGGTCCACAGAGTTAGTCCAACCCCTTTCTTAGGTATAAGTAAGGAACCCCTGGCAACAGGACTTTAGATATCCCTGGACGAAACTCTGCAACTGAATCCTGGAACTTCAACGCTCTACTCAAGACTATAGGACTGAAGAAATCTCCCTTGGGGTCAAGGAGTGACTCCCCTGCTTGGCAGGCACCAACGAAGCATTTGCCGGTCTGCATCTCAGAAGCTCCCGCCGGACTCCGAAGTAACTGCAGCCCAGGAAGAGGATTTCCACACTTCTCAGAGGCTGACCCGAGTACCCAGCAAAGCTGAGACCCACAGCCCTCACGAGTGACGTGGAACCGGAACTCCTGGACACCGTGCACATTTGCTAGTGCATCAACTTATCGACATCTCTTGAAGTCCTGCTTTGGGTTACTTGTAGTCCAGGCCACAAGCACCATTTTCACTGAAGATTGTGAGTCTACACTCCACGAGTGTTCCGTGGGCCCGCTTCTTGCATTTCCACTTGAGGCTCCTTTGCGATCCCTGGTCCATTGACTGGTGGGTCCCTGTGAAGGCAACTCTGATTTTCCTTGGGCTTTTCTGGCTGCTCCAGACATGCCCTGACTCCCCACTGAGTGGTAAGTCCCTCAGACCTTGCTGGTCTGCACCGAAGCATCTTTCTCCTTTCTGCATGGGTTGCTGTTGCCAAGGCTTGTTGTGTTCAATCTGGACACCAATACTGCAGCACTCGACATCCTTTGTGGGACAGCTCGAATCCAGCTCCTGGTCATCGTCGACACCTCCTGGTCCTCGTGGCTGAAGAGTCAAGCTTCACCTCTTTCACCTGAAGCACCCGACATCGGTGGGCATTCGACTATCGTGCCCCAGACTCTGTCCCCTCTGCTTTCAGGTTCTTCTCCTCTTCGATCCAGGCTTGGATCTCTTCGGACACTTCGCATCTTCCCGGCAGCAGCACTTCTCTGCAGACTGCCATTGAAAATGACGAAGCGACCCGGCACCATTTGACACCTGTGCACCCGGTAACTCGAGTACTCCGGTGCTCCCGTGGGTGTTGACCCTAGAACTGTCTAAGTCCAAGAGGGTTTGGTCCCAGTCCATTTCTAAGTGTCCTTAAACTCTAGAACTCTAACTGCGACTTTCCCATAGACGATAACGGAGCTCGCGGCTGTGTTCACACACTGCACACAGTCCCCGTGGTTCCCCTGTGTCACTACCTTGGGTGGTTCCTTGGGGTCCCAGCGATTCTACAGGCTCTAGGCCTTGTGTCTACTTAAGTCGTGGTTCTTATACCACTTTCTTAATATATGGTTTGGTACGCCCCTAGGGCTAATCGTATATTGTGCTACTTTACTGTGCTATTTGACTTGTAACTTGTGTACTTTGACCTCTAGCCTCATAAAGAGACTATTGGGTAGTGTTTAGTAATAAATACATATATTGTATATATATACCTGGTGTGGTTCTCCTTTTATTTGGTCATTCATGAGATTATAGACTGGTAAAACAACAGCTTAACACTCCTTCAAGACTTAGCCTGAAGGCTGTTCTCCATAGCTACCACTAGGATAGCTTTCAATAAAGGTTGTCTTTAAACCTATCATCAATAAAGGTCGTTTGGACTGGTGCAAGGTGCCCACTATAACTAGTGGACAGCATATACCAGGCCAACTTCTCACAAGTGCCTCATGACTTGAACCTGCAGCCGCACCACTGTCCTCACCCCCTGTTCAATCTTACAGCCATCCCATCCACCCTAGACCCTGGCAACCATTCACCTATCACATTAACTATACACCAATCACATCAACCATACACTCATTACATCAACCACACTCCCATCACATGAACCATACATCCATCACATCGACAATATACCCATCACATCAACCATCACATCAGCCATACACCCATCACATGAACCATTCACCCGTCACATGAACCATACACCCATCACACCAACCAAACACTCATCTCATCAAACATACACCCATCACATCGACCATACTCCCATCACATCAGCCATACACCCATCACATGAACCATACACCTTAGCAAACATACACCATTACATCACCCATAACATCAACCATAAACTCACCAAATCAGCCATACACATCTCATCAACCATACACTCATCACATTAACCATATACCCTAACAATCATACACCCATCGCATCAACCATACACCAATCGAATCTGCCATACACCCATAACATCAGCCATACAACAATCATATCAACATATACCCATCACCTCAACCATACACCCCTCACATCAACCTTATACCCATCACATCAACCATACACCCATCACATCAACCATACACCCCTCACATCAACCTTATACCCATCACATCAACAATATACCAATCACATCAACCTTACACCTTAGCAACCATACACCTTTACATCAATCATACCCCATCACATCAACCATACACCCATCACATCAACCATACACCCATCACATCAGCCATAAACTCAAGTCAGCGATACACGTCTCATCAACCATACACTAATCACATTAGCCATATAGCCTAACAATCATACACCCATCGCATCAACCATACACCCATAACATCAGCCATACACCAATCATATCAACATATACCCATCACCTCAACCATACATCTCTCACATCAACCATATACCCATCACATCAACCATACAGCCATCACATGAACCATACACCCATCACATCAGCAATATGACCATCACATCAACCATACCCGCATCACATCAACCATAAACCTATCACATCAACCATATGCCCATCACATCAACCATATACCCATCACATCAACCAACTCATAAACCATACACCCATCACATCAACCATACTCCCATCACATCAACCATATCCCATCACATCAACCATATGCCCATCACATCAACCATATACCCATCACATCAATCATCACATCAAGAATACACCCATCACATCGACCATACGCCCATCACATCAATCATAAACTCATCACATCGACCATACTGCCATCACATAAACCATACACCCATCACATCAACCATACATCCCTCACATCAACCATATACCCATCACATCAACCATACACCCATCATATCAACCATACACCCATCACATCAGCAATATGACCATCACATCAACCATACCCGCATCACATCAACCATAAACCTATCACATCAACCATATGCCCATCACATCAACCATATACCCATCACATCAACCATCACATCAAGAATACACCCAACACATCAACCATACTCCGATCACATACATCATATACCCATCACACCAACCAAACACTCATCACATAAACCATACACCCATCACATCAACCATACTCCCATCACATCAACCATATCCCATCACATCAACCATATGCCCATCACATCAACCATATACCCATCACATCAATCATCACATCAAGAATACACCCATCACATCGACCATACGCCCATCACATCAATAATAAACTCATCACATCGACCATACTCCCATCACATAAACCATAAACCCATCAGACCAACCAAATACTCATCTCATCACCCATCACATCGACCATACTCCCATCACATCAACCATACACCCATTAAATGAACCATATACCATCACATCAACCATACACCCATCACATCAAACATCCATCCATCACATCAACCATAGACCCATCAAATAAACCATGTACCATCACATCAATCATACATCCATCACATCAACCATACGCCCTTCACATCAATCATAATCCCATCAGGTCAGCAATACACCCACCACACCAACCATTCTCCCATCACATCATCCATACACCTATCACAGCAAACAAACACCCTAGCAACCCTACAGCCATCACATGAACCATATACCCATCACATCAGGCATACACCCACTACATCAACCATAGAACCATCACATCAGCCATGCACCCATCACATCAACCATACAGCCTTCACATCAACTATTCACCCATCACTTCAGCCATACACCCATCACAACAACCATACCCCCACCACATCAGCCATACACACATCATTTGGACCATACACCCATCACATCAACTATACAGCTATCACATCAACCAAATACACATCCAAACAGCCCTAAACCCATCACATCAACCATACAGCCATCACATCAGCCATACACCCACCACATCAACCATACAGCCATCACATCAATCTACACTCATCACATCAATCATACACCCATCACATCAACCATACATTCACTGTTAGGAATGGACTGGACATTCACCACTAGACATCAACCAGGTGCCAACCATCAGGCATGGATGAAGTGCACAATACTGGGGAATGACTGTGCTCAATCAATCAATCAGGGGTTTGTTAAAGCGCGACTACTCACCCGTAAGGGTCTCAAGGCGCTAGGGGTGGGGGGGTGAGGGTTCCATTCCATCAAGGAGGGGGTCTGTCGAAGAGCCAGGTTTTGAGGTTTCTTGCGAAGATGGGGAGCAATGTTGTCTGTCTGAGGTGGAGCGGAAGGACGTTCCATGCTTTGGCTGCGAGGAAGGAGAAGGAGAGGCCTCCTGATCTGGTCTTTCTGGTGCGAGGGACCACGGCGTAGGAGAGCTGGGCTGATCGTAGGGTCCTTTGGGGTGCGTGGAATTTGAGTCGGCTGTTCAGGTATGCTGGTCCGGTGCCGTGGAGGGCCTTGTGTGCGTGGGTGAGCATCTTAAAGGTGATTCTCGCCTCGACGGGGAGCCAGTGCAGTGTGTGCAGGTGCTGGGAGATGTGGCAGGGTTTTGGCAGGTTGAGGACCAGTCGTGCTCCACTCCTAGGTATTGAATATGTACCACTAGACTTCCACCATGCACCCACCACTAAGCATCAACCCTGCGGCAACTGTTAGGCATGAACCAATCACACGTCCCTAGACATCTGCTATGTACACACCTTATAGCACCAATCATACACCCATTACTAGATGTCAACTATTCACCCCTGAAAAGGCATCAGCTAGTTACTGAAAATGTACCCATCACTGCATCACTCAGAGCCGCACTGTGCTCCTTTCATCATCTCTGTGACCGTAGTGTGACCTCCATGTAGTACCAATCTGTAGTATACTGAAAACAGTATACAGAAAACATTTCAGTGCCGCACTGTGCTCCTTTCATCATCTCTGTGACCGTAGTGTGAGCTCCACGACCAATCTGTAGTATACTGAAAACATCCCAGTGCCGCACTGTGCTCCTTTCATCATCTCTGTGACCGTAGTGTCACCTCCACGACCAATCTGTAGTATACTGAAAACATCTCAGTGCCGCACTGTGCTCCTTTCATCATCTCTGTGACAGTAGTGTCACCTCCATGACTAATCTGTAGTATACTGAAAACATCTCAGTGCCGCACTGTGCTCCTTTCAGCATCTCTGTGACCGTAGTGTGACCTCCACGACCAATCTGTAGTGTACTGAAAACATCTCAGTGCCGCACTATGCTCCTTTCAACATCTCTGTGACCGTAGTGTGACCTCCATGTAGTACCAATCTGTAGTATACTGAAAACATCTTAGTGCCGCACTGTGCTCCTTTCAGCATCTCTGTGACCATAGGGTAACCTCCATGACCAATCTGTAGTATACTGAAAACATCTCAGTGCCGCACTGTGCTCCTTTCAGCATCTCTGTGACCGTAGGGTAACCTCCATGACCAATCTGTAGTATACTGAAAACATCTCAGTGCCGCACTGTGCTCCTTTCATCATCTCTGTGACAGTAGTGTCACCTCCATGACTAATCTGTAGTATACTGAAAACATCTCAGTGCCGCACTGTGCTCCTTTCAGCATCTCTGTGACCATAGTGTGACCTCCACGACCAATCTGTAGTGTACTGAAAACATCTCAGTGCCGCACTATGCTCCTTTCAACATCTCTGTGACCGTAGTGTGACCTCCATGTAGTACCAATCTGTAGTATACTGAAAACATCTTAGTGCCGCACTGTGCTCCTTTCAGCATCTCTGTGACCGTAGGGTAACCTCCATGACCAATCTGTAGTATACTGAAAACATCTCAGTGCTGCACTGTGCTCCTTTCAGCATCTCTGTGACCGTAGTGTGACCTCCATGACCAATCTGTAGTATACTGAAAACATCTCAGTGCCGCACTGTGCTCCTTTCAGCATCTCTGTGACCGTAGGGTAACCTCCATGACCAATCTGTAGTATACTGAAAACATCTCAGTGCCGCACTGTGCTCCTTTCAGCATCTCTGTGACCGTAGGGTAACCTCCATGACCAATCTGTAGTATACTGAAAACATCTCAGTGCCGCACTGTGCTCCTTTCATCATCTCTGTGACCGTAGGGTAACCTCCATGACCAATCTGTAGTATACTGAAAACATCTCAGTGCCGCACTGTGCTCCTTTCATCATCTCTGTGACCGTAGTGTGACCTCCATGACCAATCTGTAGTATACTGAAAACATCTCAGTGCCGCACTGTGCTCCTTTCAGCATCTCTGTGACCGCAGGGTAACCTCCATGACCAATCTGTAGTATACTGAAAACATCTCAGTGCCGCACTGTGCTCCTTTCATCATCTCTGTGACCGTAGTGTGACCTCCATGACCAATCTGTAGTATACTGAAAACATCTCAGTGCCGCACTGTGCTCCTTTCATCATCTCTGTGACCGCAGGGTAACCTCCATGACCAATCTGTAGTATACTGAAAACATCTCAGTGCCGCACTGTGCTCCTTTCATCATCTCTGTGACCGTAGTGTGACCTCCATGACCAATCTGTAGTATACTGAAAACATCTCAGTGCCGCACTGTGCTCCTTTCATCATCTCTGTGACCGCAGGGTAACCTCCATGACCAATCTGTAGTATACTGAAAACATCTCAGTGCCGCACTGTGCTCCTTTCATCATCTCTGTGACCGTAGTGTGACCTCCATGACCAATCTGTAGTATACTGAAAACATCTCAGTGCCGCACTATGCTCCTTTCAACATCTCTGTGACCGTAGTGTGACCTCCATGTAGTACCAATCTGTAGTATACTGAAAACATCTTAGTGCCGCACTGTGCTCCTTTCAGCATCTCTGTGACCGTAGGGTAACCTCCATGACCAATCTGTAGTATACTGAAAACATCTCAGTGCTGCACTGTGCTCCTTTCAGCATCTCTGTGACCGTAGGGTAACCTCCATGACCAATCTGTAGTATACTGAAAACATCTCAGTGCCGCACTGTGCTCCTTTCAGCATCTCTGTGACCGTAGGGTAACCTCCATGACCAATCTGTAGTATACTGAAAACATCTCAGTGCCGCACTGTGCTCCTTTCAGCATCTCTGTGACCGTAGGGTAACCTCCATGACCAATCTGTAGTATACTGAAAACATCTCAGTGCCGCACTGTGCTCCTTTCATCATCTCTGTGACCATAGTGTGACCTCCACGACCAATCTGTAGTGTACTGAAAACATCTCAGTGCCGCACTGTGCTCCTTTCATCATCTCTGTGACCGTAGTGTGACCTCCATGACCAATCTGTAGTATACTGAAAACATCTCAGTGCCGCACTGTGCTCCTTTCATCATCTCTGAGACCGTAGTGTGACCTCCATGTAGTACCAATCTGTAGTATACTGAAAACATCTCAGTGCCGCACTGTGCTCCTTCTCTCTGCTGGTGATGGTGATCCCAGTACATTAATGTTCAGTAACCGCCCTTCTTTCAGCTGGTGATGGTGAGAGCAGCACATTACTAATAAGTAACTGCCCTTGTCTCTGTGGTCGTGGGTGGAGCAGTGTGGATGCTCTGAGTAGTAACAGATCTCTTCTTCTACGCAGGTTGTGCTGGGCGCCATGTCTCTGAAGGTGTATTTGGTGATCGCCCTGTTGAGTCTGAAACTGCTCTGTGCCTTTGCAGGTACGTTCTGTCCCATCTGTTTGCAGTCACATGCCTTGTGCTCTGAGTAGTTATTATAGCAGGTCCTTGAAATGCACTGGTTGAAGGCTTACACTCTGAGAAGATTCTTTCACTTGCTGTACAGAAGGCACCCCTTTCAGGAACACTTACCAGAATATACCTGTTGCATCCGAGAGCTCCAACCAGAGGTCCCGGCCTCTCCTTAACACGAAGGAGGCTCAACGTCATGCCTGGAAATAAAACAGGCAATACTTTGAGGGAGCTCGAGAGGGACAGGAACTGTGCAGCCCTTTAAGTAGATTTCCATGTATTCCCAATGTCTGATCCTGGTGAGGGTAACTAGACAAAATATCGAAAAAAATATATAGAATGGACAGAATATCGAAGTCAAAATATAGAATGGACATAATATCGAATGTACATAATATAGTGGTTAGAAATATCGAAATGCAGGTAAGTAATATCGACTGTCAAAATATCGAAGTACATAATATAGGCATTAAAATATATCGAATTTTTAATAATATCGAATTTTTTTAAGTGTTTACTATGTTAGTATGGGGCATATTAGCAAGACCCACGTTAAACTTATCGCCGTTTTAGCGGCAGGAAACTGCCGCTAAAACGGCGATAATGGGCTTGCTAATATGCGTTATGGAATTCCAATAGAAGCCCAGGTTAGATGTCCTGCACATCTAACCTGGGCTTCTATTGGAATTCTATAACGCATATTAGCAAGCCCATTATCGCCGTTTTAGCGGCAGTTTCCTGCCGCTAAAACTGCGATAATTTTAACGTGGGTCTTGCTAATATGCCCCTATATGTGTTAAAAGTGTATATTATTTTTGTAATGTATGTTTAACTTTTTAAATAATGAATTTTATGTTATTTAATTTTTGCGTAATTTAATTCCGTAGCAGGTTGTGGGTTTATAGGGGAATAGGGTGGGAAGTAATTTAATTATAGTAAATTAAATATTAATTTTTAGGAATTATTAATTATTTTTAATTTAATTTTGCGTTTTAGTTCTGTAGCGGGTTGTGGGTTTATAAGGGAATAGGGTGGGAAGTATTTTAATTGTAATTAAGTAAATATTTATTTTAATTTATTTGTATTGATAATTAATTTATTGTTCATTATTAATTGGTAATTAATTTATTTTTATTAATTGGTAATTATTTTTTATTAATTGATAAATTGATAATTATGTTAATTGTATTAATTTATTATTCGGAGTGGGTTGTGGGTTTATAGGGGAATAGGGAGGAAGTAATTTAATTGTAATTAAGTAATTAATGAAATTATTTTTGTGTATTGATAATTAATTTATTGTTAATTAAATATTAATTGGTAATTTTTTTATTACTTGTTACATTTTTGGTATTGAAAATTAATTGGTTAATTATTATTATAGGTAATTACTTTTTAATAAATAATATTGATTAGTATTTATAATTAATTAATTATTAAATATTTTGTAATTGGTAATTAATTTTAATTAATTTTTTATTGGTATTGATAATTAATTTATTTGTATTTAAATATTAAATCATTACTTTCCCTACTGTTGCTCTCACTGGAGTGGGAATAGTAATTTTTACCCCTACGCTATCCAACGCTTTCCCTACTGTTGCAGTCACTGGAGTGGGAATAGTAATTTTTACCCCTACGCTATCCAACGCTTTCCTTACTGTTGCACTCTCTGGAGTGGGAATAGTAATTTTTACCCCTACTCTATCCAACGCTTTCCCTACTGTTGCACTCTCTGGAGTGGGAATAGTAATTTTTACCCCTACGCTATCCAACGCTTTCCCTACTGTTGCACTCTCTGGAGTGGGAATAGTAATTTTTACCCCTACGCTATCCAATGCTTTCCCTACTGTTGCACTTACTGGAGTGGGAATAGTAATTTTTACCCTCCCGCTATCCAACGCTTTCCCTACTGTTGCACTCACTAGAGTGGGAATAGTAATTTTTACCCTCCCGCTATCCAACGCTTTCCTTACTGTTGCACTCTCTGGAGTGGGAAAAGTAATTTTTACCCCTACGCTATCCAACGCTTTCCCTACTGTTGCACTAACTGGAGTGGGAATAGTAATTTTTACCCCTCCGCTATCCAACGCTTTCCTTATTGTTGCACTCTCTGGAGTGGGAATTGTAATTTTTACCCTCCCGCTATCCAACGCTTTCCCTACTGTTGCACTCACTGGAGTGGAAATAGTAATTTTTACCCCTCCGCTATCCAACGCTTTCCTTACTGTTGCACTCTCTGGAGTGGGAATTGTAATTTTTACCCTCCCGCTATCCAATGCTTTCCTTACTGTTGCACTCTCTGGAGTGGGAATAGTAAATTTTACCCTCCCGCTATCCTACGCTAAAAATATTGAATATTTTTTATTAATATTAAGTTAATATATATACGTATTAAAAAATAAAAATGTATGTTTATTTTTTTATAACTTACATTAATTATTTATTAATTTTAAGGTTATTTAAGTATTTTTAAGTATGTTTCAGTTAATTATATTTATTATTTTATTAATTTTACATTACTTTTAATACATTTAAAAAATTCGATATTTTAACAAACTATGGGGCATATTAGCAAGACCGGCGATAAAATTATCGCCGTTTTAGCGGCAGGAAACTGCCGCTAAAACGGCGATAATGGGCTTGCTAATATGCGTTATAGAATTCAATAGAAGCCCAGGTTAGATGTGCAGGACATCTAACCTGGGCTTCTATTGAATTCTATAACGCATATTAGCAAGCCCATTATCGCCGTTTTAGCGGCAGTTTCCTGCCGCTAAAACGGCGATAATTTTATCGCCGGTCTTGCTAATATGCCCCAAAATTATTTACAACGATATTTTGGATTCGATATTTTTGTACTTACCTGTTTGTAGATAGGAATTCGATATTTTGGCATTCTATATTTTATCCACGATATTTTGGCAGGTCGATATTTTGGCATTCTATATTCTGTCAGTGATCCCCTGGTGAGGTGTGGCACTTGGATATGAGGTACAGGGTTTGCTGAGGGGCTGCTGAGTGAGGACGCTGCCTCTATCATGGAAGGCATGGCCACTGACCAACAAGTGGTCTTCAGACCCCAATGTCAATCAATCAATCAACATGACTCGTACAGCGCAGCTAAACACCTGTGAGGGTATCCAGGCGCTGAGGATCGTACAGCGGAGGCGCAGTCAAACAGCCAGGGCTGAGTCCTTTCCCGATTTCCCATAGCAAGGGTGAGGTCAGGAGGTGAAGAGGGAGATCATTCCATGACCTGCCACAAGGTAGGAGAAGGAACAACCTCTGATGTAGCTTCAACGTATGTGAGGGGTGAGAGCGTGGTGCAGGTAGGCAGAGCGCAAATGTCTAGAGGGTTGGTGAAAGTTCAGGCAGTGGTTGATGTATGCTGGTCTTAGGTTGTGCAGGACTTTGAATGTGTGGGTCAGTATCTTACAGTGACATCTCTTCTGGATGGGGAGTCACTGGAGCTCCCCGAGGTGGGGGTGGGTGATGTGGGTCCACTTAGTGAGGTTGAGGATGATTCTGGCCACAGAATTCTCTATGGTCTGTAATCTCTTCTGGAGGTGCAGAGTGATGGTTCGTTTGGTGTTGACCAAGAGCAATTTGAAGATCTTGCATAGCATGCGGAGAGTGAGGAAGCAGGCGGAGGAGACTGTGTTGATCTGGTTTTTCATGGTGAGCTTCATAGTGAGCTTCCTGTCCAGGATGATGCCAAGGTTGCAGGCATGGTCTGTCTTTGTGGGTGAGGGTCCTAGTTCAGAAGGCCACCAGGAGTTGTTCCAGGGGGAGGTGTTGTTCCCGAAGATCAGTACTTCCGTTTTGTCTGTGTTGAGTGTCAGACAGTTGTCATTCATCCAATCTGCGATGCTTGTCATACACCTGTTGAAGGTGGCCCTTGTGGTGCAGGGCTCTTCTGATAGTGAGAGGATAAGCTGGGTGTCATCAGCATAGGCTATGATGTTTATTCCATGTGTTCTGACTATGTTGGCCGGGGGGGTCATGTAGATGTTGAACAGGGTGGGGGTGAGGGATGAGCCTTGAGGGATGCTACAGATGATGCTGTTGAATTTCAATGTATGTCGTGGACTCTCTAAATAAGAGTGTGGTGGGATACGGTGTTGAATGCTGCTGAGAGGTCAAAGAGGATGAGGGCCGCTGTTTCTCCGCAGTCCAGGAGGGCTCTGATGTCAAACGTGGCAGTGATTAGGGTGGTTTCAGTGCTGTCATTAGTGTGGAATCCAGGCAGGGAGATGTCCAGAAGTTTGTTGTTCTCCAGGTGTTCCATGAGTTGCCGGTTGATGGCTTTTCGAGGATCTTGGTGGGAAAGGAGATCTGAAAGATAGGGCAAAAGTTCTTCAGTTCGCTTGGGCTGACAGGCGGTTTCTTGAGAAGGGGTTTGACTTTAGCATGTTTCCGTTCATAGGGGAAGGTGGTTGTGGTGATGGATGCATTGAAGATGGTGGTGAGTTCATTACTGATCGACTTGCTTCCAAGGTTGAAGTGATGAAGACAGGGTTCAGTAGGTGTTCCTGAGTGGGTGGAGTTCATGATGGCAGTGGTGTTTTGTGTGGTGAGCTGGTGCTAGGTGGTTAGCAGGTGGTCAGGGTTTGCATCTGTGGGAGCGATGAGGCTGAGGATGTTGGCAGCGGTGAGTTGGGGTTTGAGGTTTTTGTAGATGTTGGAGATCTTGTTGTAGAAAAAGTACGCCAGGGTGTCGCAGAGTTCTTGGGATGGGGTGATAATGTTTTCGGAGGCTGAAGGGTTGGAAAACTCTCTGATGATATTGAATAGTTCTTTACTGCGGTTGGCAGTGGCCTCAATGCTGTTGGCAAGGGTGTTCCTTTTTGTCTTTTTCAGGAGTTGGTGCTATTGGTTGAGCGATGTTTTGAAGGAGGTTCGGTCTGAGGTGTCCTTGCTGGTGTGCCACCTTCTTTCAAGTTGCTTGCAGTTGTGTTTTGTTATGTGGTGCACCAGCTGGTCTGTTTGGAGGGTCTCTGAGGTTTTGTGGGCTTGATGGGGGTGACTCTGTTGGCGCAGTCGGTGATCCAGGTAGAGAAGTTCTTGACAAACTGTTCTAGGTTGGTTGAGGTATCCGGGTGGGAGGAGTTGAGGGCGTCAGTCCATTGGGTCTTTGATACATTGTTCCAGCTTCGGTGAGAGGTGCTGGGCGGTTTGGTGGTGTTTCAGGGGGACCTGTGATGGTGAAGTTGATGATGGCGTGGTCTGTCCATGTGAGTTCGGTTGCGTGGCTGTACTTGACTCTTTCACTGGCCATGAAGATGGAGTTGAGTGTGTGTCCTGCGAAGTGCGTGGGGTTGGTGACTTGTTGTGTGATGCCTAGGGTGTAGATTCTTTCGAGGAGGTTGGCGGTGTTGGGGTCGCCAGGGTGATGGAGGTGGAAATTGTGATCTCTGAGGAAGATGTACTGTTTGGAGTCAATGGCAGCGGGGCACTGGAATCGGGATAGCGTTGAAGAAGCTGGGGCAAGGACCTGGAAGTCTGTAGGTGAGGGTGCCTCTGATGGTGCCACAGATTATGCCCATTCAAAAAAGGCCAATTTGGATTCTTCAATCCTCTCTAACTATTGGCCTATTTCTCTACTTCCATTTCTAGATTAGATTTTGGAATGTCTTATTAATAAACTGACAGGCTATCTTGAGGAAAGTAATATCCTGGACACCTCTCAATTTGGTTTTAGGTCTGAACGCAGCACAGAGATGGCCTTGGTTGCCGTGACAAATTCTATTAGAGGTTCTCTGGATGCTAATATCCCTACTATGCTGCTGTCATTAGACGCTTTTTGGGAAAGCCCAACAAATTTGGACTCCTGATTGGTGGCCTCCTGAATTAGGTAGTGCCCACACTCCCTGTCAGGTTGTAAAAAATCTAGGCATTAAATCAGATCAAGCCTTGACAATGAAGGAGCAGATCCTATCTACAACGGGCACCTTCTTTTGCATGTTGCAGTGCTGCGTCTTTGGTACAAAAGGATCTAGATTATACTGTGTATCTCAAAAGACAGGAACACGTCATACTGCTGTGAAAGTGGATGTGGTAAGTATTGCAATGTCGCTGGTTTATGAGTAAACAAGTGATGAACTAGATCTTCCATTTAAAAAGCCGTACGTAACCCACAGGAGAAGACAACCAGGCTTCCTGCAAGAAGAACATCTGCAAGAAAAACAATGGCAGCAGTGTCTGACTCTGAGCAACCAGGCTTCCTGCAAGAAAAACATCTGTATGCAAGACGAACAATGGCAGCGGTGTCTGACTTTAAGCAGCCAGGCTCCCTGAAAGAGGAACATCTGCAAGACAAACAATGGCAGCGATGTCTGCCTCTGAGCAGCCAGACTTCCTACAAGAACATCTGTCTGCAAGACAAACAATGGCAGCAGTGTCTGACTCTGAGCAGCCAGGGTTCCTGCAAGAAGAACATCTGTCTGTAAATCAAACAATGGCAGCGGCGTCGGACTCTGAGCGACCAGGCTTGCTGCAAGAAGGACATCTGTCTGCAAGACGAACAATGGCAGTGGTGTCTGCCTCTGAGCAGCCAGGCTTCCTGCAGGAAGAACATCTGTCTGCAAGACGAACAATGGCAGCGGCGTCGGACTCTGAGCAGCCAGGCTTCCTGCAAGAAGAACATCTGTCTGCAAGACGAACAATGGCAGCGGTGTCTGACCCTGAGCCGTACCTCCATCAACAGCACTTGTCTTCAGGGATGGATGAAAGCGCATCATAGTAGGGCTAGGGTCCACTGGGACAGTCTTACTCCTTCTCTTACAAGACCATACTTGATGGAGTAAATGCTACACAAAGCCTGGATGTTGAGGAGCAGAGAAGAGCCTGAAACCAGAGGGAGCTGCTGCTCGGAAAGACTAAAAAGGGCTGGGCCTGGGAAAATCAGCCGTGAAGCACCTCAGATCTGAATTTGGGTTTTTGAAGAACCTACACCTTATTGAATTTCCACATTGCGGATACCCTTCTTGTAGAGAGGATAAATGTTACACCCATGTCTTTGGAATCAGTATCATAGTTACATGTGGCTCTTTCATCTTGTGGGACACTTCTACACAGCAGAGCTTATGTGTCCAAGTCCTCAAGCTGGCTGAATGTGGGTTCCACCTCACCTTCACCAGCAGCGATTCATGGATCAGTCTGCGGCGTTGACTCTTCCTGTCCAGAGCTCCGATGCTTTCGAACCACACTTGATGGTTCAACAACTTAAAACCTGAGCTGTCGGCTGATCTTTGTTTTCCCAAAGTAATACTCAATAATCAGCAGATCGATGCTTCGATTCTGACCTCTGCGTGATCAATCTCAACATACAATGACCTGCGTTGCACATTGGCCATGGCAATCACCTTTCCACGGGCAGACCTAATGTGCCTGCCCACATGATTTCACGCATGGAACAGCATGGTTTTGCCCATTAAACTGATATGAACTGACCTCTGACCTTTAGTGCCCATTCATTGTATATTGTTGTGTTCTCCTGCATAAAGCTGCTAGCGCTATTTGCACAATCTTTGGGGGTTACATTGAGGCCCCTGGGCACTGCTCGATCCTTGGGAATCGGAAGCAGGTCACGAGCTGCCTGACACAGGTTAGCGGGCTAGTTTTCTTCAGCCGCAACCTACTAATAGACACGCTGATGCGACCGCGCAGCGGACAAGCGCAGCGGGCGCGCCGCTGGCACGACGAAGCCGCGCCTAAGGCAAGCCCGTCTGCGCCCATCCGCGCTCGGACCGGGCTCAGGGCCCGGCCCCCTGGTCCCCGCAATTTGGATGTCCTTACATACTCGAGAGCAACGCTCCTGAAGTTAGATCCGACCGGCAGGAACATGTGTTGCCCGAGGCTATTTCCAGAGGAGCTTAGAAACGGACATTCAGCTCCCTTCCCTAAATGCCATACGACGATGCCCTACCTAACGAGACAGAGTACCAGATCAAAGTCCTGGCCAAAAATAGATCCTCCCGGTACAGGACACTTCGTACCTGTTAAAATTATGCTTCTGAATGCTAGATCTCTAATAAAACACAGTGAGGAATGTGCTATGCTGATAGAGGATCACAATGTCATGTTGGCTTTTATCACGGAATCCTGGTCCAATGATTCCTCTTGCCCCGACCTTGTCAAAGCCCTACCGCCGGGATATCTTTGTTATACACAAGATAGACCCACCAGGAAAGGGGGTGGGCTGGCTGTAACCTATCATAACTCCCTAGATCCCTCCTTCCTCTCAGCCTCCAACCAGACTTGTGAAGCTTTGTCAGTTAATGTCCGTATCTCTCCTCATGACACCTTCAAAGCTATTCTCCTCTATCGCCCCCCTGAGCCTAGAGGTGCTTTTTTAGAGTCGGTTGGTACGCTACTTGAGGAGGGACTCTGTGCTAAATCTTTCACGGTTCTAGGAGATTTTAATTTTTATCTTGAGGACTTTACTGACTCAGATAATATAAAACTACAACAAACACTAAGTGGGGGGGACCTTACGCAATTAGTGCTGGATCCCACCCACACTGCAGGTCACACGCTAGACGGCATTTTCTCCAACCATCCTAATATTCACTATCGAGGAGTTTTACCAGTTCCCTGGTCGGATCATTCGGCCATTTTCTTTGAAATTTTACCTACTAGGCCTCGCAGACCTAAACCGGAACTTACACCGAAGGTTGAAGTGAGGGCCTGGAAAAACATTAACAGCGCGGAGCTAGAAAATCGCTTACAAGCAACGTTATGCGACTGGCCTTCCTCTGCAGAAGAGGCCTCGGCTGAATATACTGATTGGCTGGACTCAGCCTGCAGAACACTAGCTCCTGTTAAAATATGTATTCCCAAAAGGGTTTTACCCTCCGCCCTTTGGTACTCGGACAGCCTAAAAATATTAAAAGTTGAATGCAAACGCTTGGAACGCGTTTGGAGAAGAGGCTACACCAATATCACTAAAGAGGCCTACAAAGAAAGTCTCTCTCGCTACAAAAGAATGCTTTTGGATACAAAAAATAAATACTTTGGTGAACAGATCAGTAAGGCCAAATCCTCCACAAAGGAACTTTTTAAAACCATTTCAAAACTCACAACCCCCACTAGTGCTAAACCACGGAATGGCCCTGAAATCTGCGAAACCCTAGCATCCTTTTTCAGGGAAAAAGTGGATATCAGTTTTGTATCTTTCAGGATTCCACAAAAGGAGGGCTCCAAGATGGAAGTGTGGGGCACGGCAAAGGACGTCAAGAGAATCCCGATCCTAGATAGCTTCGTCACAGTGGAGGCCCAAGATGTCATAAAGCTCCTGTCGGGAATCCAATCTGGCTCTCCTCTAGATCCATGCCCAGCCTCAGTGGCCAAACTTGTTCCAAACACCATTGGGGCGGCCCTTGCCCCGGTTTTTAATACCATCTTTAAGTCAGGTCAATTTCCCAAGGTGTGGAAAAAAGCCTCAATTCTCCCTCTCCTGAAGAAAGCTAATCTGGACCCGAATGAGCCAAGCAACTATAGACCCATCTCTCGCCTCCCCCTGCCGGCCAAGTTAATTGAAAAGGGAATGAATTCCCAACTAAGCTCCTTTCTCAAAACTAATGGCCTGCTAGATCCAACACAATTCGGCTTTCGTGCTGATCACAGCACCGAGCTGGCTCTGATTAAATCAACTGAAGAAATCAGAGAGGTATTAGATCAGGGAGGAGCTGCAATTTTGATTATGTTGGATCTGTCGGCGGCCTTCGACACGGTCCACCACGAAGTGTTGTTGGACCGTTTAGCCGAAAGAGGGGTTTCCGGCAATGCCCATGCCCTTTTAAAATCTTTTCTTACAGACAGAATCCAAACAGTGGACTTGGGCAAGGATCGATCGAAACCTTTTTCTCTGCCCTGTGGGGTCCCATAGGGATCAGCACTTAGCCCCACACTATTTAACGTGTATGTATCTCCGCTGGCAGTCCTTATTCGATCATTTGGGCTCCAGCTGACCTCATATGCCGATGACACACAAATTGTGCTGTCAATCCAGAAGGGCAAAGAGGTTAAGACAGGGCGCGATTGCCATAATTGCATGCAGGCCATCGCCAGCTGGATGACAGCAAACTGTCTTAAGTTGAACGCTGGGAAAACAGAGGTGATCATCTTCGGTAATTCCTCGAACCTTTGGTCACCCGATTGGTGGCCTGCAATCCTGGGTGCGCAACCAGTCCCCACTGTCAAGGTGAAGAACCTGGGGGTGATCATTGACGCAAAATTATCTTTCGGGGATCAGATCAGCCGAGTCGTTTCCTCCTGCTTCCATCTTCTGAGGATACTGAGGAAAATCAAATTCCTATTGCCCGAAAGCCTCAGGACAGTAATCACTGCTCTCATTTTGTCTCGCCTGGATTATTGCAACGGCCTTTATCTTAACATCCAAAAAAGACATCTTAGCCGATTACAGGTCGTGCAGAATGCAGCAGCCAGGCTTCTCTTGGGCATCCCAAGGTTTGTCTCGGTCAAAAAGGGACTTGGGAAGCTTCACTGGCTCCCGGTGAAACAACGGGTGGATTTTAAGGCCCTCTGCATGGTCTTTAAAGCCCTTAGAGGTTCTGGCCCGGCCTATATGAGACAACACCTTCAATGGTACGTTCCCGGCAGAGCACTGCGCTCCGCCGAGGCAAAACTTATAAAAATTCCACGGGTAAAAACAGCCAGTTGGGGGGTAGGAGTTTTTTCAGCTGTGCCGCAAAAGCATGGTACAGCCTTCCCGTCCACCTCAGAAGTGCTACCGAGCTCCTTTCCTTTAGAAGGGGCTGAAAACCTGGCTTTTCCCTTGAATCCATCTCTCATCCAGCAACCAAGTTGGCAACTCCTAGCGCCAGGACACCTTAGGTAGCAGTGCGCTTTACAAGCTTGATTAACATTAACATTAACATTAACATTCAATGATTGTTCACTATTTTTATTTTTGGGTAATTGTAATACTTTTATGCTACACTCTTTTCACTCCTTGGTACCTAGTGCATGACACATTTATTGCACATTTTTTCTGTCTGATAACTTGCTTTGTATATCTCAACTGTATTGCTGATTTGGCTAGGTGTGCTGCTCTCATTTTGATATTTTTAAGTTTGAGGACATTACTTCACCCAGCTGCAAAGCCTGGTTTTATGCAGCTTGAGTCTACGCCCCGCTGCAGATACAAGGCTAATTGATATGCAGTCAGGTACTCTTAGAAAACAGACTACAGAAGGTACAAGCATTGATGTTGTACAGTCGGAGAACCCTGTCTGAACAAGGACCTTTTTTATTTCTATGATGTGTGTGGTGTTATGAACATAGTAGAAAGCCTATCAACTGCTGCTGCACCCAGTGAGGTCCTTCTGTGAAGTCTACAGCACAACAGATGCAGTGGGCAAGGACTGGGGATATGAAGCTAGATGAAGGAATCCATTTTTGATCCATTCCAGCATCTTTCTCTCTTGTCAAGTGTTCTGCTGCTGTCAAGTGTTATGACATTGCAATTCTGCAAATATTTATTTTGCTTTATCATTTTAGCAGGTACATTCACCGCTGTGGGACCCAAGGAAGCCATCTTTGTTAATTATGGTGAGGACGCTGTGCTGCCTTGTCACCTCATCCCTCGTATGAGTGCGCAGAAGATGGAGGTGAGATGGTTCCAATCACAATACCAGTCCGTGGTGCACCTCTACCGCGATGGGAAGGACCAGGAGGGTGTTCAGATGCCACAATTTCAGCAGAGAACAGAGCTCCGTAAACATGATCTGACCAATGGGCGCGTTGAGTTGAAGATCGGCAGTGTGAAACTCTCAGACGCGGGCTCCTACACCTGCTTCTTCCAGTCTCATTCATTCTTTGATAGTGCGCGGCTGGAGCTGGTGGTGACAGGTGGGTGGTCACACACTTCTTATGACAGTACCACTTGTACTTCTATGTTCTACACCTCAGAGAAGATCCAATGAGCCTATTCTTAGTAGCCCAAAGTGTCATCCCTTAGTGACTGCCCACGTGTTCCAGCTTCTCCATAAGATGCCCAATGTCAAGAGTCTATTTGAATTATTGTCCTTGCCGAACATATACCTAAATAAAAAGTATAATAAAAATCACATAAAAAATATAAACACACAGTAAGCAAATGGCAAGAGAACCTAAATGAATACTCAATCAGCAGAGATTCAGCTCTTATAGTGAGTTGAACCCAGGGTATTGAGTTGACTGGAGCGGTGTCCGTGGGTGAATGCCACCCAGGGTATTGAGTTGACTGGAGTAGTGTCCGTGGGTGAATGCCACCCAGGGAATTGAGTTGACTGGAGCAGTGTCCGTGGGTGAATGCCAGGGAATTGAGTTGACTGGAGCGATGTCTCTGGGTGAATGCCAACCAGGGTATTGAGTTGACTGGAGCGGTGTCCCTGGGTGAATGCCACCAGGGCATTCAGTTGTCTGGAGCGGTGTCCGTGGGTGAATGCCACCCAGGGTATAGAGTTGACTGGAGCAGTGTCCCTGGATGAATGCCACGGATTCTATTGAGTTGACTGGAGCGGTGTCCCTGGGTGAATGCCACCCAGGGTATTGAGTTGACTGGAGCGGTGTCCCTAGGTGAATGCCACCAGGGCATTCAGTTGTCTGGAGCGGTGTCCGTGGGTGAATGCCACCCAGGGTATAGAGTTGACTGGAGCAGTGTCCCTGGATGAATGCCACGTATTCTATTGAGTTGACTGGAGCGGTGACCCTGGGTGAATGCCACCCAGGGTATTGAGATGACTGGAGCAGTGTCCCTAGGTGAATGCCACCCAGGGTATTGAGATGACTGGAGCAGTGTCCCTAGGTGAATGCCACCCAGGGTTTTGAGTTGACTGGAGCAGTGTCCCTAGGTGAATGCGACCAGGGTATTCAGTTGACTGGAGCGGTGTCCGTTGGTGAATGCCACCCAGGGTTTTGAGTTGACTGTAGCAGTGTCCATGGGTGAATGCCACCCAGGGTATTGAGATGACTGGAGCAGTGTCCCTAGGTGAATGCCACCAAGGGTATTGAGTTGACTGGAGCAGTGTCCCTAGGTGAATGCGACCAGGGTATTCAGTTGACTGGAGCGGTGTCCGTTGGTGAATGCCACCCAGGGTTTTGAGTTGACTGTAGCAGTGTCCATGGGTGAATGCCACCCAGGGTATTGAGATGACTGGAGCAGTGTCCCTAGGTGAATGCGACCCAGGGTATTCAGTTGACTGGAGCGGTGTCCCTGGGTGAATGCGACCCAGGGTTTTGAGTTGACTGTAGCAGTGTCCCTGGGTGAATGCCACCCAGGGTATAGAGTTGACTGGAGCAGTGTCCCTGGATGAATGCCACGGATTCTATTGAGTTGACTGGAGCGGTGTCCCTGGGTGAATGCCACCCAGGGTATTGAGATGACTGGAGCAGTGTCCCTAGGTGAATGCCACCAAGGGTATTGAGTTGACTGGAGCGGTGTCCGTGGGTGAATGCCACCCAGGGTATTGAGTTGACTGGAGCGGTGTACGTTGGTGAATGCCACCCAGGGTTTTGAGTTCACTGTAGCAATGTCCCTGGGTGAATGCCACCCAGGGTTTTGAGTTGACTGGAGCAGTGTCCCTAGGTGAATGCCAACCAGGGTTTTGAGTTGACTGGAGCAGTGTCCCTAGGTGAATGCCACAAGGGCATTCAGTTGTCTGGAGCGGTGTCCATGGGTGAATGCCACCCAGGGTATAGAGTTGACTGGAGCAGTGTCCCTGGATGAATGCCACGGATTCTATTGAGTTGACTGGAGCGGTGTCCCTGGGTGAATGCCACCCAGGGTATTGAGTTGACTGGAGCGGTGTCCCTAGGTGAATGCCACCAGGGCATTCAGTTGTCTGGAGCGGTGTCCATGGGTGAATGCCACCCAGGGTATAGAGTTGACTGGAGCAGTGTCCCTGGATGAATGCCACGGATTCTATTGAGTTGACTGGAGCGGTGTCCCTGGGTGAATGCCACCCAGGGTATTGAGATGACTGGAGCAGTGTCCCTAGGTGAATGCCACCCAGGGTATTGAGATGACTGGAGCAGTGTCCCTAGGTGAATGCCACCCAGGGTTTTGAGTTGACTGGAGCAGTGTCCCTAGGTGAATGCGACCAGGGTATTCAGTTGACTGGAGCGGTGTCCGTTGGTGAATGCCACCCAGGGTTTTGAGTTGACTGTAGCAGTGTCCATGGGTGAATGCCACCCAGGGTATTGAGATGACTGGAGCAGTGTCCCTAGGTGAATGCCACCCAGGGTTTTGAGTTGACTGGAGCAGTGTCCCTAGGTGAATGCGACCAGGGTATTCAGTTGACTGGAGCGGTGTCCGTTGGTGAATGCCACCCAGGGTTTTGAGTTGACTGTAGCAGTGTCCATGGGTGAATGCCACCCAGGGTATTGAGATGACTGGAGCAGTGTCCCTAGGTGAATGCGACCCAGCGTATTCAGTTGACTGGAGCGGTGTCCCTGGGTGAATGCGACCCAGGGTTTTGAGTTGACTGTAGCAGTGTCCCTGGGTGAATGCCACCCAGGGTATAGAGTTGACTGGAGCGGTGTCCCTAGGTGAATGCCACCAGGGCATTCAGTGGTCTGGAGCGGTGTCCGTGGGTGAATGCCACCCAGGGTATAGAGTTGACTGGAGCGGTGTCCCTGGATGAATGCCACGGATTCTATTGAGTTGACTGGAGCGGTGTCCCTGGGTGAATGCCACCCAGGGTATTGAGATGACTGGAGCAGTGTCCCTAGGTGAATGCCACCAAGGGTATTGAGTTGACTGGAGCGGTGTCCGTGGGTGAATGCCACCGAGGGTATTGAGTTGACTGGAGCGGTGTCCGTTGGTGAATGCCACCCAGGGTTTTGAGTTGACTGTAGCAGTGTCCCTGGGTGAATGCCACCCAGGGTTTTGAGTTGACTGAAGCAGTGTCCCTAGGTGAATGCCACTGAATGTCACCCGGGGTATTGAGTTGACTGGAGCGGTGCCCCTGGGTGAATGCGACCAGGGTATTCAGTTGACTGGAGCGGTGTCCGTTGGTGAATGCCACCCAGGGTTTTGAGTTGACTGGAGCAGTGTCCCTAGGTGAATGCCACCCAGGGTTTTGAATTGACTGTAGCAGTGTCCATGGGTGAATGCCACCCAGGGTTTTGAGTTGATTGTAGCAGTGTCTCTGGGTGAATGCCACCCAGGGTTTTGAGTTGACTGGAGCGGTGCCCCTGGGTGAATGCCACTGAATGTCACCCGGGGTATTGAGTTGACTGGAGCAGTGCCCCTGGGTGAATGCCACCCAGGGTTTTGAGTTGACTCTAGCAGTGTCCCTGGGTGAATGCCACCCAGGCTGGCTCTGAGTTCCTGGGACGGGTGTTCCTTCACCCGAAACTACAGTTAGCCTGAGATTCCTCTACTGCTGAGGTCTTCAATCTGGGGGCGCGACCCCCAGGGGGGCCGTGGAGGCCTGGTAAGGGGGTCGCACATTCCCCAGCTTCACTTGTGCCTGCATTCCAAAATGTTTGTTTTCGTTTTGGATAAAGACTGCTGTCCTGGGATGGGTAATTTAGATCTTTGTCAGGTGAAGTTCCATCAATTAAGTCTCTTGTGCTGTGAAAAGTTTTCGTGCAGGGTGTGGGCTTGCCTGAGTTAAATGCAAATGTGCCTATCAGTTAATCTGCAAGTGTAAAGGGTGCTTGGGGGCTGGTTCTCGCTTTAATTGATCAAATCATTCCAAGCTTTGTGATGACAAAGATTTGTTTTTTTGAGTGGTAGTGCAAAGAGTTAATAACTGAGCTGTGAAGTGTGTGCTTTTAGTACCCCCAAAGGCGTATTAAAGGGACAGTTATGTAAAAAAGAAAATTGCATTACATAAGCTCTGGTATTTCTAAAATCTACATTTTGGAAGCACCATATTATTGAAAAACTATTTGCACGTTTTGCAGCACTCTATCTTGTACTGTGGTGTACTACAGTGCATTTCCCAATGAGTAACAATTTTTTTAATTTATTTTTCATTTACGCTGCCCATTATTTTATATGTAGATACCTGATAATGAAAGACCTAAAAACATACAGAATATTTTGGGGCTTATTTATGAGAGGCTTTCACCACCAGAGCATCACTTTATTTGATGTTCCGGCAGCGCAAGTGTCTCAACCATACCTATGAGGCGGTGCAAAGTCACCCTGCATGGCTTTCCATGGCCTCGTAGATATGGAGTAAGACAACGCAGCGCAAGTCACTACGTTGCCGTACTCTGCGTCAAGGGAGGTGTTCCATGGGCTTTGCGTGGGGTTCCCACGCAGCACCCATGGATTTTGATTGCTGCCCCATATTTACAGAATCACGTAAACCTGGGGCAGCTCCAAAACATATGCTTCCCCAGCGGAGGTGTAACGAGGAGAAATGTATTTCATTTCTACTCGTTTTTCTCTTTCCATGTGTGCTGCATTCTGCAGCTCACATGGAAAGAGGAAAACGCCTCTCTGGGTTGTTTTTGAAGGAAGGTGTCCTTTCTGTACAAAAACAATCCTGTCTATGTTGGTGCTAGGCAGCAATTTATGCGCCAACACAAAGGAAAAGGACAGAAATGCACTGTATTTCATAAATGCTGTGCATTCCTGCCCTTTCACATCAGCATAGGGTAGCGCAGAAAGAAGACTTGCGGCGCTGCCCTACTCTATTCCTCATAAATGAGGCCTTTGTTTTTAGCTACACCTTTGAATACACCCCCACGCTCAATGACCTTTAGTTTGCTAAACACTGTTGAATATTATTTACCCACCGTAAAAATTAGGGGCGTTTATGGTTGTCGATAGTTGTCTTTGATGAGGAGTACCAGGTTCTAGAAATTTTCATCAGAAGGGGGTCCTTACGCCTAAAAACATTTGGCAACGGGGTCTCGGCATCAAAATGTTTGAAGACCTCTTCTCTACGGTCATCATCATGTCTCTTCCCAATAACGTTAATAATTAGGGCCTGATTATGAGTATGGCATTGTGGGATAGGGGCAAAAACCACCACTTCGGCTCCCACACCACCAAACTCCACTGCCAACTGCTCACCGGATTACAAGTTGTAATCCGAGCGGCGTGATCCTGCCGCAGCTGGCTCACAGTTCTGCCTTTCAAAGGCTCATAGGAGAGCCTTAGAAAGGCAACGCTGTGGGACTGCCACAGCGCGTTATTGCACAGCATTGTGGTGCAGGAACTGGTGGATGTAGAAAGACTGGGGCACACCATGTGACCCTCTGCATGCACCCCATGCACCGAGGCACCAGGGGGCCCTATAGGGCTCCCTTAGCTTCCACTCTTTTCATGGCGGGCTCAGCACCATGAAAAGGAAGGCAGTGAGGAAACTCATAATATGCTTGGCGGTGCAGCAACTGCACTACCAGCATATTGTTGCCTCAGACCGCTGCAAGACCACCAAGGATAGGCCAGAGCGCTCATATGGCGGTCCGACTGCCAAAGTCATAATACGGTTGTCGGATTGCCGGTTGGGCGGTTGCCGCACTGCCACCATGGGTTTGGCTGTCCATCAGACCTCTAAACTCCTAATCAGGGCCTTAAGGCTTTTTTCTACTACGGGTTCCCAAAGGTAAACATAGTAGTGGCAGAGAATGTCCAGAATCTGCTGCATCCAAATAGAATCCCTACCCTCTCCCTATCCGACCTGCTACCACTTAGGAAAGCTTTAAAAACCTGGCTCTTCTCCTATCAATATCATATTGTTTTACCTGCTCCTGTTTGGTTTTCCTGCGACCTGTGTCTTTTAGCGCCAAAATTGGCTGGGGCACTTTAGAAATCATTAAAAATAAAAAAAGTAAGTGGGGGCAAGAGACCATAAACTGTGACGCAAGACTGGGGGTTCATAATCTACATACACGACCCTGTAGTAGAGCAGCGGTACCATAAGCCAAAGCCGAGAAGGATTCCTTATTCAAGGAGAAAGAAGCCAAGAATGTGCTGGAGCAATCCAACAGTCTGAAGAGGTATATGTGACCTGCAAGAAGGGGTGAAGGAGGCCTCCAGCCTGAAGAGGGTATATGTGACTAAAGAGAAGGGGCGAGGGTGTACACCAGCCTGAAGAGGGTATATGTGACTAATGGCAAAGAGCGATGGGAGTCCACCAGCCTGAAGAGGGTATATGTGACCAACGAGAAGGGGTGAAGGGAGTACTCCAGCCTGAAGAGCGTAAATGTGATTAAAGGCAAAGTGCGAAGGGAGTCAACCAGCCTAAAGAGGGTATATGTGACCAACGAGAAGGGGTGAAGAGAGTCCTCCAGCCTGAAGAGGGTATATGTGACTAAAGGGAAAGGGCGAAGGGAGTCCACCAACCTGAAGAGGGTATATGTGACCAACGAGAAGGGGCGAAGGGAGTCAACCAGCCTGAAGAAGGTATATGTGACCAAAGAGAAGGGGTGAAGGGAGTCCTCCAGCATGAAGAGGGTATATGTGACCAAGGAGAAGGGTTGAAGGGAGTCCTCCAGCCTGAAGAGGGTATATGTGACCAACGAGAAGGGTTGAAGGGAGTCCACCAACCTGAAGAGGGTGAATGTGACCAGCAAGAAGGGGCAAAGGAGTCCACCAGCCTGAAGAGGTTATATGTGACTAGCAAGAAGGGGTGAAGGGAGTTCTCCAGCCTGAATAGGATATATGTGACCAACGAGAAGTGGTGAAGGGAGTCCTCCAGCCTGAAGAGGGCATATTTGACCAACGAGAAGGGGGTGAAGGGAGTCCTCGAGCCTGAAGTAGGTATCTGTGACTGAAGGCAGTGGACAGGCAGGCCACAGAGAAGCACTTTCCTTAAGGCACGCAATTTTAACCTCTTGCTGCTAACTGCCATTATTTCCACATTACTTGCTTGCGCCATATCTTAGCATTTTCAGCACTTGCCCAAACAGCCAATTAATAATAATATCTGCAATTCTAAACTGTTACCCGAAAATTTCCTCTGTATTTTTTACTTTTTCTCCTGAGCTCCCCGGTCCAACACGACTCTGCCGATTGAGCGGAGGGAGCTCAGGAAGTGACTGCGGTGACGCGGCTATTCCGCAATAGCCACCAATCATTGGACAGCAGCGGTCTAGCTGCCATATCTTTCCTGCATAAATTACAAGTCTGGCGCCGACACGCAGCGGGCAAGCCCGTCTGCACCCGTCCACGACAGACTGTTGCTAGGCGCCGGTGAACCTGAATCTCCACCCCCAGGTACCACCATACAATCCAGGTACCACCCTACAACCCAGGTACCACGCTACAATCCACACTACACTATAATAATAATGATTTAACAAATCTTAGATCTAATTGCTCACACTGCTTCCCCCTTTACCCTTTTGCCTTTGAGGTCCTTTTCCATGCCAGATATGCAGGCCTACATGCTCTATTACCAACCCTACAGAATTCCTGGACAAGCAACACAGTCCTTCCCTCACATAAACAGGTGCCCAAAGCCTCTACAAAGCCCTCCCCCTCCACACCTGGGTCCCCCAATAAATCAAAGAGTTTTCCCTCCACGCTCAAAAGCATTTATGTCAATGCCAGGTCGATTCCCAAACATTCTGTGGAAATTTCGGACCTTCTCACCTCAACACAACCAGATTTGTGTTTCCACACAGAAATATGGCTACACCAGTCAGCATTGCCCAGTAGCCCTATAGCTTTGCCAGAAATTGACAAATTAATAAGGCAAGACTGGGAACTCAAACCAGGATGTGGAATAGTTGTAGCCTTCCGGGACTCCCGTAGAGTCGAAATTCTTGACTCTCTACTCACTAACTGGGTTGAGCTGATTACATTTAAATTACATCCCCCAAACGGGAACTCCTGGAATGGTGCTCTTATTTACCGCCCTCCCGGGACAAAAAAGGATTTTAGCCCCAACCAAACAGAGTGACTAGCACCCCATGTACTAGCTACACAAGACTTCCTCTTCATTGGAGACTTTAACTACCACGCCGATGTTACCATTGTCCCCTTTGCTAAACACCACAAGCCCCCATCAACTCCTCAATTCCTTCATTTTTGGCACAATCTTCTCAAACTCACAAAGTCACAGGCTGACTTATATTCCACAAAGCAGACATGGAGAGGGCAAATTTCCCATCTTTGCTGCACTGTGAGCCATCACGAGGCCATAACATTCTTCAGTGCAGAGCTAAACCCTATGCAAGAGTGACGAGTAGCGAGTAGTCACCCGGCATTAACCCAAGTTTGAAGACCCTTTAAAAACTATTTGTGGCTGTCCTGGTCTTACATGTCCACTAGGACTTAATTCAGTGTCAAAGCTCTTGAGGCGGTAACATGAGAGTCTGGTCTCTGGACTCTGCATGGACACCATACAGTAGAAGGGGCCATAACCTAAGAGTCTGGTCACCGGACTCCATATGGACACAATACTGTAGAAGGGGTCATAACCTTGAGAGTCTTGTCTCCGGACTCTATATGGACACCATACAGTAGAAGGGGCCATAACCTGAGAGTCTGGTCTCCGGGCTCTATACGGACACCATACAGTAGAAGGGGCCATAACCTAAGAGTCTGGTCACCGGACTCCATATGGACACAATACTGTAGAAGGGGTTATAACCTTGAGAGTCTTGTCTCCGGACTCTATATGGACACCATACTATAGAAGGGGCCATAACCTGAAAGTCTGGTCTCCTGGCTCTGTATGGACAACACACAGTAGAAGGGGCCATAGTCTCTGGGCTCCATATGGACACCCTACAGTAGAAGGGGCCATTACCTGAGAGTCTGGTCTCCGGGCTCTATATGGACACCGTACAGTAGAAGGGGCCATTACCTGAGAGTCTGTTCTTCGGGCTCTATACAGACACCATACAGTAGAAGGGGCCATGACCTGAAAGTCTGTTCTTCGGGCTCTATACAGACACCATACAGTAGAAGGAGCCATAACCTGAGAGTCTGGTCTCCGGGCTCTGTATGGACAGCGTACAGTAGAAGGGGCCATTACCTGAGAGTCTGGTCTCCGGGCTCTATATGGACACCAAACAGTAGAAGGGGCCATTACCTGAGAGTCTGGTCTCCGGGCTCTATATGGACACCGTACAGTAGAAGGGGCCATTACCTGAGAGGCTGGTCTCCGGGCTCTATATGGACACCGTACAGTAGAAGGGGTTATAACCTGAGAGTCTGGTCTCCGGGCTCTGTATGGACACCGTACAGTAGAAGGGGCCATTACCTGAGAGTCTGGTCTCCGGGCTCTGTATGGACACCGTACAGTAGAAGGGGCCATTACCTGAGAGTCTGGTCTCCGGGCTCTGTATGGACACCAAACAGTAGAAGGGGCTATAACCTGAGAGTCTGGTCTTGGGGCTCCATATGGACACCCTACAGTAGAAGGGGCTATAACCTGAGAGTCTGGTCTCTGGGCTCCATATGGACACCCTACAGTAGAAGGGGCCATTACCTGAGAGTCTGGTCTCCGGGCTCTGTATGGACACCAAACAGTAGAAGGGGCTATAACCTGAGAGTCTGGTCTTGGGGCTCCATATGGACACCCTACAGTAGAAGGGGCTATAACCTGAGAGTCTGGTCTCTGGGCTCCATATGGACACCCTACAGTAGAAGGGGCTATAACCTGAGAGTCTGGTCTCTGGGCTCCATATGGACACCCTACAGTAGAAGGGGCCATTACCTGAGAGTCTGGTCTCCGGGCTCTGTATGGACACCAAACAGTAGAAGGGGCTATAACCTGAGAGTCTGGTCTCCGGGCTCTATATGGACACCGTACAGTAGAAGGGGCCATTACCTAAGAGTCTGGTCTCCGGGCTCTATATGGACACCATACAGTAGAAGGGGTCATAACCTGAGTCTGTTCTCCAGGCTCTATGCAAACACCCTACAGTAGAAGGGGCTATAACCTGAGAGTCTGGTCTCTGGGCTCCATATGGACACCCTACAGTAGAAGGGGCCATTACCTGAGAGTCTGGTCTCCGGGCTCTGTATGGACACCAAACAGTAGAAGGGGCTATAACCTGAGAGTCTGGTCTCCGGGCTCTATGCAAACACCATACAGTAGAAGGGGCCATGACCTGAGAGTCTGGTCTCCGGGCTCTATATGGACACCATACTATAGAAGGGGCCATAACCTGAAAGTCTGGTCTCCTGGCTCTGTATGGACACCGCACAGTAGAAGGGGCCAAAGTCTCTGGGCTCCATATGGACACCCTACAGTAGAAGGGGCCATTACCTAAGAGTCTGGTCTCCGGGCTCTGTATGGACACCGTACAGTAGAAGGGGCCATTACCTGAGAGTCTGGTCTCCGGGCTCTATATGGACACCATACAGTAGAAGGGGTCATTACCTGAGAGTCTGGTCTCCGGGCTCTGTATGGACACCAAACAGTAGAAGGGGCCATAACCTGAGTCTGTTCTCCAGGCTCTATATGGACACCATACAGTAGAAGGGGCCATAACCTGAGAGTCTGGTCTTGGGGCTCCATATGGACACCGTACAGTAGAAGGGGCCATTACCTGAGAGTCTGGTCTCCGGGCTCTATATGGACACCAAACAGTAGAAGGGGCTATAACCTGAGAGTCTGGTCTCGGGGCTCTATATGGACACCCTACAGTAGAAGGGGCCATTACCTGAGAGTCTGGTCTCTGGGCTCTATGCAAACACCATACAGTAGAAAGGGTCATAACCTGAGTCTGTTCTCCAGGCTCTATGCAAACACCATACAGTAGAAGGGGCCATGACCTGAGAGTCTGGTCTCCGGGCTCTATACGGACACCGTACAGTAGAAGGGGCCATAACCTGAGAGTCTGGTCTCCGGGCTCTGTATGGACACCAAACAGTAGAAGGGGCTATAACCTGAGAGTCTGGTCTCTGGGCTCTATATGGACACCGTACAGTAGAAGGGGCCATTACCTGAGAGTCTGGTCTCCGGGCTCTATATGGACACCAAACAGTAGAAGGGGCTATAACCTGAGAGTCTGGTCTCTGGGCTCCATATGGACACCGTACAGTAGAAGGGGCCATTACCTGAGAGTCTGGTCTCCGGGCTCTGTATGGACACCATACAGTAGAAGGGGTCATAACCTGAGAGTCTGGTCTCCGGGCTCTGTATGGACACTGTACAGTAGAAAGGGCCATAACCTGAGAGTCTGGTCTCCGGGCTCTATATGGACACCATACAGTAGAAGGGGCTATAACCTGAGAGTCTGGTCTCCGGGCTCTATATGGACACCATACAGTAGAAAGGGTCATAACCTGAGTCTGTTCTCCAGGCTCTATGCAAACACCATACAGTAGAAGGGGCCATGACCTGAGAGTCTGGTCTCCGGGCTCTATACGGACACCGTACAGTAGAAGGGGTTATATACTGAGAGTCTGGTCTCCGGACTCTATATGGACACAATACAATAGAAGGGGCCATAACCTGAGAGTCTGGTCTCGGCGCTCCATATGGACACCATACGGTAGAAGGGACCATAACCTGAGAGTCTGGTCTCCGGGCTCTGTATGTAAGTCCGTTTTTATATAGCGCAGCTACTCACCCTTACGGGTCTCAAGGCGCTGGGGGCCGGAGTGGAAATTAAGTGAGCTATTGCCCAGAGTCACATGGTTCTGAGCTGAGCTGCCGCCGGAACCGGGGATCGAACCATGAACCCTGTGCTCTGAAGTCAGCTGCCCTGGCCGCTGCACCACACCTCTCCACCGTACAGTAGAAAGGGCCATAACCTGAGAGTCTGGTCTCCGGACTCTATATGGACACCATACAATAGAAGGGGCCATAACCTGAGAGTCTGGTCTCTGGGCTCCATATGGACACCCTACAGTAGAAGGGGCCATTACCTGAGAGTCTGGTCTCCGGGCTCTATATGGACACCGTACAGTAGAAGGGGCCATTACCTGAGAGTCTGGTCTCTGGGCTCTGTATGGACACCAAACAGTAGAAGGGGCTATAACCTGAGAGTCTGGTCTCTGGGCTCTATATGGACACCGTACAGTAGAAGGGGCCATTACCTAAGAGTCTGGTCTCCGGGCTCTGTATGGACACCGTACAGTAGAAGGGGCCATTACCTGAGAGTCTGGTCTCCGGGCTCTATATGGACACCATACAGTAGAAGGGGCTATAACCTGAGAGTCTGGTCTCCGGGCTCTATATGGACACCATACAGTAGAAAGGGCTATAACCTGAGAGTCTGGTCTCTGGGCTCTATATGGACACCAAACAGTAGAAAGGGTCATAACCTGAGTCTGTTCTCCAGGCTCTATGCAAACACCATACAGTAGAAGGGGCCATGACCTGAGAGTCTGGTCTCCGGGCTCTATATGGACACCATACAGTAGAAGGGGTCATAACCTGAGAGTCTGGTCTCCGGGCTCTATACGGACACCGTACAGTAGAAGGGGTCATAACCTGAGAGTCTGGTCTCCGGGCTCTATACGGACACCGTACAGTAGAAGGGGCCATGACCTGAGAGTCTGGTCTCCGGGCTCTATATGGACACCATACAGTAGAAGGGGTCATAACCTGAGAGTCTGGTCTCCGGGCTCTATACGGACACCGTACAGTAGAAGGGGTTATATCCTGAGAGTCTGGTCTCCGGACTCTATATGGACACAATACAATAGAAGGGGCCATAACCTGAGAGTCTGGTCTCGGCGCTCCATATGGACACCATACGGTAGAAGGGACCATAACCTGAGAGTCTGGTCTCCGGGCTCTGTATGTAAGTCCGTTTTTATATAGCGCAGCTACTCACCCTTACGGGTCTCAAGGCGCTAGGGGCCGGAGTGGAAATTAAGTGAGCTATTGCCCAGAGTCACATGGTTCTGAGCTGAGCTGCCGCCGGAACCGGGGATCGAACCATGAACCCTGTGCTCTGAAGTCAGCTGCCCTGGCCGCTGCACGCACCTCTCCACCGTACAGTAGAAAGGGCCATAACCTGAGAGTCTGGTCTCCGGACTCTATATGGACACCATACAATAGAAGGGGCCATAACCTGAGAGTCTGGTCTTGGGGCTCCATATGGACACCCTACAGTAGAAGGGGCCATAGTCTCCGGGCTCCATATGGACACCCTACAGTAGAAGGGTACATAACCTGAGAGTCTGTTCTCCGGGCTCTATATGAACACCATACAGTAGAAGGGGCCACAGTCTCCGGGCTCTATATGGACTCTATACAGTAGAGAGGGCCATGGCCTGAGAGTCTGGTCTCCGGGCTCTGTATGGACACCGTACAGTAGAAGGGGCCATAACCTGAGAGTCTGGTCTCGGGGCTCTGAATGGACACCGTACAGTAGAAGGTAGTGGAAGACAAAATAGAGAGAGACAAAGCTAGACCCTGCTGCAAACTTACATTGTGCTTTTTTTTCCCTGAACTACGCATTGTATGAAATTTGTTTACACGTACTTGAAGTTTAGCATTTCTCAATGTTTCTTGCTGAAAGAGTCTTGCAAATACATTATCTTGCATGACTTTTTGCCCACTTTTTGCCCTTGCATGATAACAATCGCCCGGGACACGGACAAACCACATTTGCTCCAAAAGTGTAATTTTGTGAGATTTTCAGATAACTTCATGAACGTTTCTCCACCATCTCCCTTACTGAGGTGGTTTCAGGGAGCAGAAAGGCAGGGAGTGCACGCGATATTGGATAAGATTCCAAGGGTCCTTCTAGATGCATTTGCCCTTTGTCCTGAATCCCGTTGTAGGTCACTTGGTCCCCCTTAGCCTTGGCGCGAAGGAATCACAGTTGAGCGTGGTAGGATGGAGGTGGATTCTGTAGGAGAGTAGGATCTGCCTCTTATGGTTACCCCCACTTTTTGCTGGTGTATCACTGTTTTTCGACTTTAGTCTGGCTGGGGCCCTGCTATTCAGGACCCCAGCCTAGCTGCTTCCTCTCTAAATTGATTCCATGTACTTTAGGTACATCCCAGATTGGATTCTGGGGTGCCCTTATAAGACCCTAGTATATGGTATACTATGTACCAAGGGCATAGACACCCCAGAGGCCTACCAGGGGCTGAAGCATGTATTGTGCCACCCCTGGAAGGCCCTCCAAATGACACCACAGGACTGCTACTGCAGCCTGGGTAAGGTGGTGCATGCACCCCTTGCAGAGATATAGGTTCACTATATCTCACCTAACACTGCACATAGAAACCTATCAGTCACCCCTATGGCAGGCCTTATCAATCCTGAAGGCAGGGTGCTTGGTTATATGTGAGAGGGTGCCCATGCATGAGCAGAGCCCCTCTGCAGCCCTCAGAATCTCCTATCCGGGGTTGTCTGTGGTGCAGCCTGACCATATACTCTTAAGTGCATTATATCTAAACGGTAAATGCTAACTTTGGGATGGCTGCACGGAAACATGTTGTGTTTGGTGTCAAACACCTTGGAATCATACCCCCACACCAGTTCCTGTGTGGGAGTATGATCCCACCCTTCTAGAGGGAGAGACATGACAGTACCGGTATACCCGGTACCAACTAAACAGAGCGTGGCATCACAAAATGGATGCTACAGCCACAGACACGAGTCTGGCCTCCTGCTGCTGACCGAAACTCCGGCAGGGGAGGCCTGGACAATAGGTTTCCTGTTGCAGGGAGGTGTGACCACCTCCCAGACAGGCCTTAGTGGATTGGGGCTGGGTGGTGCACTCTCTGAGTGCTTTGAAGTCCTGCACTGGGGGCACATTTGGTGTCCTCGTGCATACCCCAGTTCAAACCGGTTGCAGGGGCTACCAGCCCCTGCTCTGGCATGAAACTGGACAAAGGAAATGGGTGTAGCCACCCCTCTTTCCAAACTCTCCCATAGGTGGGTCCCCAGAGTTAGTCCAACCCCTTTCCTTAGTATAAGTAAGGGAACCCTGGCAACAGGACTTTAGATATCCCTGGACGAAACTCTGAAGCTGAATCCTGGACCTTCTATGCTCTACATCAAGATTAGAGGACTGAAGAATCTCCCTTGGGGTCAAGGAGTGACTCCCCTGCTTGGCAGGCACCAACAAAGCATCTGTCCGGTCTGCATCGCTGAAGCTCCCGCCGGACACCGAAGTCTTTGCATCACCAGAGGTGGATTTCCAGACCTCCCCAAGGCTGCCCTGAGTCCCCAGCGAAACTGAGGCCCGTAGCTGTTGTGGGTAACGTGGAACCGTGACCCCTGGATACCGAGCACATTTGCAAGTACATCAACTTCCTGACATCTCTCGAAGCTGTGCTTTGGGTTCCAAGTAGCCCTAGCACCGAGCACCAACTGCAGTGAAGATCACTGGCCTACACTCCACGAGTGTCCCGTGGGCCAGCTCCAAGTGCGACTGCTTTAGGCTCCTTTGCGATCTCTAGTCCGTTGGCTAGTGGGTCCCCACGAAGGCAACTCTTCAACTGCTTGGGCTTTTCTGGTTGCTCCAGACTTGCCCTGACTTACCCTTGCTGGGTGAGTCCCTCAGATCTTGCTGGTCTGCACCGCAGCCTTTTCTTCACTTCCCCATGACTTGCCGTTGCCAAGGCTTGTTGGGTCCAATCCGGTCGCCAACACTGCAGCACTCGACAGACTTCGTGGCACAGCTCGAATCCAGCTCCTGGTTGTCGTTGACGCCTCTCGGACCTCGTGGCTGAAGAGTCAAGGTGCCCATCAACTCACCTGAAGCACCCAACATCTGAGGGCATTCGACTATCGTGCCCCTGGTCACTGGCTAGTGACCCAGACTCTGTCCCCTCTGCTTTCAGGTCTTCCTTTTCCTCGATCCAGGCTTGGATCGCTCCGGACACTCTCCTTCTCCACGGCAGCAGCACTTTTCCAGCGGTCGCCATTGAAAACGATGACGATTCCCGACGCCTTTTAACACGTATGCACCCGGCTTCCCTGGGTGAGGTAACTCGAGTATTTCGGTACTCACGTGGGTGTGGGCCCTAGAAACTCTTAAGTTTTAAGGGGTTAACTGGAAGTCCTCTCCGAAGTGTCCCTTTTCTTTAAAAATCCAACCGCGACTTTCCCCATAGAAGTCAACAGTGGCTCGCGGCTGTGTTCTCACACTGCACGCGTCCCCCGTGGGTCCCCTGTGTCACTACCTTGGGTGGTTCCTTGGGGTCCAAGCACTTCTAGAGGCTCTAGGCCTTGTGTCTAGTTCAGTCGTGGTTCTTATACCTCTATTTTAGTATATGGTTTGGTGCGCCCCTAGGGCTCATACGTGTATTGTGCTAAATACTGCGGATATTTGACTTGTAACTTATGTACTTCGAACTCTAGCCTCATAAAGAGACTAGAGGGGTGTGTTTAAGACTAAATACATATATTTTATATATATACCTGGTGTGGTCCTCTTTCATTTGCTCACTCAAGAGATTATAGACTGGTAAAACAAGCTGCTTTACATTCCTTCAAGACTTAGCTTGAAGGCTGCTCTCCATAGCTACCACTAGGATAGCTTTCAATAAGGTTGTCTTTAACCTATCTCCAATAAGGGGTTGTTTGGACTGGTGCAAGGTGCCCACTATAATTAGTGGACAGCATATGCCAGGCCAACTTCTCACATTGGTGTGCAGCGTGTGGGATTCCAGCTTGCTATTGTTTTACCAGATAATCTCAATTGAATTGATCAACTGAAAACCACTAAGGGTACCTAAGGTACATATAAATTCAAGCTTAGAAATACTGTAAGTTCTACTGAACTTAGAGTTGTGTGTCAAGGGCTTAGCACACCCTTTCTACAACTCAAGAGAGTTTAGTAGGCCACACTAGAGTAGGTAGTGCATACACCACACCTCACTAGTAATGTCTTCACTGCCAGGAACCAGTGGGCTCCTGCCAACCAAATATGACAACCTCCCATTCTTGGAATTGAGAGAGTTGTGCAAGATTAGGAAGCTGAAGACAGGCAAAAGTGCCAACACCCAACGTCTCATGGAGATGCTTCTGCTAGATGATCTCAGAAGACCTATAGGGTCTGCAAGGGTAGGCAGAGAGGGTGGGGCAGAAGATGAGGAAGGGACCAGGGGTGAAGATACCCAGGACCTGACCTCTGAAACTGGCCAGGAAGGTGACAATGACCTTGCCCTGGAAAATGCAGCTCCTCCTGCAGATGAGGAGGAGTATCAGAATGACCTCCCCTTTGTCCCAGCAGGAAGAGTTGTGAGTGAGCCTAGAAGGTCCAGATCTCCTTCTCAGGAGTCTAACCATTCGGACTCCTCAGTAGGGACCTCTGTTTCTTCTCATAGGAGGGAAACCTCTCATGAAAGGAAAGACAGACTGCTTAAGTATGAGGAAGCTCAGTTGAGAATATGAAAACAGCAGTTGGCTATAGATAGGGAGTCCCTAGAGCTTCATAGACAAAGAAGAAAGTTGGGACTAGAGTCCCATGGTGGCAGCAACTTCCCTAGTGGTAGGGAAAGGTCTTATGACCATAGAAACCTGAGCAAGGTTGTCCCTCCCTACCAGAGTGGGGATGACATCCACAAATGGATTACTGCCCTGGAGAGGGCCTGTAAAGTACAGAGGGTCCCTCAGGAGCAGTGGGCAGCAATCTTGTGGCTCTCCTTTACAGACAAAGGTAGAGACAAGCTCCTCACTGTAAGAGAAGAGGATGCTGATGATTATCAAGTCCTGAAGTGTGCCCTAATAGATGGGTTTGGCCTAACCACTGAGCAATACAGGTTAAAGTTCAGAGATACCCAAAAGGCACAGACACAGTACTGGGTGGACTTTGTAGATTGTGCTACCAAGGCTCTGGAAGGCTGGTTACTGGGCAGTAAGGTGTGTGACTTCAAAGGATTGTATAATTTAATCATGAGGGAGCAGATTCTTAATAACTGTCAAAATCAGTTGCTACATCAGTACCTGGTTGACTCTGATCTGACCTCTCCCCAAGAATTGGGAAAGAAGGCAGACAAATGGGTCAGAACCAGGGTGAAGCAGAAAGTACAGAACCAAGGTGGTGACCAGAAGAAGCAAGATTCCAAAAACTCTGATAAGGGTGGGGAGAAGGGTAAAGACCAGAAGTCTTCACAAGGCCCCCAAAAATCTTCTTCAGGTGGGGATTCCCAATCTAATAAAGGAAAAGGCCAAAAGAAACCATGGTGCAAAGTCTGTAAGCAAAAGACTCACTGGACCAGTGATTGCACCAAGTCCAAAGACTCCACTCCAGCCACCATTGCCCCTAAGGCAACTGTTCCCCCTAGTCCAGCTACAAGTGGTGGTGGAAACACTCAGAATAAGGGTTTAGTAGGGTTGACCCTGGGTACTGAGATGGACTCTGGCCTAGTCAGAGTGCCAACTCAGGTTGTCCTAGTCTGTGATGGGGGCATGGATATGTCCCCCTTTGTGAGTCCCACTAATTTGGGCAAATACAGACAGCAGCCTTTAATTAATGGAAGGTAGGCTTTGGCATTCAGGGACACAGGAGCAAGTGTCACCATGGTGACACAAGATCTTGTGGATCCTGGGCAGATTATACTTGGTGAAATGTACCAAGTGACCAATGCTAGCAATGTCAGAACAGACCATTCTCTGGCAGTTGTTAACTTCTCCTGGGGAGGGGTAACTGGCCTTAAGAAGGTTGTGGTGAGTGCAGACCTACCAGTTGAATGCTTGCTTGGCAATGATCTTGAAACCTCAGCTTGGGCAGAGGTGGAGCTCAGGAAACATGCAGAAATGCTAGGGATCCCTGCACATGTCTTTGCTGTGACTAGGTCACAGGCAAAAATGTCAAAAGCTGAACAGGCCGTGGATTCTGGAATAATGGACCAGGTGCCTCCCAAGAAAAGGAGCAGTAGGTTTAAGGCAGTGCCTTCCCCCTTGGCTCAGGAGGAAGATCAGACTTTTGAGGGAGCTGATCTCAGGCCTGAAGAAGGAACTGTCCCAGAGGAGCTTGAACCTGATCAGGTTGAGTTCTTGGGGACAGGGGGCCCTTCCAGGGCAGATCTGAGCCAGGAGCAGCTGAACTGCCCCTGTCTTGAACCCCTGAGACAGCAGGCTGCTGCTGAGGCTGTTGGGAATGCTAGTGGCACCCATAAGATATATTGGGATGATGGACTCCTGTACTCAGAGAGTAGAGACCCCAAGCCTGGAGCAGCTAGGAGGTTGGTAATACCTCTGAAGTTCAGGGGCTTCCTATTGACACTAGCCCATGACATTCCCTTAGCAGGTCACCTGGGCCAGAACAAGACTTGGGACAGAATTGTCCCTCACTTTCACTGGCCCCACATGTCTGAAGACACCAAGGAGTTTTGTCGCTCCTGTGTAACCTGCCAAGCCAGTGGGAAGGCAGGTGGCACCACAAAGGCCCCCCTGATACCACTACCTGTGGTGGGGGTTCCCTTTGAGAGGGTGGGGATTGACACAGTTGGTCCCATGGATCCCCAAACAGCATCTGGGCACAGGTTTATCCTGGTGGTGGTGGACCATGCCACCAGCTACCCAGAAGCCATTCCCCTTAGGACCACTACAGCTCCTGTGGTGGCAAAGGCCCTCCTGGGAATTTTCTCAAGAGTGGGCTTTCCTAAGGAGGTAGTATCTGACAGAGTTGCAAACTTTATGTCCAGTTACTTGACTGCAATGTGGAAGGAGTGTGGAGTGACTTATAAGTTCACCACATCCTATCACCCACAATGCAATGGTTTAGTTGAGAGATTCAACAAAACCTTGAAGGGCATGATTAAAGGGCTCCCAGAAAAGCTTAGGCGAAGATGGGACATACTCTTGCCCTGTCTTTTATTTGCATACAGGGAGGTGCCTCAGAAAGGGGTTAGCTACAGCCCTTTTTAACTTTTGTTTGGCCATCCTGTTAGGGGTCCATTGTGTCTGGTGAAGGAAGGTTGGGAGTTACCTCTCAAACCCCCTAAACAGGACATAGTGGACTATGTACTTGGTCTCCGCTCCCGGATGGCTGAGTATATGAAAAAGGCAACCAAAAACCTTGAGGCTAGCCAGGAATTACAGAAAGCCTGGCATGACCAAAGGCTGTGCTGACTGTTTACCAGCCAGGACAGAAGGTGTGGGTGCTGGAGCCAGTGGCCCCAGCAGCCCTCCAAGACAAGTGGAGTGGCCCCCATACAATTGTTGAACAGAAGGGAGAGGTTACCTATCTGGTAGACCTGGGAACTCCCAGGAGCCCCCACAGGGTGCGCCATGTCAACAGGCTGAAGCCATATGTGGACAGGGCTGACATGGGCTTGCTCATGGCAACTGATGAGGGACAGGAAGAGGAGAGTGACCCTCTCCCTGACCTGCTCTCTCAGAACCCTGATGATGGGTCAGTGGATGGTGTAGCCTTGGCAGGCAGCCTCACTGCCCAGCAGCAAACCGATTGTAGACAGGTGCTCAATCAGTGCAGACACATGTTTTCTCTGACTCCAAGTCAGACCACCTGGTGCACTCATGAAGTGGACACTGGGGACAGTCTGCCTGTTAAAAGTAAGATTTACAGGCAACCTGACCAGGTCAGGGACTGTATCAGGACAGAAGTCCAGAAAATGTTGGAACTGGGTGTCATTGAGCCTTCAGATAGCCCTTGGGCTAGTCCAGTGGTCCTGGTGCCAAAACCTCACACCAAAGATGGTAAGAGAGAGATGAGGGTTTGTGTGGACTACAGAGGCCTCAATGTAGTCACTAGGACTGATGCCCATCCAATCCCCAGGGCAGATGAGCTAATAGACACTTTGGCCTCAGCCAAGTATCTAAGCACATTTGACCTAACAGCTGGCTACTGGCAGATCAGACTAGCTGATGATGCAAAGCCAAAAACTGAATTTTCTACCCCTGGTGGGCTTTACCAATTTGTGGTGATTCCCTTTAGTTTGAAAAATGCACCTGCCACTTTCCAGAGGTTGGTGAATACAGTTCTCACAGGACTGGAAGCCTATAGTGCAGCATATCTAGATGATATTGCTGTTTTTAGCTCCACCTGGGAGGATCACCTGGTCCACCTCAGAAATGTTTTGGAGGCCCTGCAGAAGGCAGGCCTAACTATCAAGGCCACAAAGTGCCAGATAGGGCAGAGTCAGGTTGTGTACCTGGGCCACCTTGTGGGTGGAGGCCAGGTTCAACCATTGCAGAGCAAGATCCAGACCATCATGGACTGGGCTGCTCCAACTACCCAGACTCAGGTGAGAGCCTTTTTAGGCCTGACTGGGTACTACAGAAGATTTGTCAAGGGGTATGGATCAATAGTGACACCCCTGAATGACTTAACCTCTAAGAAAATGCCCAAAAAGGTTCAGTGGACAGTTAGCTGTCAAAAGGCATTTGATGACCTGAAGCAGGCCATGTGCACTGCTCCCATTCTGCAAAGTCCTGACTACTCCAAAAAGTTCATTGTGCAAACAGATGCATCTGAGTTGGGGGTAGGGGCTGTACTGTCACAGTTGAATGATGAAGGTCAGGATCAGCCAGTAGCTTTTATTAGCAGAAGTCTGACCCCCAGAGAGAAACGTTGGTCAGCCATAGAGAGGGAGGCCTTTGCTGTGGTTTGGGCTCTGAAGAAGCTGAGGCCATACTTGTTTGTCACTCACTTCCTTGTTCAAACAGACCACAATGCCCTCCTATGGCTTAAACAGATGAAGGGTGAAAACCCCAAACTTTTGAGGTGGTCCATTTACCTACAGGGGATGGACTATACAGTGGAACATAGACCTGGGAGTAACCATGCCAATGCAGATGGACTCTCCAGATATTTCCACTAAGAACATGAAGACTTAACTGGTCAAGGTTAGTTTAATGTCCCTGCGTTTGGGGGGGGGGGGGTTGTGTAGGAGAGTAGGATCTGCCTCTTATGGTTACCCACACTTTTTGCTGGTGTATCACTGTTTTTCGACTTTAGTCTGGCTGGGGCCCTGCTATTCAGGACCCCAGCCTAGCTGCTTCCTCTCTAAATTGATTCCATGTACTTTAGGTACATCCCAGATTGGATTCTGGGGTGCCCTAATAAGACCCTAGTATATGGTATACTATGTACCAAGGGCATAGACACCCCAGAGGCCTACCAGGGGCTGAAGCATGTATTGTGCCACCCCCAGAAGACCCTCCAAAATGACACCACAGGACTGCTACTGCAGCCTGGGTAAGGTGGTGCATGCACCCCTTGCAGAGATATAGGTTCATCTCCTATCCGGGGTTGTCTGTGGTGCAGCCTGACCGTATACTCTTAAGTGCATTATATCTAAACGGTAAATGCTAACTTTGGGATGGCTGCACGGAAACATGTCGTGTTTGGTGTCAAACACCTTGGAATCATACCCCCACACCAGTTCCTGGTGTGGGAGTATGATCCCACCCTTCTAGAGGGAGAGACATGACAGCACCGGTATACCCGGTACCAACTAAACAGAGCCTGGCATCACAAAATGGATGCTACAGCCACAGACACGAGTCTGGCCTCCTGCTGCTGACCGAAACTCCGGCAGGGGAGGCCTGGACAATAGGTTTCCTGTTGCAGGGAGGTGTGACCACCTCCCAGACAGGCCTTAGTGGACTGGGGCTGGGTGGTGCACTCTCTGAGTGCTTTGAAGTCCTGCACTGGGGGCACATTTGGTGTCCTCGTGCATACCCCAGTTCAAACCGGTTGCAGGGGCTGCCAGCCCCTGCTCTGGCGCGAAACTGGACAAAGGAAATGGGTGTAGCCACCCCTCTTTCCAAACCCTCCCATAGGTGGGTCCCCAGAGTTAGTCCAACCCCTTTCCTTAGTATAAGTAAGGGAACCCTGGCAACAGGACTTTAGATATCCCTGGATGAAACTCTGAAGCTGAATCCTGGACCTTCGACGCTCTACATCAAGATTAGAGGACTGAAGAATCTCCCTTGGGGTCAAGGAGTGACTCCCCTGCTTGGCAGGCACCAACAAAGCATCTGTCAGGTCTGCATCGCAGAAGCTCCCGCCGGATGCCGAAGTCTTTGCATCACCAGAGGTAGATTTCCAGACTTCCCCGAGGCTGCCCTGAGTCTCCAGCGAAGCTGAGGCCCGTAGCTGTCATGGGTAACGTGGAACCGTGACCCCTGGACACCGAGCACATTTGCAAGTGCATCAACTTCCTGACATTTCTCGAAGCTGTGCTTTGGGTTCCAAGTAGCCCTAGCCCCGAGCACCAACTACAGCGAAGATCACTGGCCTACGCTCCACGAGTGTCCCGTGGGCCAGCTCCAGGTGCGACTGCTTGAGGCTCCTTCACGATCTCTAGTCTGTTCGCTAGTGGGTCCCCACGAAGGCAACTCTTCAACTGCTTGGGCTTTTCTGGTTGCTCCAGACTTGCCCTGACTTACCCTTGCTGGGTGAGTCCCTCAGACCTTGCTGGTCTGCACCGCAGCCTTTTCTTCACTTCCCTGTGACTTGCCGTTACCAAGGCTTGTTGGGTCCAATCTGGTCGCCGACACCGCAGCACTCGACATACTTTGTGCGCCAGCTCGAATCCAGCTCCTGGTTGTCGTCGACACCTCCTGGACCTCGTGGCTGAAGAGTCAAGGTGCCTGTCAACTCACCTGAAGCACCCGACATCTGAGGGCATTCGACTATTGTGCCCCTGGTCACTGGCTAGTGACCCAGACTCTGTCCCCTCTGCTTTCAGGTCTTCCTTTTCCTCAATCCAGGCTTGGATCGCTCCCGACACTCTTCTTCTCCACGGCAGCAGCACTTTTCCAGCGGTCGCCATTGAAAACGACGACGATTCCCGACACCTTTTAACACGTATGCACCCGGCTTCCCTGGGTGAGGTAACTCGAGTATTTCGGTACTCACGTGGGTGTGGGCCCTAGAAACTCTTAAGTTTTAAGGGGTTAACTGGAAGTCCTCTCCGAAGTGTCCCTTTTCTTTAAAAATCCAACCGCGACTTTCCCCATAGAAGTCAACGGTGGCTCGCGGCTGTGTTCTCACACTGCACGCGTCCCCGTGGGTCCCCTGTGTCACTACCTTGGGTGGTTCCTTGGGGTCCAAGCACTTCTACAGGCTCTAGGCCTTGTGTCTAGTTCAGTCGTGGTTCTTATACCACTATTTTAGTATATGGTTTGGTACGCCCCTAGGGCTTAAACGTGTATTGTGCTAAATACTGCTGATATTTGACTTGTAACTTATGTACTTCGAACTCTAGCCTCATAAAGAGACTAGATGGGTGTGTTTAAGACTAAATACATATATTTTGAATATATACCTGGTGTGGTGCTCTTTCATTTGGTCACTCAAGAGATTATAGACTGGTAAAACAAGCTGCTTTACATTCCTTCAAGACTTAGCCTGAAGGCTGCTCTCCATAGCTACCACTAGGATAGCTTTCAATAAAGGTTGTCTTTAACCTATCTCCATAAGGGGTTGTTTGGACTGGTGCAAGGTGCCCACTAGAACTAGTGGACAACATATGCCAGGCCAACTTCTCACAGATTCTATGCTGTCTGTTGGTGTCTGTGGCTGGCACTGGGTACTGGGCGTTGATGTGGCTGGTGTTGAACAATAGACTATGGAGGTCATGGAAACATTATAAATATCTCCATAATTATATATTTGAAATTAGCATCAGGCAGGCATGTCTATACTTGGTGGGCTTCATAACCTTATTCCGTTAATTTGAAACTGCTGTTTCCATCACTAGGTGATATGCAACCACTGACTGAATATGACTGAGTTTCTATGTTTTCCTTCCACCTTGAAGGCTTTGGCTCCATCCCCCATGTCCACGTAGATCACTATGACGATGGAGGGATCCGGGTCGCGTGTAAATCTTCAGGTTGGTATCCAGAGCCAGAAGCCTTGTGGCAGGATGTGAACAAGAAATCCTTGCCACCGCTCACCGAGACATGGGCTGCAGATGAAGACGGCTTGTTCTACGGGGCCATCACAATTGTCATGAAATCAAAATCCAACCAGAATGTGTCCTGTTTGATGAGGAACCGCCTCACTCAGCAGGAACATGGTGTGCACATCTCTATGGCGGGTAAGTCTTCAGAAAGTGACATATGCACCTGAGCTGGACTGAGATTTAGTGACTGATAGAGGGTCGTGAAGTTCTAATATGACCACAGTACAGAGGGCGGGACGATGGATGGGAGGGGTGGATGGTGGGCGAGCTCTAAACAATGGCTTTTGGACTCTAGGATTGACGAAGATTTGAAGATTGGACTCTAGAAGAGTTCTTACTCTTTTTCATGGAATCGTGAATTGTTGTCATGAGTGAGCCTTTTGTCTACTACAAACTCTTCCTGTGAGTGGGATCGGTTGGACGGGTGGTTCTCAGAAGGCTTCTGTCGCTCCTACCAGGCACCATGGTCCAGGGTATAAGGAGGGAACTGAACCTATCCTCCTGGAACCTCCTAGCGGTGTCCCGGACTTTAAGGTTTTTTAATATGCTTTCAGTAGACTTTGAAGTGGCAAAGATCTCTAAACTTTCTTGGGATGAGATCCAAGGGAATGAAAGGAGGTGGGCAAGGGAAGTAAGGAGCAGACTAAGGGACCTTAAGAGTCTACGCTCAGAGCACGGTACAATCATAGCCTGGTCCCCCATTCATAGCAAACACGTTTTAAAAGAGTCTGTGGCAAAGGCTGCCGGGTCGCTAGACTCGGCCTACCTGAGAAAGAAACCGTCTATCAATTTTTCAATAAGCACCCTGGGTCTCGACACGGTCTTCCCCTACCTGGCACAGTTACCTGATCCCTGTTTGTGGAATTAAATTTTAAGGGTGAGAGTGGGATGCAACCCGATTTACTCGTCCCTCATTCGGTGTACCACGATTCGGGATACTAACGGCATTTGCGTTTGCCTCCTAAATGTAAAATGTTCCTTGTTACACATACTTACGGATTGTGATTTTTATATTTCTAACCGAATTACGTTTTTAAGACCATTGTTTGTAAAATATAGAACAGTACAAATGGTGGAGGCAACAGAGTTCACATCCGAAATGCATTACCTCGATGTGGCAGTAAGAATTGCTTATTTTACACGGTCTGTCAAACAGAATTTTAAGGGTGGGCTACATTAGGGCAGATTGTTCATGGGATAGTTAGGTGGGTTTCAAATCATTTTATACTGTTTTCAATGTCTTTACTGTTTTAGTATGTTTTATGGGCACAAATGTCCCAATAAACTTGTGTTCTACCTGCCTTTCAGAAATATATTTGGGATTATGTGAGGGAGGAATTACCAAGGATTAATTTGAATCTGTGGTTTGTTCTTTTGAGGGACATCAGGCAAAGAAAGTTTTGAACTCACAATATCATCGTGAGACCAAACCAAAGTCAATCGGCAGATTGAAGGAAGAAGCGTCAGTGGGAAGAGTGTATCACACATGGGAGATGGGATGAGAGGCACCAGTCCATGGGAGATGAGGAAGAGTGTATCACACATGGGAGATGGGATGAGAGGCACCAGTCCAGGGGAGATGAGGAGGAGTGTATCACACATGGGAGATGGGATGAGAGGCACCAGTCCAGGGAGATGAGGAGGAGTGCATCACACATGGGAGATGGGATGAGAGGCACCAGTCCAGGGGAGATGAGGAGGAGTGTATCACACATGGGAGATGGGATGAGAGGCACCAGTCCAGGGGAGATGAGGAGGAGTGCATCACACATGGGAGATGGGATGAGAGGCACCAGTCCATGGGAGATGAGGAAGAGTGTATCACACATGGGAGATGGGATGAGAGGCACCAGTCCATGGGAGATGAGGAAGAGTGTATCACACATGGGAGATGGGATGAGAGGCACCAGTCCAGGGGAGATGAGGAGGAGTGTATCACACATGGGAGATGGGATGAGAGGCACCAGTCCATGGGAGATGAGGAAGAGTGTATCACACATGGGAGATGGGATGAGAGGCACCAGTCCATGGGAGATGAGGAAGAGTGTATCACACATGGGAGATGGGATGAGAGGCACCAGTCCATGGGAGATGAGGAAGAGTGTATCACACATGGGAGATGGGATGAGAGGCACCAGTCCAGGGGAGATGAGGAAGAGTGTATCACACATGGGAGATGGGATGAGAGGCACCAGTCCAGGGGAGATGAGGAGGAGTGTATCACACATGGGAGATGGGATGAGAGGCACCAGTCCAGGGGAGATGAGGAGGAGTGTATCACACATGGGAGATGGGATGAGAGGCACCAGTCCAGGGAGATGAGGAGGAGTGTATCACACATGGGAGATGGGATGAGAGGCACCAGTCCAGGGGAGATGAGGAAGAGTGTATCACACATGGGAGATGGGATGAGAGGCACCAGTCCAGGGGAGATGAGGAGGAGTGTATCACACATGGGAGATGGGATGAGAGGCACCAGTCCAGGGGAGATGAGGAAGAGTGTATCACACATGGGAGATGGGATGAGAGGCACCAGTCCAGGGGAGATGAGGAAGAGTGTATCACACATGGGAGATGGGATGAGAGGCACCAGTCCAGGGGAGATGAGGAAGAGTGTATCACACATGGGAGATGGGATGAGAGGCACCAGTCCATGGGAGATGAGGAGGAGTGTATCACACATGGGAGATGGGATGAGAGGCACCAGTCCAGGGGAGATGAGGAAGAGTGTATCACACATGGGAGATGGGATGAGAGGCACCAGTCCATGGGAGATGAGGAGGAGTGTATCACACATGGGAGATGGGATGAGAGGCACCAGTCCATGGGAGATGAGGAAGAGTGTATCACACATGGGAGATGGGATGAGAGGCACCAGTCCATGGGAGATGAGGAAGAGTGTATCACACATGGGAGATGGGATGAGAGGCACCAGTCCAGGGGAGATGAGGAGGAGTGTATCACACATGGGAGATGGGATGAGAGGCACCAGTCCATGGGAGATGAGGAAGAGTGTATCACACATGGGAGATGGGATGAGAGGCACCAGTCCAGGGAGATGAGGAAGAGTGTATCACACATGGGAGATGGGATGAGAGGCACCAGTCCATGGGAGATGAGGAAGAGTGTATCACACATGGGAGATGGGATGAGAGGCACCAGTCCAGGGGAGATGAGGAGGAGTGTATCACACATGGGAGATGGGATGAGAGGCACCAGTCCATGGGAGATGAGGAAGAGTGTATCACACATGGGAGATGGGATGAGAGGCACCAGTCCAGGGGAGATGAGGAGGAGTGTATCACACATGGGAGATGGGATGAGAGGCACCAGTCCAGGGGAGATGAGGAAGAGTGCATCACACATGGGAGATGGGATGAGAGGCACCAGTCCAGGGGAGATGAGGAGGAGTGTATCACACATGGGAGATGGGATGAGAGGCACCAGCCCAGGGGAGATGAGGAGGAGTGTATCACACATGGGAGATGGGATGAGAGGCACCAGTCCAGGGGAGATGAGGAGGAGTGTATCACACATGGGAGATGGGATGAGAGGCACCAGTCCAGGGGAGATGAGATCAGAATCTCTCTTCCGCATCTCTTCTGACAACCCGTGAAGCCATTTCCAACTAAGAATTTACAAATCTCCAGACCAAACCCGGTAACGGATGAGAAGTAAAGTTTTCCTCTCAGCGTCTTAAGCTCCCCCCAGACCTTACCAATGCTTAACCACCAACTCACACGGTTTGCCCCTCCCTGGCCTGGCCACACATCGCACTGTTTGTAGTTTACAATCCCTTGAAAATATATAACCATCAACAAAGGATCACCAAGGGATTGATAACTAGTATCACCTAAGACAAAACATATGTCAAAAATATGTGGCACTGAAAAGATTTCTTACGTTTGTCCCCCAGGGTGAGTCTGACTCAGGGCTTTTAAAGTTTCTTCTCAGCTCATCCTCCTCTGTTAAAGGTTACCCACATCCAGCATCCAGCGATCAAGAGTTTATATAAGGAATAAAGTCTCTTTGCCTTACATTCTAAGGATATTGCAAGTCACTGAGGAGTTTCATAACAATATAGAGAAACAAGGCCGAAGGCTGAGTTTCTTTATAAGGTTATGGAACTCTGAGGTGACTTGTAATATCCTTATCATGTACAGCAGAGGGTACTTTATCCCCTATAATACTTAGTCACACACCATCACCTTTACAACAAACCACTTAAAATCTTGGTGCATAGTTCTTTCAGAAAGACAGAGCATGTTTGCAAACATGAAAATATAAAAATAGAACCTCTAGGTCAAAATTAAACACATCAAAAACCTGTTAGATATTTGTTGGAAAAATATATTAGAAACAGTTCAATACCAGTCAGTTTCTTGAAAAAAAAGCTGCAGTAACTTAGAATGTGTGGAACCATGTAGGAAGAATCTACGTTTTCTCTAATTATCTAAGGTTTGCCAAAATAATTATGTTCTTTCGTCTAATCACTGTAAGCTAGAAAAATAGAGCAGGAGAATTGAAAAGCAGCGTTTCATTTTCGTTGCTTTAAGCAGCTGCTCCATGACCTGACCTGCCTTTCACCTCGGCTGCTGGCCCTGACAGCAGCATTGCGACATCAGAGCTCGACTGTAATAACTGGTAATAGTTGAGTTCTGACCTCTTTTCTTTATAACCGGTGACTGGGTGCATCACAAGTCACCGATTATAAATAAGACTCCCAGATTTCTGTTTTTACTCATTTTTACAGATAAATACAGCCAGAAAGCAATGTATTTCTCATCTGTATATGTTTTTAAAAGTGTAAAATATAGAAAATGGTGCTTCTTGTGAGTGACTCTCCTGCTGTCTTTCATTAATTCGAAGCCAAAGCTGGGCAGGTAGACCACATGGGGAGTTAAAAAAACAAGATGAGATTTCCTTAACAACAGGCAAATGTTAACATATATTTGTAGTATAATGCTAAAATGTACCTGTGGGTTTAGATTTTTGTTATATGTGGCTGGTTAATTTGCAAAAATGCGGCATGCATCAGAGTATGAGTGCATGTTCATCCATTAAATAAATGAGGACACTTACAATTTTATGAATCTATTTATTTTCAAAACACAAAATAAATATGGGTAAATACCAATAAGATGGCCCAAAAAATTAGTATGGATAAATACATACAGGAATGTTAAACAAATGGACACCATAAAACTGAGAGCCCTAATTATAAATAATTTATACACGGTCTTTTTATACAGGAATTACAGAATTCCATGTAGTATAAAGATATAAAATAATATAATGGCAGGCTTGTGCTTGAATAGTCCATCCATAGTTCAAGGGGTCTCTCTCTCAGTAAGTATCCCTCAGTGGAAGGCTGAACTCAGACATGTGTGCAAGCTTGCCGCGTCGTGTCAAGGTGACGAAGACCATTAATAAGCTCGCCGATCCTAGGGATCCAGCCATGTTGCAGTGACGAGGGCCATTAACAAGCTCACCGCACCTAGGGACCCTACCCATACTGCAGTGACGAGGACCATTAACAAGCTTGCCGCTCCTAGGGACCCCACCCATTCTGCAGTGACGAGGACCATTAACAAGCTCGCTGCGCCTAGGGACCCTACCTGTATTGCAGTGATGAGGACCATTAACAAGCTCACCGCACCTAGGGACCCTACCCATACTGGTGTGACGAGGACCATTAACAAGCTTGCCGCTCCTAGGGACCCCACCCATACTGATGTGACGAGGACCATTAACAAGCTTGCTGCGCCTAGGGACCCTACCTGTACTGCAGTGACAAGGACCATTAACAAGCTCGCTGCGCCTAGGGACCCTACCTGTACTGCAGTGACAAGGACCATTAACAAGCTCACCGCACCTAGGGACCCTACCCATACTGATGTGACGAGGACCATTAACAAGCTTGCCGCTCCTAGGGACCCCACCCATACTGATGTGACGAGGACCATTAACAAGCTTGCTGCGCCTAGGGACCCTACCTGTACTGCAGTGACAAGGACCATTAACAAGCTCACCGCACCTAGGGACCCTACCCATACTGATGTGACGAGGATCATTAACAAGCTTGCCGCTCCTAGGGACCCCACCCATACTGATGTGACGAGGACCATTAACAAGCTTGCTGCGCCTAGGGACCCTACCTGTACTGCAGTGACAAGGACCATTAACAAGCTCGCTGCGCCTAGGGACCCTACCTGTACTGCAGTGACGAGGACCATTAACAAGCTCGCTGCGCCTAGGGACCCTACCTGTACTGCAGTGACAAGGACCGTTAACAAACTCACAGAAAGATGTGAGGCTGAGTAGGCCCTGATGTAGTCAGTCAGATTTCTCCATCCTTACTGCTGAATAGTCAAGGAGAACTACAAAACGTCTTATTAAATTCCCCTGTCAATATGAGCTGGGGGGTGAGGAAACAGACAGACTTTTTGTAGATTCACCCCCACTTTTTCTTCCAGTTTCTGTAGGTAATGCTGCTATCAGAAGAGAATCCACCAGAGAAATGTATTCATCATACAATCATTCAAACTTCTGAGAAACGAGGGGGGTTTGTTAGTCCAAAATTGGTAACGTCGCGCTCCGACATTTTTAAAACACTGTGATGCACCATATTTACAAAAATACCATGCACATCTATGTTTCCCCTAGCGCTGCCGCTAATAAAGCTGCCTAGCACCAGCGCAGGCGTTCTAGCACCATGTTGCAAGGGCTCCTGCACTGCAGGGGCGATTGTTTATGTGCAGAAAGGGACACATTCCTGCACATAATCAGTCTTGAAAGGCGATTTGCTCTTTCTATGTGTGCTGCAGATTACAGCACACATGGACAGAGCAAAATACGAGGAGAAATTAACAATTTCTCCTCGTATCGCCAGTTTAAGACCAGGTATTCCCTGGTCTTAGTTTTTGGCACTTCCCCAGATATGTGGCAGCGTCAAAAGGTAACACCCATTGCAGGTCCTTTCATGCTAAGTGAAGCATGAAAAGCGGCCTTATTTACACGGTGGTGTTAAGCCTCATTAGGTGGCTTAACGCTGTTTTGTAAATGAGGAAAAGGGGATATCGCCACCAGAACGTCACTAAAAGTGACGTTCTAATGTTGGAAATATATCCCGAGCATCCGATGAGTTATTGTACCATTCGCAACATGAAATCGGAATAGTTTTTTTCAACTCTTTTGAGCATAATATGACTCCCCGAGAAGGAAGCTTGTGAGTATACACATGTATTTACTTATTCATACATTTATAAAGCGCCAAAGGGAATATTTACTAATATTTTGCGCCATAGAAGTGACGCAAATCACTGCAAAATGTTTATTTAAAATTTACTTTCTAGTGTAAAATTTGTTTTGCACTGGAAAGTTGCCTGAAGGGTGCAGAGACAGAATATTGAGTAAAAAATATCGAGTCATTAATAATGTGGTTTAGAAACATCGACAGCAAGAATATCGTGGTCAATAATATTGACTTAAGGTAAGTAATATCGATTTTAAAAATATCGAAGTGTTTAATATCGTTTTCTAAAATATAGTTGTTAAAAAATATTGTTTTTTTATTAATGTTATGTATTTTAGTATATATTTTATATGTATGTGTTGTATGTTTTTTTGTATAACAATTGTTTTTACTTTTAATATATGTGTTAAATTTGTAGTAGTTATTTTTTTTATTAGAATTTTGCCTTTTTAGTTCTGTAGCGGGTTCTGGGTTTATAGGGCAATTAGGGCAATAGGGTGGGAAGTAATTTTATTATATTAAATGTATTGATTATTTTTTATTTATTAATATTTGTTTCATTGAGATGTTATAGTGTTAAACGTGTAAAGTAATGTATTATTAATTATTAATAATTTGATGTTAATTAATTTTAATTAATTAATTGGTAATTAATTATGGTAATTGTGTAATTAATTTTAGGTGTGTGTTGTGGTATTTATAGGAGTAAAGGGTGGGAAGTAATTTTATTTTTAATTTATTCATTAATAATTGGTTGTTAATTAATTTGAATCAATTCATTGGTAATCAATAATTATAATTGTGTAATTAATTTTAGGTGTGTGTTGTGGTATTTATAGGAGTAAAGGGTGGGAAGTAATTTGTATTTAATTAATTAATATATAGCTGTTAATTAATGTTAATTATTTGATATTTATTTTGGGTAAGTGTTTCTTTTTTTGTGTTGTTTTTACTTTTAAAGGGGTAAAGGGTGGGTATTAAATACATTTTAATGACTTTGGGGCCCATTACGATGGCGGGCGGAAGCACCACCGCCGTGCTGGCGGATGCAAAAACCACCAGTTACCGCCGGCACGCAGCAGTCCACACGCCCGCCCAATTACGATGCGAAAAGTAGGCCAAACACCGCCGGCAAGCCAGCAACACCGTCCGCCATCAAAGTGCGCCCGTTCACGTAGCGGCGCAGCACAACTGACACACACCGTCCGACGAAACACGTCCCGCCCGGCGCATAAATTACGATGCCGCAAACAAACGGCTCCCACGGCCAAGAGATACCGTACGACAAACCGAAGCGGTAACACGGACGCCGAGCACGGATAACGAAGAAGCGGCTCCCCGAGCATGAATCCAGCACTGCAGGCCCTCCCCATGCTCCTGCTGATGCACCACCAAGGACGCAACGTACCGCGGAGACGCAGGTAGGCACACACACAACAAGTGCACGCAAACAGCGCACACAGTGCAAGGGCGGAAAAAGCGGACAACCCCCACCAGCGCGTGTACACTACACATCCACCATTGCATCCACATATGACACACAGGCCAAATCGTAACATCGCGGAACACATGTGTACACACCACCTGGGACTAGGAACCAACCACCCCGTCACGGCCCCAAAGCGCCGATGACGCCGCCACACATGCGCACAACGCAGAGGCCAACCGCAGCGCCATGCATGCGTCGCACACAGACACAGGGACACAACCAAGCAGCACACACATCAGCCCCACCCCGAACGCACATGACAAGTGACAGGCCTGCCACAGACATGTCCCCAACGCCCAATTCACGGACAACACCCAACGCCACACAACCGACGCACACATGTCAGTGAAGACACGCAACAGCAGGACACACCCCAGTGTAACAAACATGGCGTAGCACACAGCGGCGGCAACACCAACTAGGAGAAGCAGGGCTCCTTCGGGAAGAGGAACGCCAGTACCACACTGAAACACCCATACCACCCTGCACATATGAACAAGACATATAAAACGGAACACCAAAGAGCCGGGGACCGACAACAGGTGGCCCAAGAATAACATTCACACACAAGGCCCAACGCAGAGCGGAAAGACAGCCTGCCGCCCACACAAGGGAGAGCAGACAGCACTGAATGACCCTCCATTCCAACTCCGAAACCACAGCCCTACGACAGAAGCCGGTGAATACAGCCATTGTCCAAGAATAGACCAACACAGGCATGCCGAGGAGACCGACCACAGGGCAGATAGCGCATATCACAGAAGCACACAACGGACGGGGAAGAAAGAAGAAAACACTCCCCCATGTCGGCCACATGCAAGTTAATTGGAAGGAGTCACACATCACTGACCTTGAACTGTCTGAGAAGCATGTGGGAAGAGGGCCCGTGTCCTCCAAACAAGCCAACAGAACACAAGTCCTGTCTCCCCACGACTACACAGAGCTCACAGCAACCTCGGAGCGTGCACATTGCAGACTGCACACACAGCCGGAGCACGCCACCACAACGCACCGCTGCGAAATGGCAACCGCAACACACCTACCCAACTACGCCGAACAGCTCAAGCTGTACAAAACCAACCTGTTTCATACATTGGGATGCGATCTCCTGTCCCTGCTGAACGTAAGTTACCGACTGACTTACCGCATCACATTGTTCAGCTGCGTCATGCCCGTCTTCTACTGTCGGAGGTGTCCCTACCAGCATCCCGTGGAGATATGCCTCTCCAACCCGGCATGTCTGAAGGCGGACCTGCTACCACTACTCCTCCCTCTGGACGCACACGACAGGGCCTGCTCTGCCTATGGGGGCATGGCGTATGTGGCCAACATCGCACCCGCACTGAAATGGGACCACTGTGCCTCCACACGACGGATCATCGAGAACAGCTACATCGAATGTCACCCAGCATGCCCCATCATGGTCCTCCAAGGGACAACTTACGAACAACACCTTGACAGCCACCATCCGCTACATTGGCTGGCAAACATGTACACCACCAATGACATGGAAGCCCTGCTGGACGGCATCGCATACCTGACAACCTGTAAATTCGTCGGACCACAACGCAGGTTCCCCGAGTGACCTATGATGTCCAACCCCGCACCCATGCTTAGCTTCCGCACGGACTGGCCAGTCACCACCACAACAGCCATACCAAACGACCGGCAACTGTAACCACACCATCAACGACATCGCCATGACATCGGATATGACCGGGACATGCACACTGTTCCCCATCACATCCAGGAACACCGCATGCATCGTGGGAGGCAGTGGCATGGGCTCTGTGTATCGCACCCACATGGACGGAACTGCACGAACAACCAGGACACGACATGGATCCAGCGCACATGGACACACACACCGCTCAGTGGACATGAATAGGTCGCCTGGAGTCTGTGGGTGCTGCACCCCTCCCACCCCCGCCCCGGGAATCCCATACCAGGACCTTTGCATGGACGACAAGTGCATACAACAACAACACGACCCCAGTGACTGTGACATGTCCAGTAACCACCACAGTGCAACAACAAGTGGCACGCCGCTGCATGCACGCAAGCACATGCCCTGATGTCATCTCACATGCACGCGTGTATGAGGAACAACCGCAGCAAACCTGTCACATGGAACTGAGATGGACTGTGCCCATGATGCCAAGCGGTCTGGTAGGCTACATGTATACCGTCTGTGTCAAAGTCCGCAGCTCCGCAGCAATACGTAAATGTACATTAGCACAGCCTTGGCCAAGCAGATGTCACTCTGAAGCCCACATCCCACATGCAACAGCCAATCACGTGTAACCCCACACCCTATCCCATTTGCAATCATGCTCAGTATATCCTCAACATGTATTCCGCTGCCAGTAGTGTCCACTATACTGCATCACAGAGGACAGAAGACTCAATATAATGTTTGAAACCAAAACTGTCTCCGCTGACTCATTTCACAAGTACGAATGAGAGAGGATGAGAGTATGTGAAGTACACGGCAGTCGTGACATGACCATGTAGTCCACTGGTATTGGATGTCAACGCAAATGAGTAGCACTACTGTGGAAGACACACATGTGTCGTGTGAAGTCGTATGGACGCAGTGCTCAGGTGGGTGGGTGCGACGGGTAGATGCGCACATGCCAAGTTGGAGCACGCCGTGTTGGGAGGGGTCATGAACAGTACACCACCGCTTCCCTGGGCATTGTGAGAGGACACCTGTCGGGGGGAGTGAACACGTGTGTGCACAGCAGCCGGGCACACGTACAAAGCGGTACCAGGCGCACCTCAGCCCACCCTCTGTGGACAAGCTGGATCCTGTTGTGCGCCCGCCATGCCCCTTGACAAGGCACACACAGCCCCAGTCGACCAGGTGTAACCCCAACATAGTCAATCCGCACAGGCGATACAGGGCACGGGATGGCAGTGGAGCATGGTGTGTGAGAGGTCTCCTCGCGCTCCTCCTGGTCATATCACGCAGGCAATAGAACCTCAACGTCTAGCATGGCACAAGTCAAATGGAAGTGTAGGGGGACGCACCACAGCACGAGCAGCACTGACGTCACGGGAGGTGGCTCGCACCATCCCATCCATTGCCCATCATACCAACCACGCCACATGCCATTGCGACTAAGTGCAAGCGCGTGCGCCACCACCCCCGAGCCCTCCCCAGAGAGGCCAAAGAGTGAATGTGTGGGCCATCAGTCACAGACGGACGCGGCCTGGCCGCAAGGGCAGCCACAGCCACTGGGTGTCGCAGGTGGCGGATCCGGAAGGCGAAGACTGTGATGCATAGTCCATGCAGGCCGGGTCTCCATTTGGGGCACCACGCAGGTGGACGGCGTCCCGCAACACATCATACCCTGAGACAGCCCACTCGTGCAACTGGACCCACACATACACTCCTTGCCCTCTCTGGTGCGAGCTTGGGGCTGCCTGTGCAGGCGCTAGCCTCGCAGGTGAGCATGCATATTGGGGGAGCGAGGGGAGGACATGAGGGCTGGGGCGAAGATGACTGTATCACTGTCAGTAAGTACAAGGGATGACCCAGATGTGGAAAGGAAGAGACGTGTCCCGTGTGTACTGCAACTAGTCGCCAATCCAACTACCCCCCATGTCCGGAATGTAAGCCCGCACCTAGGCCCGCCCATCCGCCACATCGAACATACCACCAGCACGACAACCTTCCCATTCGAAACACTGACTGGGGGTGGCGACCAGTGTACAATCATGTGTAGCCTACCCACGCGTACATGTGGGCCCTCCATGATCCATGTCACCTGCGGCAAAGTCATGACATGCGCAATGAGGGAAGTGAGGAGAGCTGTCCGCCCCACGCGCAGAAGGTGCATCAGCTCCACAGACCCAGCAGCGAGTCCAGCAGGGGTCACATGTGCAGGGGCAGCTGTGCCTGGTGTGAAGGCACATGCATATAGACAGCACATCGACCAATGTGTAGTCTGCCCACATCTACAGTCCATCATCATGCGGACATAGGAATTGAACACAAGGCAACACATCTTCAGTTGGTGCACCCACCGTGACCAACAATGCGCAATCATCGATGTACCCGCCCTGTGCATGGCCCCCCACCCAACGGAGGCACATCCAGTGCCACCATCCCACACACACAAGCCTTCCACGGAACATGCTGTGTCCAATGGTCAGTACAGAGTCAGCGCCCATCTGGTGGATCCTGAACAGGAGACACATGCACACACATGCCAGCTCCCACTATGTACGTCTGCCACCTGGCACGTGCAATGTAACCTCTCACCTGTGACGTGTGACTGCAAGCACACAGCCGTCTTGGCATGGGGCTGTCAATGTGGACACCTGTCAATGTTTCGGGAGGTGTGATCCGTACAGTGCTGTACATAGGGTGCAGTGCTGACACCTACTACTGTCTCATATCCCCTCGTGCCACAGGTCCCACTTGTTTTGGCCGCTCAGCCTGTGCCCACATCGTTGTCGTCGTGTGCCATACTCATCCAGCCGCGGAAGCAGTTCCATGCTCAGCAGACATTCATGTTGCCGTGGCGTTGCCGCTTGACGGATATGCAGTCAGTCCCCAACAGCACGCCCCGCAAGTCATTGGGGCCTAGATCCCCATGTGCATGCACATGGCAGTGGTTTGTATCACTAGCCATTGCCATTGTTGGGAGACCTGTGTAAGTGTATTGTGGCCGTGCCGTCCCAGCTTGACAGCTGGGCTGTGGCTCATGTGCTTGCTCAGTCATGTCAGTGATGTGTATGCGAAATTGCTATGTGTCGTGTTGCTTTGACATGTGTCCTCTGCCATTGTCCCTAGGCGGAGACCGAACATTGACCGCCCATACCAATTGCTGGCGGACATGGACGATACAGAGGTTATTAGGAAGTTTCGGCTGGACAGGCCAACCCTGCATCGACTGTGTGCCATGTTAGAACCCCATCTCCGTCCCCGCAGGGTGTATCCGACTGCTGTCACCCCCACGGCTAAGGTGATGGCCGCCATGCATTTCTTCGCCACTGGGTCATTCCAGCACACAGTGGGCATTGGAGGAGGGATGTCCCAGCCCATGTTCAGCAAGGTGCTGAGGGATGTACTGGCAGCCATGATGCTGTACCGAAACAGGTACATCCGCTTCCCCAGGGCTCGTGAATTGGCGGCAGTGAAGGGTGCATTCTATGCCCTTGGCAGAATCCCACACGTCGTTGGAGCCATTGACTGCACACATGTCGGCCTTGTTCCACCACAGGCCACTGAGCACCTGTACCGCAACAGGAAGCACACGCACTCCCTGAATGTGCAAGTGGTGTGCCTTGCGGACATGGTGATCACCCACGTGTGTGCAAAGTTCCCAGGCTCGGCCCATGACGCACACATAATGCGCAACAGCATCTTGCCACGACTGATGTCCAATATGCAACAGGATCGTGCCTATATTGTCGGTGAGTATGTGGAGTGGTGTAGCGTGCTGGTTGTGCGATGCTGTCCCCTGTCCAGTTGGAATTGCAACGGTTCTCTGTGTCCCTCACACCCAGGTGACTCTGCGTACCCGAATGGGGCATGGCTGCTCAGTCCATTGAGGAATCCTCGCACCCCAGCAGACGATCGCTACAATGAGGCACATGGGAGGACCAGACGTGTGGTCGAGCGTACCTTTGGCCTCCTCAAGTCCAGGTTCAGGTGCCTGGACCGCACCGGGGTGCGCTGGCGTACTCCCCACAGAAGGTGTGCCGGATAGTGGTGGCGTGCTGCATGCTGCACAATCTGGCCATTCGGAAGCAGATCCCCTCATCGTGGATGACGGAGATCAACCAGGGCCCCAGCCCGCAGACCAGGACAGCTCGAGTGAGGAGGACAGTGGAGAGGAGGAAGCTGGTAATGTGCGGCAGCAGCTCATCGCCCGCTACTTCACTTGACGGTGAGTGTCCATGTACGACGGCTGATGTGGCTGTATCTGTGCAGGTGTGTGTGTGCTGTGTCAGGGTGGCCGTTTGTTCACTGCGTGCTGTGTGTCAACGCTCCATGGCCAGGGTAGTATGCCACTGTTGGTGGCTGTGGCATTGTGCCCTATTGCTCTGTGCGATGTGTGTACATTGCTTGTAGTTGTTGACATGTACTGTGTGATGGGTGTGTGACACACTCATTGAATGTGCTCCTGTTCTGTCTCCCACCCCTAGGTCCCTACAGGCCCTCCGGATTCAATTGCCATGCCACGCATCAGGTGCCTTTCCGCCCAAGGTGGCCGTTGTATTCCGTACAAATAAAACACAGGGCACAAACAGCAGTTAGTGAAAAAGGTGCATTTATTACAAACTGTGACATGTGATTGTGTGTAAGGTGATGACAAAAGTGGTGCGTGCAGTGACAATGAGCTGTCGGTCATGGCTGCGTGATGCTCAGGGTGTACCCACTGGTTCTATGTCCATAGTCCAACACACACATGCCATCCAGATGGCTGTGTGGAGTGGGATCGTAGTCCAAGTCAATGCAGTGGCTGGTCAAGGAAGGCTGGCGGAAGGCTGGCTGGCTGCCTCACTTGCGTTTGGAGCGTGCGAAGTCCTCCCGGGAGATCTGTTTCCACTTCGGACGGCCCCTTCCACGTTTGCGAGGGGGTGCCTGCTTGCGACATGCTGGTGGTTGAGGTGTGCTCACTGGCTGTGGACGCAGGGGAACTGGACACTGCTGCTCCACCCTGCGCCCCGGCAGGTGGTGGCGGAGGGGGAGCTGCTGTCCCTGGCAGTGACCTCACCGCCACCACCAGCTGGCCCATGAGGTCCACGAGTTGGCCCATACGGGCGTCCATGGACCTCAGCACCCCCAGCACCTCACGCGTGTCTGAAGCAGACCGGACCCATTGTCCTTGGGCCTCTTCATACGCCCCAAGGACTCTGGCCATTTGAGGCAGGGCATGGCTCCCAGGGGAGGCTGGCGTTTCCCTGACCCTGCTCCTCCTACCAGTCCTGCTGCCACCGGCCTGCCCACTAGCCACATTGCTCACCACGGTCCTCGCTGTGGCTCCCAGGGTGGATCCAGTCGGCCGGGCCACCACCTGCGCTGGGGCTGGTGCCAGCGAAGACGTGGTGGTGGTGGCGGCGGTGGTGGTCGGTGCGGCGATGGTGGCAGTTGCGGCAGTGGTAGTGGCCACAATGACCGTGGGTGTGGCCGCAACGACAGTGGCAGCAGGGGGCTGGGAATGTTCAGCAGCCCTGGATGATGGGTTGGTGGGTAGGAGGGGTCCTGGGGAGCGGCTGGGCCCTGCCACACCAGATGGGCCTGCTTGCTGGTCCGTGTCCGAAGAGGAGGACAGATCCTCCAGATCCGTGTGTCCTCGTTGGGGGCTTGTAGGCTGGCTGTGCTGGCTGCTGGCTCCATCCCCAGCATCCAGCAGTTCGTCACCTGTGGAGAGAATGAGATTTGTTATTGTGTTGCACCTGGCGAAGTATGTATTTGTCGTCTGACATTAACAGTTCGTGCAATCTCGTACATGGGTTTCCCGGAGGCGTGTGTGTGGCTGTAGCATTTGTAGTTGTGTGTGCTTGGCAATGGGACTGTGTGCTGTGCACATGTGGCATGGGACGGATTGGCCATGCCGATGGGTGTGTTGCTGTGCCCCTACTTATTGTGACTCTGGTGTATGCGGGCTCCTGGCCCATCCTGGGTCTGGTTTGTACTTTGCTTTTGGTGTTCAAATGGAACGCTTAGGAACGCATATGGCAACATGGGGGCCATGCCCCAGATTCGCATTTGGGAGGGGATATGCTTTTGGGGTTCAAATGGAACGCTTAGGAACGCATATGGCAACATGGGGGCCATGCCCCAGATTCGCATTTGGGAGGGGATATGCTTTTGGGGTTCAAATGGAACGCTTAGGAACGCATATGGCAACATGGGGGCCATGCCCCAGATTCGCATTTGGGAGGGGATATGCTTTTGGGGTTCAAATGGAACCCTTAGGAACGCATATGGCAACATGGGGGCCATGCCCCAGATTCGCATTTGGGAGGGGATATGCTTTTGGGGTTCAAATGGAACGCTTAGGAACGCATATGGCAACATGGGGGCCATGCCCCAGATTCGCATTTGGGAGGGGATATCCTTTTGGGGTTCAAATGGAACGCTTAGGAACGCATATGGCAACATGGGGGCCATGCCCTAGATTCGCATTTGGGAGGGGATATGCTTTTGGGGTTCAAATGGAACGCTTAGGAACGCATATGGCAACATGGGGGCCATGCCCCAGATTCGCATTTGGGAGGGGATATGCTTTTGGGGTTCAAATGGAACGCTTAGGAACGCATATGGCAACATGGGGGCCATGCCCCAGATTCGCATTTGGGAGGGAATATGCTTTTGGGGTTCAAATGGAACGCTTAGGAACGCATATGGCAACATGGGGGCCATGCCCCAGATTCGCATTTGGGAGGGGATATGCTTTTGGGGTACATGCTGTGAGCCGTGGGTGCCGAACGTGACATGTGTTGTGGCAGCATGACAGTGCATGGTTTGAGGTGTGTGCATGCTTGACATGGCCTGCATATTTGCTGTCTGTTGTGATTACTGGACATGGCATTGGACGCATCGTTATGAGTGAGTGATGGTTGTGTGCCAGCCAACGTATTGCATTTGTCCCATCTCCTTGGTGTGCGTGCTGCCCTGTGCCATGTGCATCACTGCAGTGCTCGGGGGGGTGTGGCCCATGTTGTGTGTTGTTGCTCACAGTGTGTCGTGCGCTTCATTGACTTCTGGCACATGGTTGGTCATGGGCATGTATCTTAGCGTGACTGCTGTATGTGTGGCAACTGTGCGGATGACAAGCCTTTCATGAGACTGGGGCTGACGGGTGGGATGGATGGTATGTTGTATGTGCATGGTGTGTCTGTGTGTTTGATGGGTTCAGTGGTGTTCGTGTGCATTTATGTTGTTCCGCTCTGTTGCGTCTAGTGTTGTTTGTCTTACATAGGCGTAGTTGTGGGGTGTGTGGTTGACAGGCAGTAGGGGCTACATGGACAGGACTTCAATGGTGTTTCGGTTGTGTGTGATGAGTTGCACAGTGGCTGCCGTGTGGTACTATATTCAGTGTGGCTTGTGCATGCAGACGTGGCTCCTTGGGTGTTGCTATGTATGTGATGGGTCATGTGGGGTGTGAGTCTGTTGTTCATGTCCGTGTGCACATTGTTCACTTGTTCGTGACGGTGGGCGGTGCTGCGTGTTCGTCTGCTACGTGACATGTCCCATGTGTTGGTCGTGTTATGGTCCTCATGCCTCCAGTAATCCAGCCCTGTCCAGTTTCCCACCTGCAAGTTGTTCGTGCGTGCACTGTACTGGATGCCACATGGCTCTAAGCGGGGGGTGCTCCATGTTGCAGGTCTGTGGGGGTGGGGGGTGTTGTGGGTCGTGGGGGTGGCTGGACACCCACTGACACCGATTGCTGTGGACCGTGATGTCTGCCTTTCGGCTGTCGTTGTGCACTGCGGTGGCTGACACGTGGCTGTGGGGTGTGGGGGATGCTCCTCCTTGCTGTGCTGTGGGACTGGGGCCTGGTGTGTGTTGTACTTGGGCTGTCCACCCTCCCACCCACTGCACTTTGTGTTCCTGCCACTTACCTGTTACTTGTCGGTTAGTGCAGCTGTGGCGGACACATGGGTGTGGTGGGTGCTCGTTGTGGCGCTTCTGGCATATTTGGGGACCTGTTGGTGGTTACGTGGCTGGCTGAGTGTACACATGTCCCCACGTATGTTACAGTTGTTCTGTTTGGGCTGTGTGTGGTGGTGTCTGTTGCATGTGTGTGTGATGTGTTGTGTATTGTGTGCTGGACATGGGGGTGTTTGTCCCTGGGAGCTGTAGCATGGTGGTAGTGCATGTGAGTACATAGCGGTGTGCTGGTATACATTAGTTTGTACTTACCAGCCTCCACTCCCCTGCTAATCCGGCGAGGATCTCCGGATGTATTATGACTCGCACCTTCTCCTCCCACGCTTTGAAGGTCTTAAAGAGCGCGGGATTCCCTCCGCCAGTGACGGCAGCCAGCTCTCTGTTTTTGCCCTCCTTCTTCTTGACCAGGCTCTTTACGTCATTCCAACGTTTGTTTATTTCACCTCTGTTCCTGGGCAGGGTCCCGACTGCATTGACCTGGTCTACGATCCGGTTCCACATTCTGTTTCTGGTGGCTAGTGGTGTGTGCTGGACCATGTTCCCATAGATTTGTGGGTACACCTTGATGATCTCGTCGACCATGACCGTCGGCTCAATGGGCGTGTACTTGGGCATTCTTTGTGGTGCCATGGTGTTTGTGGTGCTGGTGCGGTGTGTGTTGTGTAATGTGCAGGGGGTTTGTGGTGCCGGTGTTTGGTGGTGGTGGTGGTGGTGGTGTGGTGGTGGTAGTGATGTGTGCGTTTCTGTGGTGTGCTGCTGTCCTTGCTGTGTCACTGTGTCCTCTCCTCTCCTCTCTGGTTTGCAATGTAGCAAGGGGTTGTGGTCTGTGGGAGTGCTGCTTTTGTACTCACCTATGTGGGTGTGTCCTCATGGTCTGTTGTTTTCAGGTGTGTTGTGTCTGGTGTTCTGGCCTTTGTATTTTTTGTTTGTCCGGGGGGGTGTTTTCGGGATGTGTACTGTGCTTGTGTATTTGTGCGTGCCTTGCTGTGTGGACTTGTTGGCCATGTTGTGTGCTATTGGTTTTGTGAGCGGATGGTTTCTGTGCAGGTACGTGGGCGCCATGGCTTCTGCCGTGTCGATTCTCATCGGCGTTCTTTGCGCTGGCGGGCGGTATATTTGTGGTTTTTCCGCGCTCATGGCGGTGCGATCGCAATTTCACGTGCGGTGTGTCGGCCGTGAGGGCGGGCGGTTTTGTGTTGTCGTGCGTGTTTCCGTCCGTGGCGGGCGGTTTTACTCCGACTCGGACGTTGGCGGGCGGTATTTTGTGTGTTTTTTCCGCCGATGGCGGTTTTCGGTTTGTGTAATCGTAATGGCGTGGTCGGTGTTCAGACGGTGTGTGCGGGCGGATTTTTGCCGCTTCCATGCCTGGCGGATTTTTTTACGCCGGGTATCGTAATGTGCCCCTTTATTATTAGTCGTTAATAGTAATAGTTTTTAATTTAAAAATAAGTTTTAATTGTGTTTTAATATTTTATAGTTTAATTTAGTTCTGTGTTGTGGATATTATGGTGTAAAAGTGTGTGTAGTCAGTTAATGTTTATTATTTTTTTTAATTAAAAGTATTTTATAATTGATTATCAATTATGTTAATTATGGAAGTAAATTTAATTAAAAATGTTGAAGTGTTTTGTTTTAGGTGTGGTGTTATAGGGTAGGAAATGAAATAAATACATTTATGTATTAATTTGTTTTTTTGTTTGTAAATATTTTCTAGTTTAAAAGAATTATTTTTTATAAATGTATATATTATTTTATATATTATTTTATGTTTTTGTTATATGTAGATAATATTATAATATGTTTTCTTTTTATATATTTAAGATATTTGATTTTTCATTTTTTAAATATTGTTTATTTATTGTCATGATTTTTAATTTTTTTTATATTTTTTCTTTTTGTTTTAACTGTTTGAGTGTGAATAGTAATTTTTACCTCTCCGCCATCCAACACTTTCTCTACTGTTGCACTCACTGGAGTTGGAATAGTAATTTTTACCCCTCCGCCATCCAACACTTTCTCTACTGTTGCACTCACTGGAGTGGGAATAGTAATTTGTATCCCTCCACTATCCAACACTTTCCCTACTGTTGCACTCACTGGAGTGGGAATAAAAGTTTTACCCCTCCGCTATCCAATACTTATCCTACTATTGCATTCAGTGGAGTGGGAATAGTAATTTTTGCCCCTCCGCTATCCAACAATTTCTCTACTGTTGCTCTCACTCGAGTGGGAATTGTAAACTTTACCCCTTTGCTATCCAACACTTTCCCCATTGTTGCACTCACTGGAGTTGGAATAGTAATTTTTACCCCTCCGATATCCAGCACTTTCCCTACTGTTGCACTCACTGAGCGGGAATAGTAATTTTTAGCCCTCTGCTATCCAACACTTATCCTACTGTTGCACTCACTGGAGTGGGTATAGTAATTTTTACCCCTCCGCTATCCATCACTTTCCCTACTGTTGCACTCTATGGAGTGGGAATAGTAGTTTTTTCCCCTCTACTATCCAACACTTTCCCTACTGTTGCTCTCACTGAAGTGGGAATAGTAATTTTTTCCCCTCCGCTATCCAACACTTTCCCTACTGTTGTACTTACTGGAGTTGGAATAGTAAATTTAATTCCTCCGCTATCCAACACTTACCCTAATTTTGCACTCACTGGAGTGGGAATAGTTATTTTTACCCCTTTGCTATCCAACACTTTCCCTACTGTTGTACTGATTGTATTGTGAAATTTAAGTTTAAATATTTTTTAATAGTTTAATGTTTTAATTTATTATAAGTTTTTCTTTTTTATATTTTAAATCATTTATACATATTGTTATCTTTTTATATTATTTTAAACTTTTAACATAAATTGAAAATAATAGTTTATTAATTGTTTTAAAGTAAATGTATATGTATAAATTATTATGTTTGTGTGTTTATTTTTTTATTAAGTTTATTTGTTAAATTTTATTAAAATGTATATTAAATGTATTGTTTTGTTAAAATTATATTTAATATTTAAGATATTTACTCTATATTATTTTATTTTATATTTATATAAAAGTCGATATTTTATACATCTATATTTTTTACATCAATATTTTTTAGTCAATAGTTTTGTACTTACCTGTTTAAGTATAGGAGTCGATATTTATGTTGTCTATATTTTTTACTCAATATTTTTTACATCGATTTTGTGTCAGTGAACTGGCCAGAAGTAACGCAAAGCAGTGCCTAGCACTGGTTAGCATTACTTTGAGTCAAAAGGGCATTCAATGAGTATACACGGGTGTTCCTTTCAACCACCCTTGGTTTTTCATACAAACGCCTATCTACTAAAAAAAGTAGAGAGAGTTTTGAATTAAAAAATAATGCTATTTTCTTGTTTACATTATTGAGGAGAAATTCTTTAATGTATCCGTTCAATTCCAACTTTGCATCTGTACTGCACTGTACATCACACATCCAAAGTGGGAAAAGTTTTAAAGTTTGTCTAGCCATACCGTTTTGTACTGAGAGGGTACCCTTGCTTGGCGGCATGGTGGCATCTAAGAGAGGAGATGCTTTGTGATTCTCTAATCAGGGGTACTCCATCACAACAGTGACAGATATACCCTCCGCCGAAATATAAATCCCATAGGATATAATGGGATTTATATTTCAGAGGACGGGATGTCCGTCACCATTGTGATGGACTAAGCCATACGCCAAGATCTAATTCAGGCCCTTAGTCTGTACAGCGGGTTGTTCCAGCCATATTTACTGACAGCTCATTAGCATGATTAGAGTGACGTTAGCAAAGTGGTGATTTCAAGGAGTGCTCCGATATGCATGAACAAAGCCGCGCGTTAGTCAGATGATAATGTCCTAATGAGACCTGAATAGTCATTACAGGTCGAAACGTCGAAAATCCCGCCCCTTTTGGTTGCTTATCGCTTTTACATCGCTTGGGGATATTCTATACATGCTGATACCTTCTCTGTTCTGAACTAGTCTAAATCATTAGCCAACCTTGCAGTATTGTAGAGTTTCTTTTGAATGTGTTTTTGTGTATATGTTCACTACTCAAGCACTGTGTCATCTGCACTATGATCATGTTGTATAGTTCGCACCTTGTTCTTAACTAGGGGTGGGTGGAACATTCTGTTCCGCCCACATAATTGGCGAAAGTTTGGCAACTCCGCATTACTCTTGTAATGCAGACTTCTGGCCAAATTCCGCCAATTGCCGTGTGGCAGAATTTATTTTCTTGCATGCAGCTCTGGAATGGTAATTTGGCTAGCGAGAGTTGGCGTCCCCTAGCATTAGTTCCGGTCGCTAGGTGGACACTTGTTGAGATTTTCCTAACATGGGTGGTCGTGGTCATTTGCGGTCTGAAGACTGCTGCACAAGTGTAAAATCTACTCAAGTGGCAGCAAAATAAACTGGAGTAGCTGCTCCGTCTGGCATGCCGTGTAGTGCAGTCGCACTGATTTTTCAGCTTGGACCATGCTGCCAGCACTAAATCACAGTGTGAACAGCACAACGTGCCACCCTTTGTCAGAACTCCACAGTTTCTGCGAGTTCCACCGACCCCTATTCCTAATGAGGCAAATTAATGAACTTTGGAAACAAGGAAAAAGAGAGTCCTGTGCTCATTGCTATGTATCTTCCAAAATATTCAATAAGGATCGAATGATCTAATTAAGCTGGACACCTCTTAAGCATGCAAGGCGTATTCTGTTAAATGAGTTGAAAGGATGGGGTCCACAGCATGTAGTCTTGAAAAGAAGCTTGAAATTGGCAAGTCTGATAGGCAGGTCAAACGGGCCCAGAGGATCAGCACCAACTGACAGATAAAGTGTTCTAATCCTCTGTGCTCTCACATTCTAATACAGAATTACACCAGGTAGAGGGTCATGACAATATTAACACTCCATACCATAAATAACAATAAAAGGGGACAACATAACATGCAAACTAGTAATATGCAGAACACCACATATCTCCCCCTTTTTATAAAAAAAAACACAAAAGAAAAATAAGAAAAGAAAGAACAAAAGAATAAAATAAATAATCACGCAGTTTGCAAGGAACTTTTCTAGCTCTGCAACTTCTCCTTAAAGTAGGAAGAAAAGAGGAACTTGATTTAGACAAATTACCACATTGTGAAGACTTGGCTAAGCGTGAAACATTCCACCATTGATCATTGTCAAGGCGAACAGCATGGTTTCTTATTTCGACAATATGATGAGGTTCTCTGAATTTTGATTTCCCTTTTGCAAAAGTAAAGGGTCTTTGACCCTGACTAAGTCTCCTACAACGAAATTAATCACTTTTCTCTTACCAGAGTGACAAAGCTTCGCAAATCTAGAGCGATTGAAAGTATCAGAAGTAATTTTAGCTTTGAAGCCTCAGCAGATACATTGCAGTCAGCTTTGATAGCATTCAGTTTTCAGAAAGGACACAGAGAAGAAGAAACTTTTCTGCCCCTCATCAATTCAAAAGGAATTACACCAGAAACAGAGTGAGGAGTAGTCCTATACGCCAAAATCATATTTCTTACAGCAGTTTCACAATCATTATAGCTATTGAGGGAACTCTGCACACATTCAACCAAAACTCTATTAAACCTTTCAACTTTACCATTCGATTGAGGGTGATAGAGGGGTGTGCGCAGATGCTTAACACCCAGATTGGCAAGAAATTCCTGCATGGAGATTGAGGTGAATTGTACCCCATTGTCAGTAAGTAGTTCCTCCGGGACGCCCTCTCTGGAAAAAACATACTGTAAAAAACGAATGACAGCCTTGGAATTGGGATCAGAGACACCTCTTACCTCCACCCACCTGGAAAGATGATCAATAAGAACAATAAAATACCTCATGCAATTAGGCAAAGTGTGAAAAGGACCAAGAAGATCAACTGCAACTCTTTGCCAGACTCTAGAAGGGCACAACACAGGTTTGGGAGTAGGAGAGCTGGTAGTGAGATGTTTGTCACTGTAACAGCACCGGACACAATTCCTGACTAAATTATCAATATCTCGGTCCATGCTAGGCCACCAAAAATCATTTCTGATCCTACGCTTTGTGGCATTCATACCTAAGTGACCAGTGTGAGCGGTCTCCATTATTCTCACTCTAAAAATGTCAGGAGGAATAAGTTTGCTATCTCTAACCAATAAATCATGCTCAATAGAAAGTTCATCAGCGATTTTACAGTATGGTTGTAAATGAATGGGAAGAGATCTTTCCTTGGGCCAACCTTTAATGACAAAATCCATAACTTGCCTCAAGATGGTGTCACTGGTGAGGGCATCTTGCCAAAGTGACATGTCAGGGCAAATGACAGTGTCATCAACATTGGCAATGATGCATTCTTCAATATCATCTGGAATATCAGGGTAAGAATGGGAAACGTCCACAGGAAGCCTGGATAAAAAATCTGCCTTAACATTCTTGCCACTGGAAATATGGAGAACATTAACGTTGAATTCCAATAGCTTGGTAGACAACCTAGCTAGTCTAGCCGTGGACTTTTTTTTATCTTAGAACCAGAAAGAATGTCTACAAGAGGTTTATGGTCAGTTCTTAACCAAAACTTCCTCCCCCACACATAGGACTTGAATTTTTCAACACCCCACATGCAAGCCAGCATTTATTTTTCTATGACTGAATACCTCAATTCCACATCTCTCATCCTCCTGGACGCAAACCCTACAGTGATCTCCTTTCCACCTTCCATCTGGGACAGAACAGCACCCAAACCATATGCACTTGCGTCAACAGTAATGAAAGTGTCTCGGCCTTCCAAGTAAGCTTGGAGAGCTGGAGCAGACAAAATACATTTCTTGATAAAATCAAAATGTTCTTGGCATGTGGCAGTCCAAACAAATTCAGAACCATTTTTTAAGAGATTCCTAAAACACTCAGTGAGACTAGAAAAATTCTTAATGAACTTGGAGTAGAATTTGCATAGTCCAAGAAAAGAACGTAACTGGTCTCTATCAACGGCGTGTGGTGCATTGACAATACCATCAACAATACTAGGGGGGTCATTAGGATAGCGGGCGGATCGCCACTGCCCGTATGGCGGTGGCGATCCGCCCGCTATTTTCCACCGCCCGCTGCACATTTCCCCACCGCCATATTATGATGGCGGTGGGGACCCAGGCGGACGGAAAGACCGTCCGCCGGTAGGCAATCGGCCCGATTGCCTGCCGGGCGGAAAAGGCCTGCAAGATGGTCGGCGGTGCAAGGCTTTCCATGGCGGTGACTCCGCCATGGAAAGCCAGGCGGATTCTGCTTTCGGGGGCCCGTTGCGGGCCCCCAAGATGTTGGGGGGGGGGGGTGCACATGGGGGGTACCTATGGTACCCCCCTGCCTGTCACCTTGTGCATGACGATGCACACAGTGCATTCCCAGCATTGTGGCGGGCGGAGCTGTGCGCACCGCCCGCCACAATGCTGGGAATGGAGGATGCCACCGCCACGGTGGCGGTGGCATCCTAATCGCCTGTGCGGGACCGCCACACCACTGGCGGCCGGTCCCAGCACCGCTAGGGTGGCGGGCGGACGAAAGTCCACCCGTCATCCTAATAGGCCCCTAGGTTTGGGTCTAACACCATCCTTGGTAAGCACATGACCCAGGTATTCAATCTCATTCACAGAAAAGATACATTTGTCTTCCCGTAACGTAACACCATTGTTTTGGAGAATCTGTAGAACAAGATCCAATGTTTGGTTGTGTTCAAATTCTGTATTGGTATGCACCAGGATATCATCCTGGAAGATTACAACATTGGGAACATCAATAAACATTTTAGTCATTACTTTCTGGAACACCGAAGCTGCCGAGCCCAGTCCAAATGGCATATGACAAAACTGAAATGTACCATCAGGTGTCACAAAAGCTGTGAGATGGTGGGATTGCTCATCAAGTACTACCTGATGGTACGCTGAATGTAAATCTAGCTTTGAAAACCATTTGGACCGACCTACAGCAGTGATCAAATCATCGATGCGGGGCAAAGGAAAGTTCTCCACCCAAATGGCCTTGTTGAGAGTTCTTAAATCAACACACAAGCGAAGTTCTCCAGACCTTTTTTTGGCCAAAACAATGGGGGACAACCAAAGAGTAGCATCAACCCGCTCAATTATGCCATCATTGAGCATCTTGTTAAGCATAATAGTGAGATCATTTCTTACACTGTGAGGAATGTTCCTTAACTTGTGTTTAACGGGGGATACACCTTCTTTAATTTTAACAATGTGAGTAAAATCTTTAATTTTGCCAATCTTGTTTTCAAAAATGTGTCCAAATTTCTCTTTCCATTGGCAAGAATCTGAAATGGAATTAACTAAAGAGACAGGATTCTTCTGACCAGGTCTAATAATCATGCCAAATTCAGCCTGGTGCCACCACCCCAGAACGTTAACGCCTTTAATGGCAACATAAACTTTGCCATGGATAGTTCTGTCTTGAAAAGAAATATCAGCCCAAAAGTAACCAGCAAGGTCAATCCTGCTACCCTCAAATGCAGTAGTGATAACATCAGGGGGAAGCAAGACCCTGTGAGACCAAGATTGCTTGTATTTCTCAATAGAAATAATAGTAATTCTGGCACCTGAGTCAATGAGTAGCGGAATTTCATGAGACAGAATGGACACTTGAACAAAAGGATCCCCAAATTTCTTTTCTGTGTTTACATTGTTTATATCCAAATACTCTACCGAGACAACAGATAAAGACAACTCTTCAACTCTATTGTCCAAGTCATCAGGCGTCTCATTGGGAACCAATTCTTGGGCACTTCTAATGGGAAAACGTCTGCACCCCTGACACACTTTCCCAAAATGACCAGTTTTTTTTACATTTGTAGCACACTTGGGCAATGACAGGACAATTTTTTAAATTAAAAAGATGGGATGGAGAGCCACATCTGTAACACTGGAACTTAGAAGAAGATCGTGCAGGAATAGTATTCTTAATGTTTCTATCAGGTTTAAACTTGACATCGCTGAGAGGATGACGCAGGCTAGGAACGGAGCTAGCTGCTGCGACAGTGGAAGAGGTATTGATCTCCAACTGTTTAGAATCCAATTCTGAACGTTCAATACTCTTGGAAATGTCAATGGTCTCATCCAAGGAAGGATTTTTGCAAGAAAGTAATTTCTGTTGAATTTTTTTAGAATAACACCTGCACACAATTTGATCTCTTATTAACTGATTGGTAAAGTCATCAAAATCACAGTAGCTGGCTAATACCTTTAAGGCTGTGACATAGGTGTCAATAGATTCGTTGGAAGCCTGAATACGAGTAAAAAATGTGTGCCTGTGCACAACCACATTAACTCTACCCTCAAAGTAAGTACTAATTTGTTTGAGGGCTAGCTGGTATTCATCCATGTCACCACTATCATGACCTGTGTAAGTAGGTAAGTGATCAAAAAGTGTTGGCCCTCAACACCCAAATAGTAGTAAAGAAGACTACGTTTCCTGTCAGGTTTGAACTTCATGCCATCAATTGCGCCCAAATATGCATTGAAAGATCTAAACCAGAGTCGCCATTTTAATGGAGGCTCACCAGGATCCTGTAAGAAAAAATTTGGAGGGGTAAGAGTTTGCATGGTGCAAAAAAAAAAAAACAGTAGTGAAGGAATAGAAAAGTAAAGAAAAGTGAATAAAAGGGAATATGTGAGAGTAGACAGAATCAAAGAGATGAGAAAAGGAAAGAAAGAAATGGTATCTTTACATTTCAGTGAAAAGGTTAATGAAGTTGCAGGAATGAACCAAGGAAAACAATGAAAAAATAAATAATACGCAAGAAATAGTGTGTGGATCACTGAGTCTACCAGAGTCTGGTTGATGAACAAGAGTATGTATAAAAAAAAAAAAAAAAAGAACAGAATGGATTCCCACTACCTGAGTAAGTGGGACAAGGTTGGCGTGCTAGTGCTCAAACAGCAGAGAGCACAACACAGGAAGTGACGTAGAGAGTCACAGGGGTTAAGACCGGAGTAAGCTCCCATGGTCAGGATACCCAAAGGAAGTGAGTAGTCGAAGAGCTGGATCAATATCCAACAGCTAGGGCAGAGAAAAGCAAATGGACGGCGGCACGTACAGAAGCATGAGGAGCCGGAGCGGTATCCCACGGCAACGGAGTGAAGAAGCAGAACTTCGGTATCCAGGTAACACGCTGCAGGAGCCGGAGCGGTATCCCACGGCAACAGAGTGACGGAGCAGAAAGCCGGTGTCCAGGTAACACACTGCACTTATGAGGTAAGCTGAGGCTCGAGCAGAATCCAAGCACGAGAGCCAAAGCTCGAGGGAGTGCACACGCAGTAGTTTTAAAAATAAACGGAGGCGCGTGTGAAGACACTTGCAAGGCAGGCAATAATAAGAACAAGCCACAAATGTAGTAAAGATAAGGGCACTAGGCACAACACACCAAAATTGCCATGGGTGTGAAAGCAGGCCGTCCTGCTCACAAGAAGTGCCTTGAAAAAATCTAAGCAAAAGCGGCTGTGTTCATGGAAGTGTAGATGAGCATGAAAATATGCCCAAAATGGAGTAGAAAAACATGGAAGCAAGTAGAGTACACCAAAAAAAAAAACGCCTCTGGGCCCGAGAGACAGAACAGAGAAACAGTACCTTTACGAGGCGAGGGCAGGATGAGAGGAGGCTTGCCACAATACTCAGCTCGCTCGAAATGGAGATAGCCGGGGGAATCAGCTCGCCCCAAGACAGTTGGATCTAGATCCCAAGATCGTCGCCAAATGAAAGGACGGGGTCCACAGCATGTAGTCTTGAAAAGAAGCTTTAATTGGCAAGTCTGATAAGCAGGTCAAACGGGCCCAGAGGATCAGCACCAACTGACAGATAAAGTGTTCTAATCCTCTGTGCTCTCACATTCTAATACAGAATTACACCAGGTAGAGGGTCATGACAATATTAACACTCCATACCATAAATAACAATAAAAGGGGACAACGTAACATGCAAACTAGTAATATGCAGAACACCACATGAGTCCCACGGACAGTCATTGTATTGTAACATGTTTACCCTCCTCCCCGTGGGCAGATAGGGTTGTCCTTGTTGTATTTATAGATTTGTCTCCCCGAGCACTGTCATTTGGTAGATGGTGGCGTTGAAGCCTTGGACTGCTGCCTCTGTTGTTCAGTGTGAGAAGGGCCCTTTAGATGAGACTGGCTTTATGTGTCTTTCCTGATCACCATCAGTGTGGCTTTTAATGAGCTGGGAGCAGAAAGCCCACACCTCTTTGTGCTGGTGTTGTGTGTACTGCTCAGGAGACTCAAAGACATTGGAATCCAAGGGATAGCCGTACAATGGATGTCGAGTTTTCTCTCTCATCGAACTCAGACTATCCACCTAGGCCCTTTCCGTTCAAAGACCACAGGACTGACTAAGGGAGTACCCCAGGGATCCTGTCTCAGTCCCACCTTATTCAACATTTATGTTGCTCCCTTGGCGAGTTTTCTCAGGAAATTACGTTTTGTACCAATCTTGTATGCTGATGATACTCAGCTCCTACTTTCCTTTGACAAACACACTCCCAACGCCCAGTCTACTTTCTCGGATGGCATGATGGCAATCGCTAGCTGGATGAGGAACAATTTCCTCCAGCTTAATGCAGGGGAAACTGAGATCATGTTGCTTGGAGATGCCTCTATGATGTGGTCCCCAAGCTGGTGGCCAGAGGAGTTGGGCGCCGTTCTGGCTCGCAAGACTGTGGTCAAAAACCTGGGTGTACTCCTGGACCAGAAACTGATAATGAAGGAGCACGCTGCAACTACCGCCAGCTCCTGTTACCATGTGCTAAGCCTCCTATGTAGGGTAATTCCCTTTCTCCCTATGACCACTCAGAAAACCCTTATCCAGGAATTAGTGCTGAGCCGCCTGGACTACTGCAATGCCCTTCTGATTTCAGCTAACGAATCATCACTGAACAGATTACAAGTAGTCCAAAATACCGCGTCTCGCCTGGTCTTGAATGCTCCCCCTTTGAACTGCCTCTCTCCCTCTATTACAGCAACTGCATTGGCTTCCAGTGTGTACGCAGTTCAGATTCAAGATCTGTTGCATTGTGCATAAATCCTTGAGTGGCATAGGTCCAAGCTACCTGGCAGAAACATTTACTAAATATCTGCCATCCAGGTCCCTACGTTCAGGGACTAAGGGCCAGATGTATCAAGCAAAATTGCGTTCGCAAACGCCGAAATTCGAATTTCGGCGTTTGCGAACGCAATTTTGCTTAGTGGTATGTATTAAGGCAAAACTGCCTCGCAAAATAAGGAATCGCAAAATTTGCGATTCCCTATTTTGCGATTGCATTTAAGGAATCGCAAATTGCGATTCCTTAAATCCAATGTAAGAAGCACCAAAAAAGTGCAATTTGGCCTTAAGGAATCGCAAATTACCACCAACTTCAAGTTGGTGGTAATATGCGATTTCTTTGAAAAATGCACTTTTTAGCATTTTTCAAAGTGCCATGTGCCCTTAGGGCATGTATGTGCGCCACATGTGCACACATACATATTTCAGGGGTGCAACAGGGTGTCAAAAGGACACCCTGGCACCCTTGAAATTGCATTCTCAATTTGCGATTCTCTAATTGCGATTCGCAAATTGAGAATGTCTTCCCATTCATTCCTATGGGCCTCTACGCCCATAGGAATGAATGGGAAGGTATTCCTTAATTGCGAATCGCAATTTGCAATTCGCAATTAAGGAATATTAAGGAATCGCAATTATTATTGCGATTCCTACATACATAGCATTTTGCGATTCCTTAATAGCAATTCGCTAAAATTCGCTATTAAGGAATCGCAAATGCAATCCTTGATACATCTGCCCCTAAGTCTCTACTCCTTGTTCCATGTTGCAAAAAATTGCGTCTTCGTGGTAAAGCTTTCTTTCACCTAGCCCCCCTCTACTGGAACCAACTCCCCATCCATCTGCGGCAATGCCCCGATCACTTACATTTCAGAAGGCTCCTCAAGACTGCACTGTTTTAATTCATTCCCCTTCTCTGGCCGGCTGCAGCAGTTCCATAGCGCGGACATACCCCCGGGGGGGTGATTTGGGCGCTTTATAAACTAATAAATATCAAATATCAAATACTCCTGGCTGGAGACAATCATGCTGTGAAGAGCATCACTCTACACAAATGCTGTGTATAGAGAACAGCTTGGATAGGACACTTGAAAGAGGAACCACGTAAAACTGGTTCTGAGAATGCAGCAGAGAATCCACCTCTCCTGTCTACTTGACCTGTATGAAAGTCGGACCTACGGACTCACTTGTTGTTCCAACTTCAAGTTGTTTTCGAAGAAGGAAGGGAGACATCACAGGGTGTTTGGCATTGTTAAAAGAGCCTGCAGCTCTTAACAGAAGCTCCCTGAAGCCAACCTGCTTTGGAGAAGATAAAGGAGCCTGCCGACCCTGCAGAGATGTGACTGACCTGAAGTTGAACAGCAGCTTGGCCCCTGGTATTGCGTGGATATGTGTGGATCTGCGTAGGTCTGCGTGGGTCTGTGTGGGTCTGCGTGGGTCTGTGTGGGTCTGCATGGTCTGTGTGGGTCTGCATGGTCTGTGTGGGTCTGTATGGGTCTGCCTGGTTCTGTGTGGGTCTGCATGGGTCTGCGTATGTCTGCATGGCTCTGCCCGCCGAAGGAAGGAGCCCTGAGCACAAACACAACCAGACCCTTTACTCGCACCCGCTTAGAGAATGTAGTGAGCATGTGATGCTCCTCCCGAATTACCAGGCCCCTAACATCCTCCCAGGCCCCATGCAATTCTCCTCCCCGGTGCCCAGGCCCCATATATTTTCACAGGCCCCATGTGCAGTGCTCCTCACACTTGGAAGAGCCCCGCACAGGCTCTCGCCTCCCATTCGCCACCTTCTCAGACCAGGTGGTGTGTGAGGACAGAATCATTATAAACATTAGGATCTGGACTTGGATTGTAATCCTCCTTGCTAGAAGGTTATTTCTTCCAGTGTGTTGAGTAGAGAGGATAAAATGCTGTTCTCTCAATTTTTGAGCATTTACTCTCAGTTATTAACACAATGTGGGATATTATCTGTTTTATTCTCTTTTGCTCTTGAGCATGAAGTAAAATTCTGTGCAGTAATGTCTATTTTTTCTCCTAACAGACGAATTCTTCTCTCCAGTGTCTGCACCAACCGTGGTGCTGATTGTGGGTGTGATCGCTCTGATGGGGGTCCTTGTCCCCGTCACTTACTTCATCTGGAAATATCGAAAGGAGAACGGTGAGTTTCTATGTAGATGCAGTGACATGAAGTGTGGGAAGCAGCTGTGGTCTGTCCAGCTCCCATACGAGATATTGCAACTCACTGACACGGTCTCAGAGTTGTGGTCCCTCCTTGTGCAAGCGATGGCTGCAAACTGAAGGATTTCACTTAGGAGAAGCTGACCAACCCCATGTACCTAGCGTCCAGTATATCAGTGCAGCAGACCAACCCCTTGAACCTAGACTCCGGTACATCCAGTACATCAGTGCAGCGGGCTAACCCCTTGAACCTAGCATCCAGTATACCAGTGCAGCAGATCAACCCCTTGAACCTAGCGACCAGTACATCAGTGCAGCAGACAAACCCCTTGAACCTTGAACCTAGCGACCAGTACATCAGTGCAGAGGATTAACCCCTTGAACCTACCGTCCAGTACATCAGTGCAGCGGGTTAACCCCTTGAACCTAGTGTCCAGTATATCAGTGCAGCAGATCAACCCCTTGAACCTAGCGTCCAGTACATCAGTGCAGCGGGTTAACCCCTTTAACCTACCGTCCAGTACACCAGTGCAGCAGATCAACCCCTTGAACCTAGACTCCGGTACATCAGTGAGGAAGACCAACCCCTTGAACCTAGCGTCCAGTACACCAGTGCAGTGGGTTAACCCCTTGAACCTAGCATCCAGTATACCAGTGCAGCAGATCAACCCCTTGAACCTAGCGACCAGTACATCAGTGCAGCAGACAAACCCCTTGAACCTAGCGACCAGTACATCAGTGCAGAGGATTAACCCCTTGAACCTACCGTCCAGTACATCAGTGCAGCGGGTTAACCCCTTGAACCTAGTGTCCAGTATATCAGTGCAGCAGATCAACCCCTTGAACCTAGCGTCCAGTACATCAGTGCAGCGGGTTAACCCCTTTAACCTACCGTCCAGTACACCAGTGCAGCAGATCAACCCCTTGAACCTAGCGTCCAGTACATCAGTGCAGCGGGTTAACCCCTTTAACCTACCGTCCAGTACATCAGTGCAGCAGACCAACCCCTTGAACCTAGCGTCCAGTACATCAGTGCAGCTGATCAACCCCTTGAACCTAGCGTCCGGTACATCAGTGCAGCAGACCAGCGCCTTGAACCTACCGTCCAGTACACCATTGCAGCAGACAACCCCTTGAACCTAGACTCTGGTACATCAGTGCAGCAGATCAACCCCTTGAACCTAGCGTCCAGTACATCAGGGCAGCAGACAAACCCCTTGAACCTAGAGTCCAGTACATCAGTGCAGCGGATCAACCCCTCGAACCTAGCGTCTAGTACACCAGTGCAGCAGACCAACCCCTTGAACCTAGCGTCCGGGACATCAGTGCAGTAGACCAACCCCTTGAACCTAGAGTCCAGTACATCAGTGCAGCGGATTAACCCCTTAAACCTACTAGCGTCCAGTACATCAGTGCAGCAGACCAACCCCTTGAACCTAGCGTCCGGTACATCAGTGCAGCGGGTTAACCCCTTTAACCTACCGTCCACTACATCAGTGCAGCAGACCAACCCCTTGAACCTAGACTCCTGTACATCAGTGCAGCAGATCATCCCCTTGAACCTAGCGTCCTGTACATCAGTGCAGCTGACCTACCCCTTGAACCTAGCGTCCAGTACACCAGTGCAGCAGACTAACCCCTTGAACCTAGCGTCCAGTACATCAGTGCAGCAGACCAACCCCTTGAACCTAGCGTCCAGTACATCAGTGCAGCAGACAAACCCCTTGAACCTAGAGTCTGGTACAACAGTGCAGCGGATTAACCCCTTGAACCTAGCGTCCAGTACATCAGTGCAGCAGACCAACCCCTTGAACCTAGCGTCCAGTACACCAGTGCAGCAGATCAACCCCTTGAACCTAGCGTCCAGTACATCAGTGCAGCAGACAAACCCCTTGAACCTAGAGTCTGGTACATCAGTGCAGCGGATTAACCCCTTGAACCTAGCGTCCAGTTCATCAGTGCAGCATATCAACCCCTTGAACCTAGCATCCAGTACACCAGTGCAGCAGATCAACCCCTTGAACCTACCGTCCAGTACATCAGTGCAGCAGACCAACCCCTTGAACCTAGCGTCCTGTACATCAGTGCAGCAGACCAACCCCTTGAACCTAGCGTCCAGTACACCAGTGCAGTGGGTTAACCCCTTGAACCTAGTGTCCAGTATATCAGTGCAGCAGATCAACCCCTTGAACCTAGCGGCCAGTACATCAGTGTAGCGGGTTAACCCCTTTAACCTACCGTCCAGTACATCAGTGCAGCAGACCAATCCCTTGAACCTAGCGTCCGGTACATCAGTGCAGCAGACCTACCCCTTGAACCTACTGTCCAGTACACCAGTGCAGCAGACCAACCCCTTGAACCTAGCGTCCAGTACATCAGTGCAGCGGGTTAACCCCTTTAACCTACCGTCCAGTACATCAGTGCAGCAGACTAACGCCTTTAACCTACCGTCCAGTACATCAGTGCAGCAGACCAACCCCTTGAACCTACCGTCCAGTACATCAGTGCAGCAGACCAACCCCTTGAACCTAGCGTCCAGTACATCGGTGCAGCGGATTAACCCCTTGAACTTAGCGTCCAGTACACCAGTGCAGCTGACCAACCCTTTGAACCTAGCGTCCAGTACATCAGTGCAGCGGGTTAACCCCTTGAACCTAGCGTCCAGTACATCAGTGCAGCAGACCAACCCCTTGAACCTAGCGTCCAGTACATCAGTGCAGCGGGTTTACCTCTTTAACCTACCGTCCAGTTCATCAGTGCAGCAGACTAACCCCTTGAACCTAGCGTCCAGTACATCAGTGCAGCGGGTTAACCCCTTTAACCTACCGTCCAGTACATCAGTGCAGCAGACCAACCCCTTGAACCTAGCGTCCAGTACATCAGTGCAGCGGGTTAACCCCTTTAACCTACTGTCCAGTACATCAGTGCAGCAGACCAACCCCTTGAACCTAGCGTCCAGTACAAAAGTGCAGCAGATCAACCCCTTGAACCTAGCATCCAGTACACTAGTGCAGCAGGTTAACCCCTTGAACCTAGCGTCCAGTACACAAGTGCAGCAGACCAACCCCTTGAACCTAGCATCCTGTACATCAGTGCAGCAGACCAACCCCTTTAACCTAGCATCCAGTACACCAGTGCAATGAGTTAACCCCTTGAACCTAGCGTCAATCAATCAATCAGTCAATCAATACATTTATAGAGCACACTACATACCCGCGAGGGTCTCAAGGCGCTAGGGGGGGAAGGAGGGGTAGGTGCTGCTATTGCTCGAAAAGCCAGGTCTTGAGAAGTCTCCTGAAGGCCAGTAGGTCCTGAGTCTGTCGCAGGTGGATGGGGAGGGTGTTCCAGGTCTTGGCGGCGAGGTGGGAGAATGATCTGCCCCCGGTGGTTGTTCTTCGGATGTGGGGGATGGCGGCGAGGTTGAGGTTGGCAGAGCGGTGCTGGCGGTTCGGGGTGTAGAAGGTGAGACGTCTGTTGAGGTATGTTGGTCCGGTGTTGTGGAGTGCCTTGTGAGCGTGGGTGAGGAGCTTGAAGGTGATCCTCTTGTTGACGGGGAGCCAGTGCAGGTCTCTCAGGTGGGGTGTGATGTGGCTGTGGCGGGGTGGGTCGAGGATGAGGCGAGCAGAGGCGTTCTGTATCCGTTGTAGTCGTTTCAGGAGTTTGGTCGATGCTCCTGCGTAGAGGGCGTTGCCGTAGTCCAGTCTGCTGCTGACGAGGGCCTGGGTGACCGTCCTTCTGGTCTCGGTGGGGATCCATCTGTAGATCTTGCGGAGCATGCGGAGGATGTTGAAGCAGGAGGATGTTGAAGCAGGAGGATGAGACGGCATTGACCTGCTTGGACATGGAGAGCGATGCGTTGAGGATAAACCCCAGGTTGCGTGCGTGGTTGGTGGGTGTTGGTGCAGTTCCTAGTGTTGTCGGGCACCAGGAGTCGTCCCAGGCGGAGGGGGTGGAGCCGAGGATGAGGACCTCCGTCTTGTCCGAGTTCAATTTCAGTCGGCTGTTTTTCATCCATTCGGCAACGGTTTTCATTCCTTCGTGGAGGTTGGTTCTGGTGGTGGAGGGGTCCTTGGTGAGGGAGAGGATCAGCTGGGTGTCGTCGGCATAGGAGATGATGTTGAGGTCGTGTGAGCGGACAATGTTGGCGAGCGGTGCCATGTAGACGTTGAAGAGGGTCAGGCTGAGGGATGATCCTTGGGGTACGCCGCAGATGATCTCGGAGGCTTGGGATCAGAATGGCGGGAGGCGGACACTCTGGGTTCTGCCGGAGAGGAAGGAGGTGGTCCATTCCAGGGCCTTGTCGCGGATCCCTGCGTCGTGGAGGTGTGTGCATAGGGTGTGGTGGCAGATGGTGTCGAAGGCGGCTGTGAGGTCCAGGAGGATGAGGGCTGCGGTTTCTCCGTTGTCCAGGATGGCTCTGATGTCGTCGGTGGCGGTGATGAGGGCAGTTTCGGTGCTGTGGTTTTTGCGGAATCCGGACTGGGATGGGTCCAGGATGTTGTTGTCCTCGAGGTAGTGGGTTAGTTGCTTGTTGACGATCTTCTCGATGACCTTTGCCGGGAACGGGAGCAGGGAGATGGGCCGGAAGTTCTTGAGGTCTCTCGAGTCCGCGTCCGCGTCCAGTATATCAGTGCAGCAGATCAACCCCTTGAACTTACCGTCCAGTACACCAGTGCAGTGGGTTAACCCCTTGAACCTAGCGTCCAGTATATCAGTGCAGCAGATCAACCCCTTGAACCTACCGTCCAGTACACCAGTGCAGCAGATCAACCCCTTTAACCTACCGTCCAGTACATCAGTGCTGCAGACCAACCCCTTGAACCTAGAGTCTGGTACATCAGTGCAGCAGACCAACCCCTTGAACCTAGCGTCCAGTACATCAGTGCAGCAGATCAACCCCTTGAACCTACCGTCCAGTACATCAGTGCAACAGATCAACCCCTTGAACCTAGCGTCCAGTACATCAGTGCAGCAGACAAACCCCTTGAACCTAGCGTCCAGTACATCAGTGCAGCAGATCAACCCCTTGAACCTAGCATCCAGTATACCAGTGCAGCAGATCAACCCCTTGAACCTAGCGAACAGTACATCAGTGCAGCAGACAAACCCCTTGAACCTAGCGACCAGTACATCAGTGCAGCGGATTAACCCCTTGAACCTACCGTCCAGTACATCAGTGCAGCGGGTTAACCCCTTGAACCTAGTGTCCAGTATATCAGTGCAGCAGATCAACCCCTTGAACCTAGCGTCCAGTACATCAGTGCAGCGGGTTAACCCCTTAAACCTAGCGTCCAGTACACCAGTGCAGCAGATCAACCCCTTGAACCTAGCGTCCAGTACACCAGTGCAGCAGATCATCCCCTTGAACCTAGAATCTGGTACATCAGTGCAGCGGATTAACCCCTTGAACCTAGCATCCAGTACATCAGTGCAGCAGACCAACCCTTTGAACCTAGCATCCAGTACACCAGTGCAGCAGATCAACCCCTTGAACCTACCGTCCAGTATATCAGTGCAGCAGACCAACCCCTTGAACCTAGCGTCCAGTACATCAGTGCAGCAGACCAACCCCTTGAACCTAGCGTCCAGTACATCAGTGCAGCAGACCAACCCCTTGAAACTAGCGTCCAGAACATCAGTGCAGCAGACCAACCCCTTGAACCTAGCGTCCTGTACATCAGTGCAGCAGACCAACCCCTTGAACCTAGCGTCCAGTACACCAGTGCAGTGGGTTAACCCTTTGAACCTAGTGTCCAGTATATTAGTGCAGCAGATCAACCCCTTGAACCTAGCGTCCAGTACATCAGTGCAGCGGGTTAACCCCTTTAACCTACCGTCCAGTACATCAGTGCAGCAGACCAACCCCTTGAACCTAGAGTCCAGTACATCAGTGCAGCAGACCAACCCTTGAACCTATCGTCCAGTACATCAGTGCAGCGGGTTAACCCCTTTAACCTAGCGTCCAGTACATCAGTGCAGCAGACCAACCCCTTGAACCTAGCGTCCAGTACACCAGTGCAGCAGATCAACCCCTTGAACCTACTGTCCAGTACATCAGTGCAGCAGACCAACCCCTTGAACCTAGCGTCCTGTACATCAGTGCAGCAAACCAACCCCTTGAACCTAGCGTCCAGTACACTAGTGCAGTGGGTTAACCCTTTGAACCTAGTGTCCAGTATATCAGTGCAGCAGATCAACCCCTTGAACCTAGCGTCCAGTACACCAGTGCAGCAGACCAACCCCTTGAACCTAGCGTCCAGTACATCAGTGCAGCAGATCAACCCCTTGAACCTAGCATCCAGTACATCAGTGCAGCAGACCAACCCCTTGATCCTAGTGTCCAGTACATCAGTGCAGCGGGTTAACCCCTTGAACCTAGTGTCCAGTATATCAGTGCAGCAGATCAACCCCTTGAACCTAGAGTCCAGTACATCAGTGCAGCGGGTTAACCCCTTTAACCTACCGTCCAGTACATCAGTGCAGCGGATTAACCCCTTGAACCTACTAGCGTCCAGTACATCAGTGCAGCAGACCAACCCCTTGAACCTAGCGTCCAGTACATCAGTGCAGCGGGTGAACCCCTTGAACCTACAGTTCAGTGCATCAGTGCAGCAGATCAACCCCTTGAACCTAGCGTCCAGTACATCAGTGCAGTGTGTTAACCCTTTTAACCTACCGTCCAGTACATCAGTGCAGCAGACTAACCCCTTTAACCTACGGTCCAGTACATCAGTGCAGCAGACAAACCCCTTGAACCTAGCGTCCAGTACACCAGTGCAGCGGGTTAACCCCTTGAACCTAGCGTCCAGTACATCAGTGCAGCATACCAACCCTTGAACCTAGCGTCCAGTACATCAGTGCAGCTGACCAACCCCTTGAACCTAGCGTCCAGTACATCAGTGCAGCGGGTTAACCCCTTGAACCTAGCGTCCAGTACATCAGTGCAGCAGACCAACCCCTTGAACCTAGCGTCCAGTACATAAGTGCAGCTGACCAACCCCTTGAACCTAGCGTCTAGTACATCAGTGCAGCGGGTGAACCCCTTGAACCTACCGTCCAGTACATCAGTGCAGCTGACCAACCCCTTGAACCTAGCGTCCAGTACATAAGTGCAGCGGGTTAACCCCTTGAACCTAGCGTCCAGTACATAAGTGCAGCGGGTTAACCCCTTGAACCTAGCGTCCAGTACATCAGTGCAGCACATCATCACCTTGAACCTAGAGTTCGGTATATCAGTGCACCAGGGCAGGAAAAAAGACAAAAGCCTCCATAACCACTGTCCGTAAAAATTACGATGTGTGAGGCGTCTCCTGTTACCACAGATATCAGAATTATGAGTTGCACGGATTTCATCACACCTGTAAATATCGGCTCTGATCATATCTGCTGCCCTTTAATTAACAGGTCAAACTCGCACCAAAGACGCCGTGCTATGTTCCATTTTTAAAACAACTGATAAATGTCACCCCTGATTCCGAACACCTTTGTCTTTGTCTCTCGTAATCAAGGCCACAGAGGTGTGGCCTCTGACAAACAGGAAGTGCGTCATCATATGTCCATGGAGTCCATGAGCAGAGGGACCTGGGCTCCAGGAGGGAATGTGGGAGCAAGGAGCATGCCACACACTGCAGCGTAGGCACACACTGCGGCGTAGGCACACACTGTAGGGTAGGCACACACTGCGGCGTAGGCACACACTGCGGCGTAGGCACACACTGCGGCGTAGGCACACACTGCGGCGTAGGCACACACTGTGGCGTAGACACACACTGCGGCGTAGGCACACACTGCGGCGTAGACACACACTGCAGCGTAGGCACACACTGCGGCGTAGGCACACACTGTAGGGTAGGCACACACTGTAGGGTAGGCACACACTGTAGGGTAGGCACACACTGCGGCGTAGGCACACACTGCAGCGAAGGCACACACTGAGGCGTAGGCACACACTGCGGCGTAGACACACACTGCGGCGTAGGCACACACTGCGGCATAGGCACACACTGCGGCGTAGGCACACACTGCGGCGTAGGCACACACTGCGGCGTAGGCACACACTGCGGCATAGGCACACACTGCGGCGTAGGCACACACGCCCCACGCGAGCCGGGAAGCAGCGGGCAAACGAGACATCAGTTGGTGTGTTAAGTATCTGTGTGTGCATGTTTGTCTGTGTGCATGCTATGTAACTTTCAGTTAGGTAAGAATATGATGTTATGAAGTTACTATATCATGTTATGTTATTTTAGTTTAGGTTGTTTTGATATCTTGTGCAGGTATAATGCTATTTTATGTTATTGTAGGTTAGGGTAGGTGCTCTGATTTTATGTTAATAAAGTATAATATTATGTTATGCTCTTTTAGGTTATTTTTTGTTGTTTTACGAAGTTATGATAATATAGTAGTTTAGGTTATGTTAGGTCAAGGTATGAAGTTATAATACTATGGTGCTACTTCAGGTAAGATACTTTTAAAGTGTGTTATGTATGCTATTTTCTCTCGGCTAAGATTTTATTATATGAAGCTATTATATTATGTTATTTTAGGTTACGTTAGGATAAGTTAGGTTAGTGTAGATTATTATTGTATTTTATGATTTTTTTTCCAGGTTAGGATATGATGTTACGTTACGCCGTTATGATGATATAGTATTTTAAGTTAGGGAAGTGTTATAATTGTATGTTAAGAAGTTATAATATTATCTTCTTTTAGCTTAAGTTGTGTTGTTATTCCAGCCACGCCCCTAACATCCTCCCAGGCCTGTGCAACGCTCCTCCAACTGGCCACGCCCCTAACATCCTCCCAGGCCCTGGTGCAATGTTCCTCCCATCTGTCCAGGCTTCTAACATCCTCCCAGGCCCCCATGCAATGTTCCTCCCATCTGTCCAGGCTTCTAACATCCTCCCAGGCCCTGGTGCAATGTTCCTCCCATCTGTCCAGGCTTCTAACATCCTCCCAGGCCCCCATGCAATGTTCCTCCCATCTGTCCAGGCTTCTAACATCCTCCCAGGCCCCCATGCAATGTTCCTCCCATCTGTCCAGGCTTCTAACATCCTCCCAGGCCCTGGTGCAATGTTCCTCCCTTCTGTCCAGGCTTCTAACATCCTCCCAGGCCCCCATGCAATGTTCCACCCATCTGTCCAGGCTTCTAACATCCTCCCAGGCTCTGTGCAATGTTCCTCCCACCTGGCCAGACTTCTAACATCATCCCAGGGCCCTGTGCAACGCCCCTCCCACCTGGCCACACACCTGATTTACTCCCAGGGCCCCATGCAACGCTCTTCCCAACTGACCACACCCCTAATATCCTCCCAGGACCCCGTGCCAGGCTCCTCCCACCTGGCCACGTCCTCACAATCTCCCAGCCCCCCTTGCAGTTCTCCTCCTACCTGGCGACACCCATTATTATCCTCCCATGCCCCCCTGCAACGCTTCTCCCACCAGACCACGCAACTAACATCCTCCCAGGGCCCCATGCACTAACTATCATCTAAAACTCAACCCAACTAAAACAGAATTTCTTTTGCTCTCACCTCCGAAAGCAAAAACCCCAGTCCAGGAATGGATGGCAACTTTCCCGCCCTGGATGGCGCCCTGCCATTTTCCAGAGTGCTTGCTGGATCCCTTGGTATCACCCTTGGCAATCATCTAAATCTCCACAGCCACATCACAGCCATGGCCAAAAGTCCACAACACCAACTCAGGCAGCTGTGGGGCGTCAGACAAATGATCCCAGGACAAGACCTCAAAACAGTGGTGCAGTCTCTTGTCCACTCCACACTAGTTTATGGTATTGCCCTTCTCTCAGGCATTCCTAAAGTTCATCTAGGCCCACTGAGAGCAACTCCACATGCAGCAGTGCGCTTTGCTTTAGGTCTCAAGAAATGTGACCATATTTACCCGGCCCTGCTAACCCTCCGACGGCTTCCCATTGAAGCTCAGGCACAATTCAAAACCGCCTGCATTACCCACAAATTGCTGCACTCCTTGTAGAAGAGTAGGATCTGCCTCTTATGGTTACCCCCACTTTTTGCTGATGCTTCACTGTATTTTGACTTTAGTCTGGCTGGGGCCCTGCTAATCAGAACCCCAGCCTAGCTGCTTCTTCTCTAAAATGGATTCCATGTACCTTAGGTGCATCTCTAATTGGATCCTGGGGTGCCCTTATAAGTCCCTAGTATATGGTATACTATGTACCCAGGGCATAGGTACCCCAGAGGCCTGCCAGGGGCTGAAGCATGTATTGTGCCACTCCTGGAAGGCCCTCCAAAATGACACCACAGGTCTGCTACTGCAGCCTGGTTAAGGTGGTGCATGCACCCCTTACTGTGATATAGGCTACCTATATCACTGCCATTGCACCCACATATAAACCTATAAGTCACTCCTAAGGCAGGCCTTAACAATCCTGAAGGCAGAGTGCTTGGTTTTCTATGTGAGAGGGTGCCCCTGCATGAGCAGAGCCCCTCTGCAGCATTCGGAGTCAATCCTCTGGTGCTGTTTGTGGTGCAGCCTGACCATATACTCTTAAGTGCATTATATCCTTGCGGTAAATGCTAAATTTGGGATGGCTGCACAGAAACATGTTGTGTTTGGTGTCAAACATCTTGGAATACTACCCCCCCCCCCGCCAGTTCTGGCGGCGGGGGTAGCATTCCACCCTTCTAGAGGGAGAGACATGTACACACCGGTATACCCGGTATTGACTTTCCAGAGCCCTGGCATCACAAAATGGATGCCACTGCCACAGACACAAGTCTGGCCTCCTGCTGCTGACCAAAACTCCGGCAGGGGAGGCCTGGACAATAGGTTTCCTGTTGCAAAGAGGTGTAACCACCTCCCCAGACAGGATAGTGTGTATTGGGGCTGGGCGGGAGCACTCCCTGGTGCTGTGAAGTCCTGCACTGGGGGCACGTTTGGTGTCCCTGTGCATAGTCCAGTTCAAACCGGTTGCAAGGGCAACCTGCCCCTGCTCTGGCGTGAAACTGGACAAAGGGAATGGGTGTAACCACCCCTCTTCCCTGACCCTCCCATAGGTGGGTCCCCAGAGTATGTCCAACCCCCTAACTTAGTATAAGTATGGGACCCCAGTCCTTAGGGATTTAGATTACCCTGGATGAAACTCTGAAGCCGAATCCTGGACCTTCGACGCTCTACTACAAGATTAGAGGACTGAAGAATCTCCCTTGGGGTCAAGGAGTGACTCCCCTGCTTGGCAGGCACCAAAGAAGCAATTGTCCTGTCTGCATCGCTGTAGCTCCCGCCGGACGCCGAAGTCTTTGCATCACCAGAGGTAGATTTCCAGACTTCCCCGAGGCTGCCCTGAGACCCCAGCAAAGCTGAGGCACGTAGCTGTCGTGGGTAACGTGGGACTGTGACCCCTGGACACCAAGAACTTTTGCAAGTGCATCCTCTTCCTGGTCCCCCATGAAGTTGTGCTTTAGGCTCCTAGAAGCCCCCTCCTCCAGCACCGCCTGCACCGAAGATCACTGGCCTCCACTCCACGAGTGTCCTGTGAGCCAGCTCCAAGTGCGTCCACTCGAGGCTCCTTCCCGGTCGCTAGTCCGTTGGCTAGTGGGCCCCTCCGAAGGCAACTCTTGTTCTTCTTGGGCTTCCCTGGTTGCTCCAGACTTGCCCTGACTTACCCTTGCTGGGTGAGTCCCTCAGACCTTGCTGGTCTGAACCAACGTCCTTTCTTTGTTTCCACGTGACTTACCGTTGCCAAGGCTTGTTGGGTCCAATCCGGTCGCCGAAACCCCAGCACTCGACATACGTTGAGGGGCAGCTCGTATCCAGCTCCTGGCCATCGTCGACGCCTCCTGGACCTCGTGGCTGAAGAGTCAAGACGACCATCAACCTACCTGAAGCACCCAACATCGGTGGGCATCTGCTCATCGCCTTCCTGGTCACTGGCTAGTGACCCAGACTCTGTCCCCTCTGCTTTCAGGTTCTTCAGATCTCCGATCCATCCTTGGATCCACCCGGACACTTTCAACTTGGTCGCCAGCAGCACTTTGCAGCAGAACGCCATTGAAAACGACGACGCAACCCGACCCCGAAAACCACCTATGCACCCGGCTTCCCTGGGTGAGGTAACTCGAGTACTCCGGTGCTCCCGTGGGTATAGACTCTAGAATGGCCTAGTTCTAAAGGGGTTTGCTCCAAGTCCTCTTCTAAGTGTCCTTTTCTTCTAAAATTCCAACCGCGACTTTCCCCATAGAAGTTAACGGTGATTCGCGGCTGTGTTCCCACACTGCACGCGTCCCCCGTGGGTCCCCTGTGTCACTACCTTGGGTGGTTCCTTGTGGTCCAAGCACTTCTACAGGCTCTAGGCCTCGTGTCTAGCTCAGTCGTGGTTCTTATACCACTTTATTGGTATATGGTTTGGTACGCCCTAGGGCTCAAACGTGTATTTGTGCTATTACTGTTGATATTCGACTTGTAACTTATGTACTTCTTTTTTTTTTTTTCTTCTTTTTGTTC